>LPNX010239051.1:284187-398570 GCA_001517045.1 Pseudotsuga menziesii | reverse complement strand
GTTCCACCTGAATCACATCCCAATTTATCACATGGTTAGGATCATGTACATATCTCTTAAGCAAAGAAACATGAAAAACATTATGAACTCTAGTGCTAGTAGGCAATGCAAGTCTATATGCAACTGACCCTATTCTTTCAAGCACTTCAAACGGCCCACAATATCTGGGTGACAACTTGGCACAACTTCCAAGCTTCAAGGAACTCTTCCTTGCCCTCACTCTGAGGTAGACATGATCCCGAACACTGAACTCTCTGTTCACCCTATGCTTATCTGCATAGCTTTTCTGTCTGTCCTGTGCTACTTTCAGATTCTGCCTAATCTTTACAACCTCTTGCTCCATTTCCCTGAGCAACTCTGGTCCAAGCACAATCCTGTTCACTGGATTATCCCGAGTCACTGGTGTCCTACACCTCCTTCGATACAAAACTTCATATAGACTCATCCCCAAGGATGCCTGATGTCCATTGTTATAAGCAAACTCTACCAAGTGTAAGTAATCTTCCCACTTGGTTGGTTTGTCCATCACGTACATGCGAAGCATGTCTTCGAGCACCTGATTAACCCTCTCTGTCTGACCATCCATCTGAGGGTGGTATGCAGTGCTGAAGTTTAGCTTTGTACCCAAATCTGCAAACAACCCCTTCCAAAAGTTGGAAGTGAACTTGACATCCCTGTCAGAGACTGTTGCCTTATGCAATCCATGCAATTTGAATATCTCCTTCATGAAGATCTTGGCAATGTCATTCGTTTGATGCGTAGATTTAACCGGTATGAAATGTGCTGCCTTATTCAACTTGTCTACCACAACCATGATGGAATCATGTTGTCTCCAAGTCATTGGCAATCCTGTAATAAAATCCATGGAAATAACTTCCCATTTCCATTCTGGAACTGGCAAAGGCTGCAACAAGCCTGCGGGATGCTGATGCTCAACCTTTACCTGTTGACATTTCATACACCTTGAAATGTATTCAGCCATATCCATTTTCATACCTGGCCAAAAGTACTGCTTTATAGCTGTACCAATTATCTTTTGATATCCTGGGTGACCAGAATACGGAGCTTGATGGATTTCACCCATAACAACTCTCCTCAAATCTGCTACATTCGGAATATAAATTCTACCTTTATAAGTGAGAAGCCCATCTTCTCCCAATCTATATCCCTCATACCTCTTCTCAAGACTTTGTTGCTGCACTTTGTCTTTTACCTGCTCATACAATTCATCTCTAGCAGCATGACTAACAATCTGCTACCTCAAATCTAACTGGCAAATACTAAGAGATGCCACATGCATTTCCTGTACCTTCCTGCTGAGTGCATCAACTACCTTGTTCTCTTTTCCCTTTATGTGCTTGATTTCAAAATCAAACTCACATAAAAAATCCAGCCATCTTGCTTGCCTAGCATTCAAAGTAGGCTGATCAAATAAATACTTTAGTCCACAGTGATCTGTTCTGAGCTCAAATCTCCTACCCATCAAGTAATGTCTCCACATCTTGAGAGCATGTACAATGGCTACAAGCTCTAGATCATGAGTGGCATAGTTCTTCTCATGTTCCTTCAGCTTTCTTGACTCATAACATATCACGTGGTTGTCTTGCATAAGGACTCCTCCAAGCCCTTGTCCGCATGCATCGGTACACACCACAAAATCCTTTTCTGGATCTGCAACCTTCAATACTGGTGCACTAGTGAGAAGATTCTTCAACCTCTAGAAACTTTCTTCACACCTCGATGTCCATTCGAACTTCATCCCCTTCTTTTGCAAAGAAGTGATGGCATGTGCAACTTTGGAGAATCCCTCAATGAATCTCCTGTAGTATCCTACAAGTCCCATAAAAGATCTTACATCGGTCACATTTCTTGGAGCAGGCCAATTCATAATGGCTTCAATCTTTTCAGGGTCCACAGATATACCTTCCTCTGAGATAATGTGACCCAAATACTGAATTATATCTCTATAGAAGTCACACTTGCTCAGTTTTGCATACAACTGATGCTCCCTGAACAAACTCAATGTCAATCTTATATGCTCTTCATGCTCTTCCTCATTCTTAGAGTAAACAAGAATGTCATCAAGGAAAACAAGCACAAACTTGTCCAAATACTTGCTGAAGACATTATTCATAAGGCACATAAATGTATCTGGTGCATTTGTGAGGCCAAATGGTACCACTACAAACTCATAATGCCCATACCTTGTCCTGAAGGCTGTCTTATGAATGTCTTCATCCTTGATTCTCACCCGATGATAACCAGACCTCAAGTCAATCTTGGAAAATACCCTTTCTCCTCTCATTTGATCAAAGAGGTCATCAATCCTAGGCAAACGATATTTATTCTTCACAGTAACCTTATTCAACTGTCTGTAATCAATACATAACTTGAGTGTACCATCTTTCTTCTTTACAAACAGGACTGGTGCTCCCCACGGAAACACACTAGGCCGGATATACTTCTTTTCTAACAACTCTTGCAGTTGCATCTTCAACTCTAGTATCTCCGGTGTACTCATCCTGTAGGGTGCCTTGGACACTGGTGCTGCTCCTGGCACAAGTTCAATAGTGAAATCAATGTCCCTCTTTGGAGGAAGCCCTGGAATCTCATCAGGAAACACATCCCTGAATTCCTATAACACCTGATAATCCTCCAACCTCAGAGTTTCATCTCTTGTTTCCTCCAAAATATGAGCTGCATACAACTGGAAACCCTTCCTACAGAACTTCTTTAACTGCATTGCTGAAACCTGCCGTACTGAAATCACCTTTGGGATGCCTTTCACCACTACTAGGTTTCCTTTTTCGTCCATGCATTCGAAAGTCTTATTGTAGCAATCAAGCTTCACCCTGTGAGCTTCTAACCAATCCATTCCAATGAGAACATCATAGGAACCAAGCAGTAGAACATTCAGATCTACACAAGTGGCCAATCCATTCATGACCAATGGACATTTCTCTACCACTTCACTAACCTTTCTCTTAGTTCCAGTGGCTAGCTGAACCAACCAAGAATTCCTATGCTTTACTTTCTTAAAGGCACAAATCTCCACTACTCTAGGAGTAATGTAACTGTGCGTAGAACCAGGGTCAATCAAAATAGAAACAGATTACTCAACAATCTTACCTACTACTTCAACCATAGTTGACTGGTGATCTGCTTGACAGTCCTCCAATGCTGTGTAGATCCTAGGAACTACCCTTGCTACTTGACCCACTGTTTCTGCTTCTTGAACATTATAAGTTGGCCTTGCACTCTCATTCTCGAGTGGACAATTTCTGCGCATGTGGGGTCCTCCACATTTCCAACATTGAAGTGGCCCTCTATTCTGTTGTGGATCCTTAGGATTTTCTCCTGTCACTCCAACTTTTTTACTTGCAGCTTGAGATGGCTGCTTCTGTTGATTCCTGAAGTTAGAAGGTTTGAAACCTTTCTTTCTTTGGTCAAAATTCTCATTCTTCTTGTCCTTCCATGCCTTATGGTAATCCGGCTTACCTTTGCTTTGCTCATAGCAATACTTCACCTTCCTTATTGCTTCTTCAAGATTTCTAGGCTCATAAAACTCAATCCTATCTTTGTAAGACTGAGGTAATCCACTTAGAAAACGTTGTACCTTCATTTTTTCATCTCTGATGTATCGGACGTACCTCAACAGCTCCAAAAACTTATTTGCATATTCTTCCATGCTTTGCTGTCCCAATCTCAGCTCATGGAACTCCTTAATCTTGTCGTCATAATACCTGTCAGAGAGGTATTTCTGCTTGGAATACTTCTTGAACTGTTTCCACTTAAGTCTCCTTTCACTGATCCTCTTCACTTGCTTGAAGTGTTCCCACCAAATGGATGCTCTTCCATTCATATTGAATATGGCAACTCTTGCCTTCATGTTTCCTGAATAGTCATGCACTTGAAATTACTTCTTTATGCCAAGAAGCCAAGCTTCAGCTTCCTGTCCAGTCTTTACTTCACCATCAAATGTAGGAGGTTTTGCTTTCTTCAATTCATCTCGAGAGCGATCCCTATGGTGTCTCTTTCCTTTTATTTTATGAGAAGAAGAACTTGAATCCCCACTGGATTCTTCAGAGTCAGATGATCCACTAGAAGTCCTTCTCCTTCTCCTAGTACTCCTCTTACTGCCTTCTGGTCTTGCTACACCTTGTCCCGAGTCTACCTTTCTATGTAAGTCTGTCAAAATCTGCAACATAGCAGCATTCAACTGATGCTGCTCTTCCTGGGCTTTGATCAAGCTTCTCATAGTGGCTGCAACATCTGACGGTGTCTCTTGGAATCTCTTTCCATTAGACTCTATGTCGTCATTTCTATTACGAACATTTTCTCCCATGGCATCTCGGGCATGCTCATAAGAATCCTGAGCATCATATCCGTCATGGGTTCTCATAGCTGAACCACCACTTTACTTGTCAAGCTGCACTACCTGGAATACTTCCCTGGAAGGTGACTATGATTCTGCAAACGTGTCAGTAACACAACTGTTAGATGCATAACATATAAATTAGAATCACTTACCTTTTCCGGGAATAACCATAAAATAACAATTTGCCCAAACACACAAAATTTTCTTCATTAAGAACGTCTATCTAAGGGGGACGACGAGGGTCAAGGGGGCTTGCCCCCTTGTGGCAATCCGACGCATAAGCTCGCTGCCTCTTTTCTCCTTTTTAGCCCTGAAATTTCACTGGAAAACCACTGAAAAACAGTCAAAATTAATTAGGAAATCCTACTGAAAACTCCACATTTTCTCTTTGTAGAATCGGATCCCAATTACTCTAATTCCTCCGCAGAATCGGCTTCCAATTCCTCTATTTCTTCTGCAACGATGGCCCTCAGAAGCATTCTTTCTTCCGCAACGACGGCTCTCAGAAGCATTCTTTCTTCCGCAACGCCGGCTCTCGGAAGCATTCTTTCTTTCGCAACGGCGGCTCTCGGAAGCATTCTTTCTTCCGCAACGACCGCTCTCGGAAGCATTCTTTCTTTCGCAATGCCGGCTCTCGGAAGCATTCTTTCTTCTGCAACGTCGGCTCTCGAAAGCATTCTTTCTTTCGCAACGGCGGCTCTCGGAAGCATTCTTTCTTCCGCAACGGTGGCTCTCAGAAGCATTCTTTCTTTCGCAACACCGTCTCTCGGAAGCATTCTTTCTTTTGCAATGGTGAACTGATTTGACCGGCATCGGCAGTCCTTTTACATCGGAAGCCAAATGAATTTGGCTTCCGCAACGATGGCACTCCAAACAATAACTTCTTCCGATCGGTGAACTGACTTGACCGGCATCGGCAGTCCTTTTACATCGGAAGCCAAATGACTTTGGCTTCCGCAACGGCGGACGGAAATACCACTAACTCTTCCGCTACATCGGAAGTCCTTCCCCGTCGAAAGACTTAGTGATTTGGACTTCCACAACGGTGGATGGGAGACTTCTAACTCTTCCGCAACAGCGGAAGTCAATTTTGCTGATTGCTCCGACTGCTCCAACACTTAGCCAAATTTTCTCAATTTTACAATCATTCACATTCTGACTTCTGCTGGGTAGAATGAAATACAACCTTTGTTACTGCATCTTCGCGGCTCATGCATGCCCGTGCTGCAACATGAGCTCTGATACCATACTGTCACGTCCCCATGCCTCCGACCGGCGAAGAGGATGCGACTACAAGCTTCAAAACACACGGGCTAAGAGCCCCATAAACATGATGAATTCATAAAAATGCTAAAACAGAATGCTGAGAGAAAACGCATTGCAGTAATCATGCACAAATGCAATTGTTTAACATACACAACTATAGTTATTTATCATGCACAGTTGCAATTGTCTATCAGGCACAATGGAAACATCATACATTCTCATAAGCATCCATTCAACATGTTCATTGCATTCATTAACAGTAAATAAGAGTGCAGAAGTAGAATACACAAGATTACTTATCTTATGATGAATTCGTTCTGCAACCAGCTACGTCGCTGCAACGTTCCACCCAACCATAGGCCAGGGTGATCCTTAATCTCTCAGCAACGCCGCCACCCCCGAGCTGGGTATGATTCTCCAAGGAATAAGGGAACATACAGGCTTACACATAGCCAAGGATACCCAAAACGCAGCCAAGCCAACACAGTTGGGTTTATCAGGCCATTAGGGAGTTGGGAGAGGCTAAATGCTAAGCTGGTGAGCCCATTACAGAGCTAAGAACACCTCCACCAGAACTAGCCTAACCTCTAAGACACCCAAACACACCCAACACAAGGAATCAGTCCCTTCTCTGCTAAACAGTCCCTCAGGCCCTGCATTCCCTTCCAATGCTATTCAGGGGTGATGGAGAAGAAAGCCATCCCTCTAGCTCTGTCTGTGTGGTTTCCAGCCACCAGGTTTATCAAGCAAACCAAGCCCCCATCCCTGCTCCCAACATAGTCCGAAGACCAACCATTGCACTCAGGCAATTAATTCAACTGTCACAGCTTAAACAGGGAAACAATTCCTGAGTCATTCTTGGCCCTATCATGGCCAAAATGACTCTCCAGTGAATTTACAACAGTTTCCAAACACAACAGCAAACACAATTCCAACAGGGGGAAATCAGCAGTCCGTCCAGGGCAAGGAAGCAAGCGGAAAAGGAATTGCACAGGCCGCCACACAGTTCTTAAGCGTGAAATGACTCCCTACAGGAAATCGTGGGTGATAGTGGCAAAACGGCTATTAGTTTGTTGTGCGTGAGACCAACGAGCAATTGCTTGTGCGTGAGGATGAATGAATCCATCCTAAGACATAAAGAAACCACAACGAAACAAACTGTGCGTGAGAGAACCACAACAGCACAGTAAATCGTGGATAAAAGAGCATGGCTCTCAGCTCGCTGCATCAGTTGGAAAAACCAGGAAAATACCTGTGCGTGAGACTAGCAAACAGAAGATGGTTCATGCATGGAGATGAACAGCAAAATCATGAGGTCGCGAATTAGAGAGTGCATGGAGGTTTTTCTCTTCCATTGTGAAGTCAACTGCTGTGGTGGAGTGTGCGTGTGGGTGAGGACTGACAGTCCTGCCACCCCACTCCCAAAGACCATTAACTGCCTCAGCCACCAGCATCCATTTTTAATGCAAGTGGTTGGAATAAAACAAGGGAAGATGGCACATGGGTTTTTCTGTCATTGGCCAAGGTTTAACAATTTCCCCACCCTTATCCTTGTGAAAATCATGCCCCTTTCTCATTTTAGTTGCTGCGATCGTAGCTGGTCGGGTTCATTTAATTAATTATAGATGCATATTTACATGGTGACAAACATAATATATGCCGCATGCCCCGATATACCATCAGTGACAAATTTGCATCCAAAACATAGCATAACCGATCAATGGTGGGGCCTTGGCCTTTAGCTCCACACCGTGATCATTTACATTATATACATCATGTACATTTAATGCAACGGGGTCAAAACCAGGGTGTTACAATAGGGTTTAAGAAAAATTCCCTTTTCAAGTCCCAAATCTTTGCATGGAACTCCTCTTCCATACAACAGCTGGTTTGACTTCATGGTCTTGCTACCTCTAGGCATGCAATTCCCGGATTTGTCCATATTGACAGCAACACATTTCTCTTTCAGCAGTCACTAGAACTTTGCTGCTCCGCATTCACATTCTGGTGACTCTCCCTTGTTCCCTACTGGATTAGCTTTCCAATGCCCATCCATAGGCTTCATTCTGACCTCGGGTGTGAAAACCACACCACTTCAAAATGATGCTCTTTTTTTTTTAACCAAATGTATTTTGGTCTAAATTGCGAAGTTCAACCACCTGGAATTTTCTTCCTTTTCAGCCCTATAACCCACTGACAGTCTGCTGAAATCCACTGAAAAACAATTGGAAGTTGCCGAGAAAATACCACTTTGAAAACCCAAAAATTTCCTTTGTCAAAATCGGGTCTCATCCCAACAAAGTTTCTGACGTTTCGGCGGCTAGAACATCTAATTTTCTCTGCTGTATCCGCGGGTCTCTTGTCTATTCCCTTCCGTCGTATCGGGCCCGTAGTGGTCTATTATTCTGCAACGGTGGCCAACAACCTTTAAAATCTCCACGGATCACAGCTCTGTTGGCGATCGAAACGACAACCCATTGTGGCATCGGACACCTAGTCCTCTAGACATTCGCAACGACGGCGACGTTCCCATTGTGGTGTCCACGGTTCACTAACCTGTCAGCGGATCGGAGTAATTATCCACTAACTTCCGGCGATCCAAGACTGAACGGGTCCTCTGTACCGTGGCACTAAAATTTTTGACATTGTGTGATCAAACAATATATTTTCCTCCGATGGGTCGGTGATTGGATCATTACCTACCACGGCATCGACGGTCGGAGCAACTAACCTCTCTCTCATCGGACGGTTAGTTCCATAGTCACCCGCAACGACGGTAATCCAATCAACTAAATCCTTTTGATGCTCCTTGGAATTCCGATTCCCTATCATTTTCTGACGTTTTTCGTCACTTAAGAAAATTTTTGCAAATTTTCCCCCAACCATTCATCAGCGACGTCAAAAACTATCCATCGACGATGTCAACCACTATCCATCGGAAGGATAGTTGCCTAGCCATCCGCAACGATGGTGCACCATCAGCTAACTTCCTCCGATGTAGTCGCCGAATTTTTGTCGCCATCGGTAGTTTGATCATTTAAAACATCAGAGGTTCTTTCCTCTAACTTTCGTCGATGTACCGACGTCTGCTTCTTCTTTCTCTCGCCGATCGTCGACAACCTCGGAACTTCGCTGAATTCCAAAAAATTTCAATACTTAGAAGATTTTCTTTCTTCTTTTTCTCCGCGTCGGCTGCTTCATCGCCTAATCCTCTTCTATTTGTCACCACCGTAGTTCACTCAACACCCCAGCATCGATGACTGGAAGGACTAGCATCAGCGGAATAGCTCATTCCGCAGCCGTAATGGTGGCTCATCATCCTCTATCCTTTTCCGATCGGAGGCTAAAACACATCGACATCGGGAACCTGTGTGCATCAAAGGATGAGTACACTGTTCGTCAACGACTCGATCTCCTATCATTTCCTGATGGCTGATGATATGGTTCCTTAGAAAATTTTTGAAGTTTTTGAAGTTTCTCTTTAAGTCTCTTCTTTCCGCCGCCGCTGTCGGCTATCGGAGCAACTATTCGTCGGGAAGATAGTCCACTACATAGCTGCAACGGTGGACATAGCAGACACATCATCTGCTATGTCTTGCCGATGTTCATCGACGATCAATACCACTAATGTCCACTGATCGTCGATGATTTTCTTGCTTTAGAAAATTTTTCAAAAACTTTCACTCCACTGCGTCTTCGACGGTTCAACCAACTAATTTTGGGTGACCTTTTGATCCTTTCCCGTCGTTGTATTGGCTTGACCATCTCTTATCCAATGACGATCAAATCAACTGTTCGTTTCTGATTGGTGGGTTGAATCACATCGGTCATCGGCAGTCGGAGATTTTCCTCGTCGGAAGGCTAGTGCTCTAGGCTTCCGCAACGGCGAGTGCACGAACCACTATCTTCTTCCGATGGTCAATGATTTTGCGCCTTAGAGAATTTTTCAAAAATATTTTCTCATTGCGTCGGCTACTGAAACGTCTTCCTTCCACGGCATCGGCGGTCGGAGGCTCTATCTGTCGGAGGGATAGTCCTCTAGCCGTCCTCAACGACGACGCTCGATCAACTGAGCATCAGTGATCTGTCTGTCTAAGCTCTCCGATGTGCCGATGGCCAAACACTTGGGAATTTTTTGAAATTCCTCCTCCGCAGCCTTCCGCCACATCGGTCGCCAGAACAACTATCCATCGGGTGGCCTTCCCACTAATTGCTCCGATGGGCCGATAGTTCTAGCACTTAGAAAATTTTTGTGAATTTTCTTGTCTTCACACATCTTTTCCTGGTTTCTTCTGGACAGTAGGCAACCTACCCCTGTTATCTGATCTGTCATGGCCCATTTAGGCCCATGCTACAACGAGAGCTCTGATACCACACTGTAACATCCTCAACCCTCTGACCGATGAAGAGGACGCTACTAACACCAAACATATGGGCAAACAACCCCATGAACATGAACATGCATACAATGTTGAAATAGAAAAAACTTAAACACAATACATACTAAGATGCATAACCCTTCATATACATAATGAAAGCAACAAACATTCATTCAAGCATGCCACATGTTCATCATATTCATTAATTAGTAAATATAATTACATAGGTAAAATAGACATGAATACTCATTTGATAAGAACTCCTCCTGCAACCAGCTACGTCGCTGCAACGTTCCACCCAACCATAGGCTAACATGCTCATCAATCTCTCAGAAACACTGCCACCCTCGAGCTGGGCATGATTCCTCAAGGGATAATGGTCAAGCAGGCTTACACCTAGCCAAGGTACAGACTTCTAGCCAAGCCCACACAATAGGGTTTATCAGGCTATCAAGGAGCTAGGAAAGGCCAAATGCTAAGCTGGTGACCTCAAACACCAGTTTTCTCAAGCATATCCAACCTCTAATCCTACTCTCAACAATCCAAAGACCAACCACTGCATACCGCAGCAAAACAAACAGTTCACAACTCTGTGAGGAAGAGGAAGACCACAGGGTGACAACCCCAAACAAAAGGTAAAACACAGTTCAGTTTAAACAACGCTTCAGAGTTGTTCTTGGCCCTAACGTGGCCAAAACAACTCAACAACAATCCCGATAACCTCAGCAACCAAGAAACAACCCAAAACTAGGGGAAGACAACAGCCCCAAAACCACAAGAAATGATGGCAACCACTACACAGTCTGCAGTTGGAAGAAGCCATACCCCCAACATGGGCAGGGGAAAACTCAGCCAACGAATGTGAAGATCAACAGCCCACCAACATCCCTGAGCTCACAGCACACACCATTCCCAATGTGATTGCTGGAGAACTTACACAGGTAGAGAAAGGGGAAGAACAAACTCTCAACCTGCACGCAAGGAAAGAGATAGCCCACGCAAAAAGGGAAAGAAACCACTGTCCCCATAGCGTAGGGATCCACAACACTCAAATGAACATAGGAGCACAACCACCACGGTTCAGCAATGAGCCACAGGGTAAAACCACAGCAATCTTCGGCAAATGCCGCATTGTAAAGGAAAACACCGTCAACAATGCGTGGGGGAGACTGTAACCAATAATCAGTGGCCAAAACAACTCATCTCACGATCCACTCTATATGGGAAAGACAAAATGCAACTTCCTGAACTATCCTAGAAATCCCAGCCTCCACACAATGATGGACATACCCCAAACAATATGCAGTCTGAAAAATGGTGGGGAAAAGACACCCAAAACGCTACGCGATCAAGAGGACGAACACCCCTGACTAGCAATCAGGGAGAAAGGAGGAAGGGGAGAACCCCCAAACAAAGGAATGTGTAACCTTTAACTCCGTCCGTGTGAGAGGAGATGAATAGACTCATGATCTGGTTAGTGGGCAGACCATCCACACGTTATGGAGAGTGGGAGCAGGCATGGTCTTTCTGTCAGCAAATCGCTGCCCCAACTAATAATAGAACAGCAGGGGTGGCGGTGACACATGGCTAACTCCAAATTCCCCCCATGGTTTAGACAACCCCCCGCTTATCCTTTGGAATCATGCCCTTTTCATTTAACGTTGCACCGTCGTAGCTGGCTGTAGGTTTAATTAAATTAATGTGCATATTTACATGATGCCAAAGCTATAATGTGACGAATAGCACGATATACCATCGGCAACGATCCCTATTTCCAAAACATAACATATCCGAATCGATGGTGGGGCTTTTGCCTTTATCTCCCCACCATGATTAATTGCAAAATATACATCATGTACCCTTCAATGCAAACATGGTCAAAACCAGGGTATTACAAAAATGAATCATGTTCACTTTGCAAGGGGTTTATCAACAAACAATGGTGTATAGTAGGATTCATAGTGGTTGAAATGTTGATATATTTGGATGTACAAAAGGATTTATAAGATGGATTATTGTAACCTTTCATTTATAAAAACAAAGTGATTTTGTCAAAGGGGTTTAGTTGTGTTGTATCACCTAAACATTAAAGGCAATTGTGTAAGAGAAATAAAATATATTGACAAAATATTGTTCACCATGGTTGGGCATGGAACTGTGGTATTATATTAATTGTTATGTACATTTTTTTTCATATAAAATGTACTTTTCAATCATATTGTTGTCTAGGTTGGATGATACATGAAGCCCTCTGTTATAGCTGATTTTACCACACTTGGTAGATCACACTTTTATGGCCTTCCATGTCCCTTTGCAGACTCTTTGGACCCCTTTTGCTCGCGATATACTTTGATGATCCAAGAAATCCCTTTAAAAACACTGTTTATTACCATACACGGGTTTTAGCTTAAAATTCACGTGTACACGCAATTTGCTCCACTGTAGCCTGCGTACATAAGGAAATATGCATAAAAAATAAAATATTTGGAGTTTTCCTCAATGAGTCCCAAATAACTTGACTCTTGTCCTTCCATATTCCTGGAAATGCTCTGAATCGACCCTTGATTTCCTCTTGAAGGGATATATAGTGAGCCTCTTGGATGCATTAGAGGAGGAGAATATTGGAAAGAAAGGAAACTACAGTTCATTGTTGCGTCATTCATTTATGCTTAAGTCTGCATCCCTTTGTCCTTTTGAGCACACATTGCTGCTCTTCCCAAGCTTGCCATTGTCTTTTGATATTGCCATTGATATGGAGGATTGAAGTGGTGGAGGCTCAGGTGGAGGAATCAGTTTCTCTGTTTCGACGAGGCACCAACATAGTTTGTCACTATTATCTCTGTTCATTATTAATAGAGATATCCATTTCTCCTCCATTACGTGTGTATGAATATGAATGTTTTTATCCATGGATGTAGTTGTATTTGATTATACATGTTGGATTTATATATGATAGAGTAGGCCTAACAATTTAACATATATCATGCTTTCCTTGTTCATTGTTGTTGAGGATGAATTGTAGGTACAAGCGTGGTTGAAAAGCTCAACGAGGATCTACTATGACCGTCCGGAATAAGGTATGTTTCATATCCCTCAGTGTTAGAAGCATTTGCTTCTCTTGCATATTGAATTGGATTGATTTCTGGTGTCATTCAGTCTGTTGTGATCCACCCCACGCGATAGGAAGTTTCTCTCTATAACAGGATTATCTGTTATAGATGATTTTACCACACTTGGTAGATCACACTTTTATGGCCTTCCATGTCCATCTGCAGACTCTTTGGACCCCCTTTGCTTGAAATGTACTTTAATGATCCAAGAAATCCCTTAAAAAACACCTATTTATTGCCATACGTGTGTTTTAGCTTAAAATCCGCGTGTACATGCAGCTTGATCCACTATATCCTACATACATTGAGAAATGTGCATAAAAATAAAATATTTGAAGTTTTCCTCAATGAGTCCCAAATAACTTGAAAGTTGGCCTTCCCTATGCCTGGAAATGCTCTGACTCGACCCTTCATTGCCTATTGAAGGGCTATATATTGAGCCTCTTGGATGCATTAGAGGAGGAGAAGACTGGAGATAAAGGAAACTATAGTTCATTGTTGCCTCATTCATTTATGCTTGAGTTTGCATCCCTTTTTCCTTTTGAGAACATATTGATGCTCTTCCCAATATTTCCATTGTCTTTTGAGCTTGCCATTGAGATGGAGGATTGAAGTGGTGGAGGCCCAGGTGGAGGACTCGGTTTCTCCATTTCGATGAGGCGCCGATAGAGTTTGTCACTGTTATCTCTGTTCATTATTAATAGAAATATCCATTTCTTGTCCATTACATGTGTATGAATATGAATGTTTTTATCCATGGATGTAGTTGTATTTGATTATACATGTTGGATTTATATATGCTAGAGTAGGCCTAACACTTTAACATATATCATGCTTTCCTTGTTCCTTGTTGTTGAGGATGGATTGTAGGTACAAGCGTGGTTGAAAAGTTCAACAGGGATCTATTATGACTGTCTAGAATAAGGTATGTTTTGTATCCCTTAGTGTTAGCAGCATTTGTTTCTCTTGCATAATGAAGTGGATTGATTTTTGGTGTCATTCAGTCTGTTTTGGTCTACCCAAAGCCATAGGAAGTTTCTCTCCATAACAAAATTGGCGACTCCACTGGGGAGGTTCCTTGTTTTTCTTTAGGGTTTGGGTGCACAATGTGCTTGAATTTATCTCCGTTTCTCCCCGTTTCTGTGTCGCATTAGTATTATGTTCATCCATGACACTCCGATAGAGTGGTTTGACCCTTGGCCTGCTTTTTACCAATTTCTCTTCTGTATATGTAGGTCAGAGTATGTACAGCCACGTACATACACAGAATCTCCTCTACCTAGTCATGTACATACACCACCGTTCTTTGAACAATCATATACATCCTCCCTTTTGGTTGATTTTTTGATGTGGGAAGTTGCTGGGTGGGTTGTGAGTGTGGCTAGGTCTTCCTAGGTACTAATGTTGTCTGTTGACTGCTTCTTTTGTGACCATAAACCCCTTTTTCATTGATTTTTCTTTGAAAGTACTTCTAGTCATTTATATCCTTTTTTGTTTTTCCATCAGTGCATTAGCCTTTTTGTCTTGGTGTCTTTCTTGGCTTGTGTTTGATGCTTGCTGCAGATACTGAGAATTTTAATGACTTTGATTGCATTTTCATTCTTTTATATTGAAAATACAAAACAATTATATAGTTGCATTCTTACTTGCATCTCACATATGGATTTAAGGAGGTACTTGCATTGGATTGCTTGGATGAGAGTTGTGTATAGGATTTCATATAGGAAGGATTGCATTGGAATTTAGAAAGGAATGAAATTTTTTGCATTTCATGTAGTGGCATACCCATTTCTTCATACTTAAAGATAACTTGCACTTGACATTGTTTGTTAGGTGTGCATATTTACTTCATTTGTTGAAACATAACATCACTAGTTGGACGACAATTTCCTTTGAGTAATCACAACCTTTAAAATAAATGCTTAATCTAAAATGAATTACACTTTTTATTTGATAGTGGTGCATCAACAAGCTTAGGTTTTAGAGTCTTGGAATAGGTTGTTGTAAGTAAATTTCTCCAAGACTACTAAACAAAACAAGTAGGTATATGTCTAGGTGAGAGAGTGAAATCCTTGGTATAATTAGTGTTCTCAAAAGGCTCCTCTTAAACAAGAGTTAAGCATGAGGCAACGTACACGTTTGTGGTGGGGATAGCCCCTTGCCACTCTCTGTGCAGCTCTAGATATAGTTCCAGGATCTTATTCATATATGGGGGATTTTGAGGTACCTTTGGTGCTTTCAAGATTCGGGCTTTGTTACCCTGCCCGTACGGTAGATACCACCTGCGACTGTCCGCCTGAGCATTGGTTATATTGGGGCGACCTTAGTTGCATTACCTAGGTATCACAAGTGGTACTTGTAGAGGTTATTCTGTGAGTGTCCTGGCCAGGTAGGGGTCAGATAACACATTCGCTTTACGTGTTGAAGCTAAGGGCCGCTATAATTTGTTATGCACCTTTGCTTGTAGTGTATGGGAGTCTCAAGACTCTCCTATAAGGAGAGACATACCTGCTAAATTCAGAATCTCATTTATCCTCCCTATTGGCTTGCTTGCACTTGGCTTAGCTTTTATTAGGAGTGTGCTCTTTGTGTGCTAGTTGGATTTAGGGATCGCGGTTACTTGACTATATTTATGTTCTCTTGAGTTCGGGTCCTTTTATGTTCGACATGCCTGATATCACTACTAGTATCCCGTCACCCGCTCTAGGTCATAGTGAGGACCCTTGTGTTGGATCGGGGGGCACCACAACCCCTTACCTTGTTCATAGATTTGGGAGTGGTGATATTCCACCCTCTACTCCATTTGTGGAGGATTTTCACTCCCTTCACCCGGTCTTAACACCAGTGTTCGTTCTCATGGGGGTGGTAGTGGATATGTGAACGTTGGGTATACACCTTACATTCCTTCTTATGTCCCACCATCCACCACACTGTTTCCTTTGAATGTAGTTGTCGTGATCAATCCACCCTATATCCTATAGTTTGGACTCTTTACTGACTGTTTCTAGCTGTTTTGAACTAATATTGTTGTCATATCGGGTCCATTTTTTGTACACTCTCGCTGAGGTCTTGACCCTTTTTGTGACTATTAAAGGTATACGTTCGAACTGACATATATGATAGGATCACTTTTTTCTGCTTACATTATGCATCGCCTTATGACCATGTCACCTGAACTATAGGCACGAACACACTTCGTAATGTTACAAAACCATCACACTGCTACTAGCTGTGGCATTAAATAAGTGGTAGAGCCTTCCTATTCATGGGTGCCCTAGTTAGAGCCTGCTTTTTCATTTGGTACCCATGCCGATATTCTTCCTTAGGTCTGGAAGTCCCTTATAGTCATGCCATGTCTTTGAGAGAGAACCTCATATTCTCTCTTGAAATTTATGTTGGCCGTATCCCATAGGGAATCCTATTTATATCAAGTTATAATTGCATTATCATGCATTTTATTTCCTTATTGAGCTTTACGCCGACTCCCCGCTTCAAAGTTATCAGCCATATAGTCCGATATTTTGTCAATCCTAACCAAGCAGATCCTTTACACACACACACACACACACACAAACACACACACACACACACACACACACACACACACATATATATATATTTTGTAGCTTGATCATCCCTTACTGAGAGGAGACATTCCCCCTGAGTGTCCTTATCCTGCACATTCTTCCTTGCATTGAACATAGGTATGTTCCACTGTTTGGAACTAGTTTGATTTCCCGCGACACTCATCTCCTCTTAGATATGTACTATATGCACTTTTATTCTTTTTCAAGCTTTCTAATCTAAAAAAGTAATTTTTTTTTAAACATAAAAATCTGAACGGGAAATAATATTACTTTTGGTAGCTGTCGAGTCGTGTTTCCTTCGAACATAGCACTGTATATTCCGTCCATCGGTTGGGTTATTAGTATGACTTTAGAAGTTGTACTCATTATTCTGAGTTTTCTCCATTGACTAGTTATGCTTCTAGTCCCTATGGATCCTGTGTCAATGCCTCCTCTGTCACAAAGTTGTCCCAGTTTGCATGTGGAATCTATGCTGCTTGTCAATCACCATATGCCTTATTCTCTTGTTAGAAGGAAGTTTTAGCCCGAGTCAACCATTCCTTAGTTATCTTGTCTTTGCATGTCAGCCATTCCTGATACAGTTATTGGTTTGTGCACATCTTGTTCGCTTGAGTTCTTCCAAATTATCCAGCGTTGCTGTGTACCTTGTGTTGGTTGATGGGGGATGCCTTAATGCCCTCCTTCCAACAGATTCCATTCTATCGACTTCAGATCATTTATTCTAGAATAGGAGTCTAGTGTCCATTGAGGGCCTTGAGACTTGTAGTCATTAGTGGCATGTCTTCTCACCATTGAATTTTTTGGGAATACATCAATGTCCCCTGATCGATCGACTCTTTCAAGTGTTTGACCTCAACACATCTATTCACACTTGTTAGATTGCACTATGTACCTTGATTCCCATTATCATTATCAGTGGAATATCTCGCGTCTGTTAACGGTATAAATCAATGACCGGTAATCAGAGAATGGCCCATCATGTTCGACCTCGACACCTTTATTTATGTGATGGGACATGTACTAGTAACGGTTTGTGTAGAGGACCTCTTAGCTTGGTGGAATTCCACATATGCTACCTCCTTGATCGTGCTAGTATTCATGAGATGTCAGCTCTCATGCCCAGATTCCAGTATATTATTAGATATCTTCATTTATTATGGAGATATTTTTCACTATATATTGTACGTGGCGATGACCACATGTGACATATGTCTATTATGCCTGTTCATGGCCATTGTACTCTTATGTATCCGAGACTACTAGACTGTATATTTGCAGTCACATGTAGAGATTTATCATTATATTGTACTGATGAGTGGCCGGTTTTTCCACCTGGGTCTTCATTACTCCACTTCCGGTATGGATATACTGTATTTCGGCCATCATGTTACCCCTCTGACCTCACACATTAAGGGGAATTTGTTATAGCCGATTTTACCACACTTGGTAGATCACACTTTTATGGCCTTCCATGTCCCTCTGCAGACTCTTTGGACCCCCTTTGCTTGAAATATACTTTGATGATCCAAGAAATCCCTTAAAAAACACCTGTTTATTGCCATATGGGGTTTTTAGCTTAAAATCCACGTGTACACACAGCTTGATCCACTGTAGCCCATGTACATCGGGAAATGTGCATAAAAAATAAAATATTTGGAGTTTTCCTTAATGAGTCCCTAATAACTTGACTCTTGGCCTTCCATATACCTAGAAATGCTTCAACTCGACCCTTCATTGCCTATTGAAGGGCTATATATTGAACCTCTTGGATGTATTAGAGGAGGAGAAGATTGGAGAGCAAGGAAACTATAGTTCATTGTTGCATCATTCATTTATGCTTGAGTCTGCATCCCTTTGTCCTTTTGAGCACACATTGATGCTCTTCCCAAGCTTGCCATTGTCTTGTGAGCTTGCCATTGAGATGGGATTGAAGTGGTGGAGGCCCAGGTGGAGGACTCAGTTTCTCCGTTTCGACGAGGTGTCGATAAAGTTTGTCACTATTATCCCTATTAATTATTAATAGAAATATCCATTTCTCGCCCATTACATGTGTATAAATACGAATGTTTTTATCCATGGATGTAGTTGTATTTGATTATACATGTTGGATTTATATATGCTAGAGTAGGCCTAACACTTTAACATATATCATGCTTTCCTTGCTCGTTGTTGTTGAGTATGAATTGTAGGTACAAGCATGGTTGAAAATCTCAACAGGGATCTACTACGACCGTCCATAATAAGGTATGTTCCGTATCCCTTAGTGCTAGCAACATTTGTTTCTCTTGCATATTGAAGTGGATTGATTTCTGGTGTCATTCTATCTATTGTGGTCTACCCCAAGCCATAGGAAGTTTCTCTCCGTAACACCCTCATCTTGAGTTTTGCAATGCAAGTGATAAATTTGAACAACTTTGTAAGTGTGAGTCTTTGTAAAGGTGAATTGCTCCTAGAGTTTCTCATGTGATTTATACTAGTCATATTACAAATGCCAATTGATTGAATGAATAAGTAATATTCATGTATTTCGTACAATTCATACATAAGGCGATGCAATATCTAAGGATTTGTAGATTGATTGAAATTTAATATGCCATGGAAAAATTGGTGTCATGTAGCAAAAGCATGGTGGGCCTATAACCCTTAAGTTCCAGAATAAAAAAACTAGATTTGATACATTGAGTTGTTGTATATACTTTGTTTAAGTGATATTTATAGTTTTATGTATTAAATTTTGCATGATTATGTGCAACCTTAACTTCAAGACAACAAACAAATTCCAACAAAATGAATCTTGAGTTGGAAGGAGTCTATGAATACTTGAATTACATATAGAGAAAATGTATTGTTAAATATAATGAACTTCAACTGCAATGCAAAGTGAATTTCACTTGAAAGACAAATATGGACCACTGAATCCCATATGTAGAAAACTCTCGGTTATTCTTTATCATAATGGATGAATACCTACACAAACACGAGTTGTTCCATAATTAATTTATGATGGTTTCCAATTCAATGTTATATTGAATGCTTTTAATGATGGGATGATCTCATAAAGTCATAGAATGTATGAAATGGTTTATTGATATTGATAAATACTTGGCGAAATTTGATAATGACGAACCTCATGATTTTCATTAAAAAAACATCATTAATATTATTTTTCGTTGTTAGGCTGATTTGGTTGACATAAAAAAAACAATACTATAAATGTTTAATAATTTTAATTTTAATTTTTAAAAAATTATTTCACGTTTAAGATAATCTCTTAGTTTATATGAATTTTATTTAAGTTGCATAATAAAATTAATCAAAATTGTATTGGGCAACCAAATAAAATTTCCGTTTCGAAGTAAAAATTACAACTTTATGTTTGAGAAGAAAAAAAATCACATTCAGTATATGTGTAAACTATTAATACAAAACGTGAGTATGATTTACACTGAATAGGCAAGAAACTTTAACCAATAATATAGATTGTTAACAACATACACAATATTAGCTGGAAATGGAAAATAAAACATATATTAAAAATATTTCATGCCCATAACTGGTCAAACCAAAAATATTGTAAAATTATCTTTTTAAGAAGTTTGGATTTTAAAGAGGGCGCATGAGAGTAGATATATATAACATAAATATAAGCACTAAAACCAAAAGATGAGATCGAAATTAATGCGAGAATGGTACTACAACCCTATCCTATCTTTTCTTTTCCTAATCAATTTCCTTTAAAATTCAATGTTAAATTATTCAAATGCACGTTCAAAGGTAGTGTAAATTTAATTATTTGATTTAAGGCAGTGTAAATTTAATTAAATATTCATAATATAGATACAAATTTGATTTATTGTAAATGACAAGACATAACTTGGTAAATTATGGAACAAATATCTTGGATTTAATTATTGGGTGAAGTTGGCCCACAAAGGATTTGTAAATTTTCACCACGAAAATGATTTAATAGAGATAGGAAAATCATGATTTAAACTTGCAACAATGTAATCAAATAAATGGGTTTATTTACTTAGGGCCGACCCAAAATTATGGCATCTAAACTATTTAAAGAATATCACAAGGAATTAATCAAACAACGATATGTGCCAAGATACCAAGGACACTAAACAAATATTTGCATACATAAACAATCCTTGGGAGGAATCAATATGGTTGAGGTTTCTTATGAGTTTCCACTAAAACATACAACAAATCCACAATTTATGAAAGGAGGAACACACTACAATGCCTCTCTCTCTCCGTCACACTTTATTGCGTCGAGAGGCACTCTACAGCCCACTATGGGGGAGATCTTGTAACGTGATGTAACGTTTGTAACATGTTGGCAAAAAATAATAGTGGTATTGAATATTATGGGAGAGATCTTGTAACGTGATGTAACGTTTGTAACATGTCGGCAAAAAATAATAGTGATAGTGAATATTATGGGAGAGATCTTGTAACACAAAATAAAAAATAATATCACTTTCGTAACGTTATTTTTATTAATAAAAAATAAATTTTCTAATAGGCCAAAATAAATGTTGGGCACAAAAACAATCTAATATGGGGGAGATGTTGGAATCTTCCTACCTAACAAAACAATAAAAAAGTAAAAATTTAATTATCCGTAAAAAAAATATGTGGGTCAAGAGAAAAACACAAAATTGAATTATCTGCAAAAAAATGTTGGCCTTGCACATGGTTTTAAAACCATGTGCAAGGCATTTTAAACAACCCATGGTTGTAGGAGGGCTTTGCATATGGTTTTAAAACCATGTGTGGGGAAATGATGCAATGTTCGTTCCTAACAAAATAAAAAATAATAAAAAATATTATATGTCGGCCATAAATAATATTAAATATTAATAATAAAAATATTATATGTGGACCTTAAATAAAAAGATGTGTCTTTTGGTTTGAATCAAATCAATGGATATCTAAGAAGAGGTTTGCACCTCGAGAGGTTTGATCCATCTCGACGCTTGATAGAGCCTAGGATTTGGATCTATGCTGGTGTGTATAGCAAAGCTAGGCCATTTGTCATCAAGTGGATGGCTATTTGAGAATGTGATGTTGAGTTCTTTTGAAATGAAAAAAGATTCTAGAATTTCTAAGTTTTTCTATAAAGGTACAATGTTCTTGGACTTACTTAGTAAAGGGGGAGGAGTTCACTCATTTTTAATTAACTTAAAAATATATGATTGGGTCAATTCAACTTTATTTTTCTTGACATGTTTTTTTAGATAAAAGGTTTCTATATGTAGTATGCACCCCTTCCAATGTAATCAAATAAATGGGTTTAGTGATAGTGAATATTATGGGAGAGATCTTGTAACACAAAATAAAAAATAATATCACTTTCGTAACGTTATTTTTATTAATAAAAATATTATATGTGAACCTTAAATAAAAAGATGTGTCTTTTGGTTTGAATGAAATCAATGGGTCAATTCAACTTTAATTTTCTTGACATGTTTTTTTAGATAAAAAGTTTCTATATGTAGTATGCACCCCTTCCAAGTTCTCAACTTGACTAAAAATTGCAAATCCAAATTCTTCATAAGTTGTTCCTTCCTCAAAGCTTCAAGAGATTGATGCTTCAAAATGTGATGCGAAGTGACAACCTTTGTCACTTTATTATCCACATATATGGTAGATTCCAAATCCATTTTCCAATGTTTTGTTTTGTTTTAAGAATATAGTTTAAAACCAAATCAAAATTAAAAAAAACATACAAAAGGTTTAATACATAATTAACATAATACATACGAATGCATAATACATAATACTATTTGTACACAATACATATGAATGCATAATACATAATTCCATGAGATATAATACATGCTTTAGCATAATGGTGAGGGTTAACTTTTTTAATATGTTATACAAATGCTCTATGTTGTGTTTAACTTGTTCCAACAAAATGTGTCATATATAATATTTTCTAGGATTTTAGTCAATTATTAAATTACTTAATTTTCTTGAGATTTTAGTAGGCCTTATAATCTCATCAATGGGGTTCATTATAACTATCAACCAATAATATTTTCTAAATCTTAATTTGTCACCCTCTTATTTAGGGCCTAGGTCAATATGGAAATAATGGAAATAATGGAAACGATTATCTAATTATTTTTGTATTGTATACAAATGCTTTCAAGAAATAACCATCCACTCTCATAGTTCCAATGGAAACAATGATAATTATTTTATAATATCTATTAGATAGATGTAAGATCAAGAACATGCATTGCAAAGCCTATGATTAATAGAATTTCACTCAACAACATAAGCCTAAATGAAGATGAAATTGTCAAATTTAAATAGTTTGAACACTTTTAATATGATTCCTACAAGTTCATTCAGATAAATGCACTACTCTCCCTATTCCAATGTCACTATTTTCATGTTCATATACTAAATGTATATCTCATATTATTCCACTAGTTCTCTTATGCCCTTTCATTTTTAGTTGGTATTGTGAGATTTTGAACCAATGGATCTAGAATTTAAATGGAGTAGTAATATAGTTAGTAATTGATAGAAAAGAATAAAAATTCATTAGAGAAATATAATCTTCAATAACCTAACAAAGAGATCTAATCGGAGATGAGACTTTAATACAATTACATATAAATCAAGAGATAATTCAAGTAAATATGTAAGCTAAGTAGTATCCAATAATCAATTGAATTCTTAATAGAATAAACCAATGAATGAATTTTAGAAGTGCTTGATTAATGAGATGAAAGCTTGCATATATAGATAACCAAGCTTAGGATTAATTACATGCACACACATAAAATCTAGTTAAACTTAAGAGAAATCACCATAATTGTGAGTTGTGTTGACCATGAAAGCATTGTTAGAGTTTAAATAGGCATAAAACTGATAACTGAGGTGATTTTGTGCTAATATTATACAAGTGAACCTTTGAAAGACTCAATTCACTACTCAACAAACCAAAAAACCCCACAATGCCGTCCCTTTCGGCATCACCTGTAAGAAAGTGCAGTCTCACCTGAAGTACCTTTGGGAGCTGCAAAAACCACGTTTCTGTAGTCATAAAGGGTAGAATGAACTAATATACATAATAATTTATTCATTATATCTTCGACACATTCACCATCAATACCGTAACATAAATTATTCCATATATATTAACTGCGTAGCAAATTCATAGATTAGTTTACATATAAATTCTATATAAGTTTGTGTTATAGCTGATTTTACCACTCCAGGTGAATCACACTTGTATGGCCTTCCCCTATCCCTCTACAGACTCCTTAGACCCCTTGGACCATTTTTTATCCTTTGATGTTTCCTTGACCATCCCTATAAACATGTGAAAATTTCTATACGCGACTATTAAACCCCTAATCGCGTATATACGCGGGTTCGACCCCTAAAACCATGTACATCGGGATGTGTACAAAATCCAAATCCTTTTGGAGTTTTCCTAGACATGGATCCGACTCACTTGACTCCTGGCCTTCCATATGCCTGGAGATCGCTCGGATTCGACCTTTTATTACGCCTTTGAAAAGCTATATAAGGAACTCTTTGTATACATTGAAGGCATAAGAGAGAATTGAGAGCAAAGAAACTATAGTCCATTGTTGCCGAAACTTGTGCTTGAGTCTGCATCCCTTTGTCCCTTGGAGCACTTTTGTGTTCTTCCCAAGCTTTCCTTTTGCTTGTGAGCCTGCTATCGAGAGATGGAGGATTGAGGTGGTGGAGGCCCAAGTGGGGGATTCAGTTTCTCCGATTCACAGACGTACCGACAGAGGTTGTATCCATTGTAATCTATGATTTTATATTAATAGAAATATCTTTTCCTGTCCAATAATGTATGTTTGAATGAATATCTTATCCATGGATGACTTCAAATGCTTATACATTGTTGATTATATATGCTAGAATAGATTTAACACCAATACATATAGTATGATTGTCTTGTTTAATTGTTGTTGAGGAAGTGATTTATCAATTCAAGCTGAAGTTGGAAAGCTCAACGGGGATCTACTTCAACCGTCCGGAATAAGGTACGAGGTCTGATCCTTTAGTGTTAGATATTTTATTTCTATTGCATATTGGAAAGGATTGATTTCTGGAGTCAAGCTGTCTGTTGTGGTATCCCAAGCCATAGGAATTTCTCTCAGTAACAGAATTGGCGACTCTGCTCTGGAGTTCCTAGTAGTTGTCTTTTGGGGGTTTTCTATTGGCATTCAATGGCTTTTAATTGCTCTTTTTCTCTTGTTTCTGTGTCGAGTCTGGGGGCATGTTTTCCTGGTAGTGTTTGATTGGTGTGAAGTTTGTCTCAGCTTGTCTGTTTACCTTTATTTTTATGCACCTTTCTTCCTGTACGCGAGTTTTTAACTCACAATCGCGTATATATGCGGGTTTCACTGCTATTTCTGTGTACACACGCGGGTTTACTGTGAACAGTCGCGTATGCCCTTAGTTTTTCCTTCTAGAGGAAATTGGAGGGTTGCTGGGTGAATTTTGATGATTGCTGAGTCTCCTTTGATACTGCCAGAGTCTATATACACCTCTATTTCTGACCAGAGACGTTTTTTTGTAGGGTAAAATTTCTTTTTTAAAGAATGTTCTTGTCATTGCATTTTCGATTTTTCGTTTTGGGATTAGTGCATTAGACTTCTTTTACCTTAGTACTTTGCTTGAGTGTTGCTTGAGTGTGCTTGCAGAGTCTGGGGGTTGTAGAGCCATTCTTTTGCTTTTATATCTCATTTTTATTTCAAAAAATCCAAAAATATTTGCTTATCATCATGCGTTGCATCTTGCATTTTGCAAAGTACTTGCACTAGATTTGCTTTGGAGTACTAGTCAGGATTTCATATAGGAAATCTTGCATTTATCATTTGAAGAAAATTGTGCATTTCACGTAGTAGCATACCCTATTTTTCATGGACACAATGCATTTGCATTGATTGTTAGGTGTGCATTTTGCTTCATGTTGTGTCATAACACCATTAGTTGCACAGCCATACACCTCTTTTGAGTAATAAAGCCAATTAAAATCAACGCTTAATTAAAATGAACTACACTATTTTATTTGATAGGGTTCACCAACAAGATTAGGTTTTAGGGTCTTGGAATAGTTCATTGTGAGTAAATTCTCCAAGACCACTAAACAACAACATGTATGTGTCTGTCCAGGTGAGTGTGTGAAATTCCTTGGTATAAATAGTGTTTCTCAGGATCCTCCTCTCAAAAGGGAGTTAAGCACGAGGCAGTGTGAGCAGTTATTGATTGGGATGGCCCCTAGTCATAACTGAGTAGCACCGGAGATATTTCCAGGATTGTATTCATATCTAGGGGCTCTTTCGAGAGTTTTGGGATTTTCTACCCTGCCCATACGGTCAATCTCACATGCTACTGTCCGCCTGAGCATTGATTATATTGAGGTGACCTTAGTGGCCTTACCTAGGATATTGAGGGGGTACTTTGCAGGGGTTATTCTGCGGGTGTCCCAGCTAGGTTGGGGTCAGACAGCACAGTCGCTTTACGCGTTGAAGTTGAGGGCCACAATAATTGGTTACATACCTCCACTTGTTGTGTATGGGAGTCTCAAGCCTCTCCTAGGTGAGACATACCTGCTTCATTCGGGAGCTCACTTATCCTACCCTTGATTGCTTGTGTTTGGATTTATATTTTCTTGGTGATTTCTCTGTGCATGTTAGCTTGCCTAGGGTTTGCGTAGATAGAGAGTCTTTTATATTTTTTGAGTCATTGTGGATTCAGGTGCAGCTCCTCGCCGTTCTCGTCATTTAGCAGGACTTCCGCCTTCTACATCTCCTCCTCCTTTATGAGAGATAAATAGACAGTCTAGGTGGACTACTTCGCACATTGATTCACACACCATGGGAGATCATATAGAAGGTATTCCTGAACCACCTTCTCCCATTTATGTGGAAGATGGGGAGTTTACTCCTAACTATGATCCTTCACTTGATTTGACTAAGTTAGGTCCCGTGATTTCTGAGATAGGAACCTTTCATGATAGACCTACTTACTCTAGGGTTGATTCCCCATTGACACATCGCTGGTATGGAATGCCGGAGGATGATGAGACTCATTTTGAACCCGCAAGCACTAGTTATGGTAGTTATGGTATGTCTGGTTTTCCCACACATGATTTGGCATTCCATGTCGAATCTGAGTTTGAGCCTAACACTATGCTTGGGGGCACTCTCATTCCTTACCATGCGGAGAGGTTTGGGAGCACAAGTCACATTGCACCTTCCATCCCGGCAGTGGAAGCTACATCACATATTCCTCCTAGGTCTAGGGTTAGTGATCCTATTAGGACCAGATCCGAGATGAGTGACTATAGGGAATAGCATGTATATAATTACACAGATCACTTTGTCCTCTGTCCCTAGTTCTTCGAATGTTCACCCTCCACCTCATTAGCATGGTCCTTCGGGCCGAAACGTTGCTACGAGTCATGTCCATACTACGGTTACTAGACCAGTTGTGTCTCAGGTTCATGAACCGCCCATTGTTTCGGGAGGTCATGGTCATACTTCTAGAGGTCATATTCATACTTCCGGAATGTATATTCCTACTTTCGGAGCGTATATTCCTACTTACGGAGTGTCTCATGGGACATCTCATGAGATGACTTATGGACCTTATTATGGGACGCGGTATGGACATGGTTCTTCACCTTATGGGTGCGGGTATCAACAACCTGCTTACTCTTCAAATTACAACTTTGTAGCTCTGAATATTCAAGGTACAACACACTATGGTGCTTCCATGCCACCCTATACGGGTCAAACGGGAGGAGGGCACTATGGCCAAGGCCATGGTGGTTATGGTAATCAGACCTATGTGAATTAGAACTATCAGGGAGCGGTACATCGACCTAATCATCCTAGGCTCCCTTTCCTCACAATGCTGAATCTTCCTGACATGTCGAGATTGATGAACGATCCTGTAGCTCATGACTCGACTTGGCCGGCTATCCCTACTAAGCTTCCCTCGGACATACCCAAATTCGAGGGAAAACCGGGAGAGGATCCGAGCGAACATGTTACTACCTTTCACCTATGGTGATGTTTGAATTCCTTACACCAGGACTCAATTTGTTTAAGGCTGTTTCAATGCACCCTTACAGGGCCTGTCATGAAATGGTATATAGAGCTACCTAGGGGGGTATTCGATTTGTTCGATGACCCAGCGATGACTTTTCTTAACCACTTCCAGCTACCAATGCATTATGACGTTGGTATTGAACTCTTATCGACATTTCGACAGGATAAAGCCACACATATCTCGGACCACATCCAAGGGTGGCATAGACAAAAGAGGTTAATTAAAGCCTTTATACCGCTGGAATTCCTCCTCGAATGGTTCTTTAAGTCGTTATTGCCATATATAGCGAAGGATGTCTCTACATCCAGAGTGCAAAATGAGGAACAAGCCATTTTTAGGGTGCATGAATTGGATTTGATTTATGTTCAATCTGGTTTGTTATATGAGATCATTCCCAATGCTCTGCGTTCTAGTTTCAACCCCAAAGTTAAACCTAGACCACATGCCAATGGAATTGTTGGTTGTGCGAGTGCTAAACCTGTGGATTCGGTTGCAAAACAAGTTAGTCAATTATCAATCAACCAATTTGCTTCAGGAAAATCCACGACTTCATCTCAACCCGCCCAAACGGCGAGTGTGCTTTCAGTGCAATCTTCGGACCAGAAGGGTAACCAACAACCCAAACATAATAAAAAGAAGGGTAAGAATAATCGTAAGGGTGGGAATAGGAATGAAAATGCTAATAATAATGACAAGAATGCTAGTAATGCTGGGGGGGACAAGCAATCTAAACGTAAGGTTAAATTTCCTTGCAAGTTGTGTAAGGAGGATCACCTCACTTACTTGTGCCCTCGTATTGATGAAGCCTCGAGATTCTTGGCACAGGGCCCAGCTGTGCTGACTAATCCTTTACCTCACAATCAAAATATGAACTCGAGGACCCATGATCAGTCTGGTGGTGATCAAGATCCATAGGAGGGTAGTGGTCGTGGTTGCATTAACATGGTACGTGCTGCGAAAGTTGTGACCTGTGCAAAAGACTATGGTTCGTCACAACCCAGCCCAGGAAAGGAACCTGATCCACCAGGGACTCCTTTGCATATTGAAAAACCTGTGGATAAACCTGAAGCTGCACCTTGCATTCCTAAGGGAGTCCTTAAGCATTTGGGGCACAATCCTAATGCTTGAGCCACCCAGAACTATTCAGTTGTTGAGGATTTAGGCCACACTCCTTGTGCGATGTCTGCATTAGAAGTACTTTAGAGTTGTCCTTCGCAAAGGAAGGCTTTGCTTTCTGCCCTTGGTGTGAATGATGATAATTCTTCCTCCGTGATTAAATTTGAAACCGCAGGACTTCATCCTCGCTTGCCTTAATATGTGTCTCTTTTGATTCATGTAGAGTGTCTTAACATGATCGTCAAGCACACTGTGTTGACAAAGGCGCTGCTGCTTCTGTGATGTCTTTATCATGTTGAAAGGGTTTAGGTTCCCCTGAGTTGTCTAAATCATTGACCATGTTAACTGCCTTCGATGGGAGATCGTTTAGGCCGCACGGGATCCTTCCTTCCCTTAAGGTCCGTTTGGGAGGGAAGATCGTTGCGATAGAGGTTGAGGTGGTTGATGCACCCCTTGACTACAATCTCTTGCTGGGTAGGAATTGGATGTACAGTATGCAAGCCATAGCTTCTTCCCTATTTCGTGTTGTATGCTTTCCATTTAACGAGAAGATAGTCATGATTGATCAAACGTCATTCAAGAATCCGTCAGTTACTGCATCTTCGGGAGCTTCGATCCCGATTGTAGAGCACTCTTAGTGGGAAACTGGGAGTGTGGGTGTGGGCATGTATCCATCCCTCATGGGAAGTTTTAGTTGTCCTACACTGATCCTTATGATAGGGTCTAGTTCCAGTGAGGCTTCGACATCTATGAGATCGGTGTATTTTCACACAAGTCATATGGAAGACCCTTGGATTCTTCCTACACCGAGTACTCCTAGTGAGCCCATCGTGATGGACGTGTCATTGCTTGCAGCTATGGTAGCTTATCAAGCTAATCTTGAGTGTGTTGCAGAGCCCAGTCCTTCCTCTTTGCGGATGGAGGAGGAGGACCCTTATGTGTTGCTTGCATGGGAAGTACAGTCTTCTCACACGCACAACTGCCTTGATAGTGTTTTCCCTTCAGACGAAGTGATTATTGAGGCCATGTCGGGAGTTGAGCCACCATGGGAAGAACTCCATCATAGATCTTACTTTCTTCCCGAGCTTGACTGCTTGGAGCGTGAGGACTTTAGGGAGGTTCTTAGTGAGAGAATTGGTAGTCCTATGGTTCCATTAAGCTCTCCTGGTCCGATGGATGATGGAAACATGGAAAATATATATTCAACGATTCCTATCAATATCTCTCGCGATCCTGGCAGGATAGAGAATGTCTATATTGGGGCAGACTGTTTCCATGTTGAGATTCAAGAATATACTGAGCTATTTAAAGAATTCCATGATATCTTTGCTTGGTCTTACGATGAAATGCCAGGTATCGACCCTCGCATTGTTGAACATGAGATTAAGACTTATCCCAATGCTAAGCCTATTTGACAACACTTGTGTGCGGTGAATCCTAGGAAAGCACCCGCAATTAAGGCAGAGATAGAGAAACTGTTGAAAGCTGGTTTTATCTATCCTGTTCCCTTGACGGAGTGGGTTTCAAACCCCGTTCTGGTGGAGAAGAAGCAAGGAGTGATCCGCATATGTACTGATTTCCGTGATTTAAATTGTGCCTGTCCTAAGGACAATTTCCGCAAACCATTTATTGATCAGATTTTGGATGAGTGTGTGGGTAGCGAGGTTTTTTCCTTTATGGACAAATTTTTTGGGTATAATCAGATACAAATTAAACCTGAGGACCAACATAAGACTGCATTTATTTTTCCTTGGGGAACTTTTGCATATCAAAAAATTCCTTTTGGCCTTAAGAACACCGGAGCTACTTTTCAGCAGGCCATGACCTTGATCTTCCACGATCTCAAATTGATTATCGAAGTATTTTTGGATGACCTTGCTGTTCATTCTCGTATGAGAATGCGCCATTACTATCATTTGAGATTGGTATTCGAAAGGTGCTGCCATTATTTGGTTAGGTTAAACCCTCACAAGTGCATCTTTTGTGTGAAGTCAGTTCGCTTGTTAGGATTCATCATTTCTAATGAGGGTATAAGAGTCGACACTTTGAAGGTAGAGGCAATACTTTAGTTGTTTCCCTCGAAAAATATTCGTCATCTTCAATGTTTGCAAGGCATGGAAAACTTCTTATGGAGATTTGTTGTCAATTTTGCCAATTTGACTAGAGGCTTCATGCGTCTTTTGAAGAAGGACACCACCTTTTGTTGGGATGAGCGAGCCTAGGAGTCCTTTGATGCGCTCAAGCGAGCCCTAGCATCAGCCCCGGTGATTAGTCCCCCAGACTATAGCCATGATTTTCTACTTTATGGGGCCACGTCCATGGAGACGATTGGTATGGTTTTGGTTCAAGAGGATGAGGAGGTCCAAGAGCATGTCATATACTATCTGAGCTAGAATATTATTAACGTGGAGATCCGTTATTCTCATGTTGAGAAGCTTGCTTTAGCTACCATACATGCGGTTCAACGGTTGAGACATTATATTCTGCTTCGCCAGACCTTGGTTATAGCCCATGTCAATCCATTTCAATTTGTCCTCACTCGAAGGATGATTGGGGGAAAATATAATAAATGGATTGTCATCCTGCAAGAATTTCATCTTGAGTTTGTTTTGGCAAAATCAAAGAAATCGTTAATTTTTGCAGAGCTTATATCGGATTTCCTAAATGAGGCCGAGGATTTTGTTTGTGAAGATACGTTTATCGATGAGCACATCTTCTTAATCTCAACTTTAGACCCATGGTATGGGGATATTATTATATATTTACAAACATTGAAGTTCCCCACTCACCTCTCACAAGATGAACGACGATGATTACGTCACGTGTTAAGAATTACCTCATAGTGGATAACACTTTGTACCGCAGTGGGGTAGATTCCATTCTACAACGTTGTTTAACTCATGAGGAGGCTAAGGTAGTGCTGAATGATTGCCATGGAGGGGCATGTGGTGGTCATTTATCTGGGCTTTCTACATCCCAAAAAATCTCAAGAGCGGGTTATTTCTGGCTGTCGATCTTTAAGGACTGTGTAGATGCAGTCAAGAGGTGCCACCCTTGGCAGGTGTTTGCACGTAATATGCACTCAAAACCTGCCCCGTTACATCCCATCATCACCGCCGATCCCTTCACTAAGTGGGGGATTGATTTTATGGATTGCAACCCAGCTTCAGCTGGGGGGCATCATCATATAATAGTGGCTGTTGATTACTTCACGAAATGGGATGAGGCTATGCCTACAGTTAAATCCGATGGTGAGACAGCCACACACTTTTTATTCAACCAGATTATTACTTAGTTCGGGATTTCGAAAGAGCTTGTCACTGACCATGGCTCGCACTTTCAGAATCGTATGATGGAAGAGTTGGCATCCAAGTTAGGGTACAAACAAGAGCATTCCTCCTCTTACTACCCTCAAGTGAATGGACAGGTAGAAGCAGTGAACAAATCACTCAAATCCATTCTCCAATGAACCATCGCACAAAGCAAGAATAATTGGCACATTATGTTATATCCTGCTTTGTGGGTGTATAGAACCACTGTTAAGACTGCCACAGGTTTTTCTCCATATCAACTTGTACATGGAGTGGAGTCAGTATTTCCGGTTGAGTGTGAGATTCCTTCTTTGAAGCTAGCCATAGAACTCTTACCAGACACTTCCCCATTGGAGGAGCGTTTGGTCCACCTTGAGCAACTTGATGAGCAACGTCAAGATGCCTTGGTGGCTCTAGAAGTAAATAAACATCGCGTAAAGGTTCAGTACGACAAGTATGTCTGTCCAAGGAGGTTTAGTGAGGGAGACTTGGTCATTTTGTGGGATCAACCGAAAGAACCCTTGGGGGCAGGAAAGTTTAACCCCATGTGGCGTGGTCCTTACGTTGTCAAACGTGTGTTAGAAAAGGACGCTTATGAGTTAGTGGATTATGAGGGAACAACCTTGGCGGAGCCTAGAAATGGGCTCTATTTCAAGAAGTACTATGAATTATTTTCAGCCAAGGTTGGTTATTATATATTAGTGTACAGTTTTGCATAGGTAGGTATTTTTCTTATAGTGATCGGGTTTGTGATTAGTTTTCGTTTCTTTTGGCAGATGTCAATGGAATATTCCACCTATGTAGGATTTGCGGATGGTGTGAGCCATCACACTCAACACTCAGCCTCTGCTGCTTGGGTGATTTATACTCCTATGGGTCAGGTATTGTCTTCAGGAGGCATGTGTTTACGACCATCTTCAAACAATGTTGCTAAATATAGTTCCGTTATTGAGCTTCTACGGGATGCCATTTTACATGGCATTCTCTCTCTTGAGGTACGTCTTGATTTGGAGTTAGTAGTGTCACAACTTAATGGTTTGTACCAAGTTAGAGATCCGACGTTATTAAGAATATTCTTATGTGTGAGATTATTAGAACGACAATTTGACAATATAACATACATACATATTCCAAGAATTAATAATCAAGTTGCTGACTCGTATGCTAACTACGTGTTAGATTGGCATTTGTTTCACACACAATAAATTCATCACAAACACAATTTTTTACACATGTAAATAAATAAACCGATCATCATAAAACTTTTTATAAACATCCAAAATGTGGTAATATAGAGTATCATGATACAAAAATGGGGCTCTCGAGCCACCAAAATATAATACATGGTAATACAAAATGTATCACTCCCAGGTATCTAATCCCATGGAGGAGGAGGGGGTTGTGATCATGGAATGTCACTACGGCTCTAGCTAACTGTCGAAATAATCGCACCCATGCTCGTGGTACACCCACCACTTGGCGCTGCATGGCCTCAGGTAAGTCCTCGACTTGCGCCATGGGAACTCTGTGTGTTAGCCTCACAAAGTTGGTATGAATTCTTTGGAGTGTCCGCTTTGCATTCACACCCGTGATATCGTCTCCTCTTCCCCTCCGTCTTTGATGAGGGAAGCCTTCAGGCCACCGTGGTCCCACATCTGCATGCATATGGTAGATGTCACTATGTATTGTCACCCAAAAACATGTCTTTTGATTCCATATAATCAGAAAATACAAAAAAAATTAAATAACTCAAAAATTTAAAGAGAGGGTCGAGATTCATTACTTATGTCACCGTATGCCGATCCTGGTGGTAGCGGCATGTTCAGGTCCCCCCAGAAATCTATCCCCGCATAGGGGTAGTCATCAATGGAAACTATCTGTCGTCACCACCACAGAAAGAAATTAGCTGGATAGGGGTTGGACACCCTACCTCCACCCAGTATGCGCATCGCATCCGCCCAACGCCGTTGGGCCGGATCTTGAACCCCGTGTAGAGGAATGTCAACTCTGGGGCTCAATCTTGGAACACGCTCAAAGAAAACGTGCTCAGTATGTTGCTGAAACTGAAGTTTCACACTCTGCCCATCTTACACTCACTGAGCTGGTGTTTCATGTTTCCCAGTAGTGTAGTGCTCTAGTCATATACCATGGGTCTCATGCACTCCACTACATAGAACATCAGAGGCCGCGAGGCCTGGTGGAGTGAAGCCAAGCCTGCTATCCTGCCCAGTGTCAGTAGGATGGCCTTTAGGCTTAGCACCTGTATGGAGTTAGTCAGGATCTGACTCCCCACCTTCTTCGTGTCCGGATAGCAGTACACCACAATGTACTCATATATAGTCAGACCACCTCCGGGCCCATGAGAATGTAGGTTCACTACTACCCCCCGTTGGGAAAGTCCAGTAATAAAGTATATGTCCTCCACCTCTATGGTGAGAGACATCCCATCTATTTGGAATGACTCTGAGTCTGGATCCCAGTAGTCCACCAGCATTTGCAATAGTCTTGGTTTGGCCCTTAAGCCACCAAGACACCAAAATTTGTAGATCCCACATGCACGTAGCGCTTGTTGAGACATTATATCGGCCCTTAGTGCCTCCTCTACATCACCATGTTCACGTTCTCTCCATTCTAGGACCATCCTGCACAAAAAATTGGAAGTTTACCCATTATAATACTTAAAAAACCATATGCGCGTCTGCATACACGACTGTTTGCCTAACAACCGCATATGTATGCGGCCGTGAGGGCATTTCCCGCATATATCCAGCCCTATATGCGAAAAAACCCTTGATTTTTGTGCGGGCTGCTGCGCCTATTTTGGATTGGCCTATAAATCCCAAATCACCATGGAATTTGATAAAAATTGCATCAAAATGGAAGAGTAGAGCATGGGCAAGTACCTGGAAGAAACGGTAGTGGATTCTGCCAGCTAGATCTCCTGGAATTCGTTGTTGAAAATCTGAGCTCAATTGGGTAAAAATTTCAAATGTTTTATAATGTTTTGAATTTTTTACTATTTATATAAAATTTTCAAATTTTTGAAAATTTTTAACCCCTTTACTATAGTTTGGACCATTTCTAATCATTTTGGACCGTTTTTGGACTAATTTACGATGTAGGAGACCTTTTTGAGTGCTGTTTCAGCCGTTGGATTGACCCGTTCGTGCCAATCTCAGGTATCATGTCTAAACTGGCATAGGTTAGGTTTCATCACCGTTTGCATTTTGCATGACCTTGTGATCGTTTCATTATAGCCTTAGGTACGAACGCACTCTATTATGTCACAGAACCTTCTTGTTGTTTTAGAAGTGGCATGATATGAGTGGTAGAGCTTGACCGTACATGGGTACCCTAGTTAGCGCCTTATTTGCATTTAGTCCCCATGCTGACGTTTTGTCCCGTAGGGTGTGGGAGTCCGTTGTATAGTATTGCCATGACATTTCGCAAGAGCCTCATACTCCTCTTGATCTTTTGTTGGCCTATTTCCCTTAGGACTCCCTTATGTCAAGTTGTAATTGCATTATCATGAGCTTTGCCTGCCTCATTGAGCTTTATGCTGGCTTCCATGACGTTGAGTTTCAGCCATATAGCCCGATCTTGTCTCATGTCTAGCCATGCAGAGCCATTTTATATATCTTTTGCAGCTTGATTCCCTATTTTTACCGGGAGGGGATTTTCCCCCGAGTGTCTCTATCCTACACATGTATCCTTGCATTGAGCATAGGTATGTTCCACTGCTTGGAACTAGTTTGTTTGCCCCTATGACACTCGTCTCCTCCTAGTCTGTAACTCTAAAGCAGTTTTATTCTTTTTCAAGCTTTTTAAATATTTGAAAAAGTCCAAAAAAAAATCAAAAAACCAAAAATCCGGACAAGGAAATATGTTATCTTTGGCAGCTGTCAAGTCGTGTCATCTTCGAACAGAGCATTGTATATCACATCCATTGGTTGGGTTTATAGTTTGACTTTAGGAGCTGTACTTGTTTATCTGAGTTTATCTCCACCGACTGGTTAAGCTTCCAGTCCCCATGGAGCCTCTGCCGATGTGTCCCGTGTCGTAGAGATGTCCCAGTTTTGTATATCGAGTCTATGCTACCTTTATTTAGTCAGCATTCACCGTTATGATCTTGTTTGAAGGAAGTTGAAACCTGAATCGGCCATTCCTCAGTTATCTTGACTTTGCATGTCGGCCATTCCTGGTACAGTTACTGGTTCGTGCACCTTATGATCAAGTCCTTCCACATCATACAGCTGTGCTGAGTACCTCGTGTTGGATGATGGGGGAAGACTTAATGCCCTCCTTCCAGCGGATTTCATCCCATAGACTTCAGATCATTAATTCTGGGATTGGAATCTAGAGTCATTTTTGAGTGCCTTGAGACTTGCAGTCATAAGTGGCAGGTTCTCTCGCCATCAACAGTCTTTGGGAATACATCAATGTCCCCTAATTGATGGATCCTCTCAAGTGTTCGACCTCAACACATTTATTCACACTTGTTAGTTTGCACTCTAATACCTTGACTCCCATTTTCATTATCGGTGGGTGATCTCGCGTCTGTTAACGGTATACATCAATGACCGGTAATCAGACATTGGACTACTATGTTCGACCTCGACACCTCTATTCACATAGTAGGACATGTACTCATAGCGGTTTGTGTAGAAGAACTTCCAGATTGGTGGTATCTCTTATATGCTACCTCCTTGATCGTGCTAGTGTTCATGAGATTTCAGCTCTCGTGACTTGATTCCAGTATATGTCAAACATTTCCAGCTATTATGGAGATCTTGATCCATTATATATCTTCAACCATTATGGAGATCATGATCCTTTGTATATCTTCATCATGGAGATTCTGATCTATGTATATTGTACGTGGCTATGACCACTTATGTGATATCTTGTATCATGCCTATTCATGGCCATTGTACTCTTATGTATCCGGGACTGCTATATGTATTTGTAGTTATGTGCAGAGTTGTATCATTGTACTATGCTGATTGGGTGGCTGGTCTTCCATTTGGGATCCTTCATCACTCCACTTCTAGGATGGAATTATAATGTATTTCGGCCATCGTATGACCCCTCTGACCTCACACATTAGGGGGCATCTGTTATAGCTGATTTTACCACTTCAGGTGAATCACACTTGTATGGCCTTCCCCTATCCCTTTATAGACTCCTTAGTCCCCTTGGACCATTTTTTGTCCTTTGATGTTTCCTTGACCATCCCTATAAACATGTGAAAATTGCTATACGCGACTTTTAAACCCCTAATCGCGTATATACGCGGGTTTGACCCCTATAACCGCATACATCGGGGTGTGTACAAAATCCAAATCCTTTTGGAGTTTTCCTTGACATGGATCTGACTCACTTGACTCCTGGCCTTCCATATGCCTGGAGATCGCTCGGATTCGACCTTTCATTACCCCTTTGAAAAGCTATATAAGGAACTCTTTGGATACATTGAAGGCATAAGAGAGAATTGAGAGCAAAGAAACTATAGTCCATTATTGCCGAAACTTGTGCTTGAGTATGCATCCCTTTGTCCCTTGGAGCACTTTTGTGTTCTTCACAAGCTTTCCTTTTGCTTGTGAGCTTGCTATCAAGAGATGGAGGATTGAGGTGGTGGAGGCCCAAGTGGGCGATTCAGTTTCTCTGATTCGCAGACATGCCGACATAGGTTGTATCCATTGTAATCTCTGCTTTTATATTAATAGAAATATCTTTTCCTGTCCAATAATGTATGTTTGAAAGAATATTTTATCCATGGATGACTTCAAATGCTTATACATTGTTGATTATATATGCTAGAATAGATCTAACACCAATACATATAGTATGCTTGTCTTGTTTACTTGTTGTTGAGGAAGTGATTTATCAATTCAAGCTGAAGTTGGAAAGCTCAACGGGGATCTACTTCAACCGTCCGGAATAAGGTACGAGGTCTGATCCTTTAGTGTTAGATATTTTATTTCTATTGCATATTGGAAAGGATTGATTTCTGGAGTCAAGCTGTCTGTTCTGGTACCCCAAGCCATAGGAATTTCTCTCCGTAACAGTTTGCGCAACTCATATAGGACATTTACATAACAAATATTCACAACACATCATAAACACCAGGGATTTTTAACTTGGAACAGGGAAGCACTTGTATATTAATGAATCTTGTACATCAAGCACTTCAAATAGATATGCACACACAACCTGCAAATATATATATCTTCTTCATCTTCAATACACTAGATATTTACACACACATGCAGATCTATGTCTTAATTACAAAACAAGATCCATTCCTCATAATAACAATACAAAATTGTTTAATAAAATAGTTTTTTACAAGGAGCATTAGCAATTCTTCAACAACTTATTCTACCCAACCTGATACATATTTATATTAGTTTCCCAAACCCCACGGTCCACTAAGTCTTGGTAAATATGACTCCATGAAATATTGAACGATGTTTTCAAGTGTCTTCTTAGGCATGCTCTTGTGAAGTGCAATTGTTTTCAAATTTGCTCTCAATTTTCTCCTTAACCAGTTATTCCCGTTATGTTTTTAATGGTCTCTTCCGATTTTTTTTGCCTTGTTATCTATATATTTTATGCACCTAACCAGTTATTCCATGGAATTTACTCAATTAATACTACATTTATTTCCCTTAACACGATTAGACCATTTACACCATTTTTGTCTCTTCTTACATTAAATGCATATCTTCGTTTTTCGACTGACACTTTTTTTATCATTAATGCACCATTTAATTATTTATTCGACCATTTCCAGCAACTCCACTATTACTTATACTCTTGAAATTTTCTTACCTCTATCTTATATACATTATGTCTCTTTTTTTTATATGCTACCATGCGATTATAAAAAACTTCAACATTTTTCCTACGTCTATTCAAAGTGCATAGTTAGCTCAATGTTCAGTTCCTATTTCAACTGTACTTGGCACCCAGACGTCGTAGTTGCTGATCATGCTAGGTACGATTGTCCTTGTACAGTTTCAAATGACTCCCATTGACTAACCCACTTAGAATTTCCCCATTCTACTTTTGCAGTTAGACAACCCCTCCTTTGGTTACATACTTAATCATGTATTTTCCAACTAGTATATTCTAAACTTGTTAGGATGTTTCAAAAAATTACTGTCGTATATAATAACTAAGTCACCTAATTATAACTTCTTCTGCTTGATATATCAATTGTACCATGCCTTATTCCTTTATTTTTTGCACTTGATGATGAAATCCCACAATAAATATGTTTTCTTCCAACTCTAGTAATTGTGACAACCTTTACTTCACTGCTCCAATATATGTCATATTTGTGAATAGAGAAATCCTTAGGCTTGGCATAATATACTCCATTGGCATTACAATGTCTTGGTCATATACCAATCTAAAGGGAGTCTGACTTGCCAAATTTTTACAAGTGTTTCTATAAGCCCATAATACTATTGGTATCCTCAGATCCCAATCATCACGGTTCGCATTACAAATCTTTGTCAAGGAATTTTCCAAGATCTTATTAAAATATTCGATAGTTCCATTGGCCAAAGGATGGTACGCCATGCTTTTTTTATGGTAAATATGAAATTATTCTTTTAATGATTCAATGGTTCTGTTCAAGAAATGACTTCCCTGATTACTCATTAACACTGAGGGGAAATCAAACCTAGTTGCCACATTTTCAAATAAAAACTTCATAGTAGTTGTAGAGCTGCAATATTTCACTAGTTCATCCTCAACCCATCGAGTCAAGTAATCTGTCATAGTTATAATGTATCCAACAGGTGTCCTCTTTTCCAGTGGGTTAATTGGCCCAATAAAATCAACAACCCACTTATCAAATGCTTGCAGTGTTACTTGAGGTACAAATAACATTTCATCTCTCCATGATGGTTTCACAGTTCTTTGACATACATCACAAGATTTACACTATTCCTTGGCGTCCTTATGTAAGGTAGGCCACTGTTAGTCCCATAGTTGAACAAGGTTGAAGGTAGAACAAACCTAGGCATGGTGATGCTCAACTTTTAATGATATTAGAGTTATATCAGAGTGTAAATTATGTTTTGAGTAATTATTTAAAATGCTCAGGATCTTTAATAGGTTTTGTGAATAAAATTGGGAATGCAAAGGCAAATTGAACAGAGGAATTTGATGGAGTCAGGAAAAAAAGAGAGGAAATGAATAGGTATGAAATGGAAAAGAAAAATATTGATCAATAGGAAGCACCAATGGGTGAATTTCCTAAAGGAAGATATGCATTGAACGTACTGAGCTATAATGAATAGAATTCAACAATTCTTTACACTTTGCAAGGGGTAACATGAGATCTTTATATTTATTTGGTAGTAAAATATTCCACAAAAGCAAAATATATAGAAATATTCCATATACAGAGCAACATAAGATGTATTAAACATCATCACAGAACCAAAATAACTTTGAATCTTTGAAATAACATCCAAAATTTAATTATGAATAGAGAATCGACGATGCTCAATTCATATCACATAACGCTGCTCTCATTGTGTTGATTTTATGAGGAATCCTTAGAAACACATGAACATATAAGAATAAATAGAGAAAGAACAATCTGGAATACTTCATTCCATTAATATCTGGCCAAAAATATTTACATGGAAGAAATAGACACCCGACTCAACAACACAGAAATAATACTTCTAGTTCTTTTTGTCTATGAATAGACCTCTAACTGAAAGTAATAGTTTTTCTTATTTTTTTTACATTGCAAAAATTACATTTTAACTCAAAATAGTTTTTCAGGTCTTCTTTCGGCCTCCGCCTCTTTTCTTTCCATGATCGGGTGATTGCTGACCACACATCGTTTATAGAGCTAGAACATGTGAGTAACCAGGTGGTATTCCTATTTGTCTCATTCTCTATAGCATCTCATTGTATGTTGTATCTCCATGCTGCATTGAACCTCCAGGTGGCATAAATCCCAATGGGGTAGTTTGTCCTATGTATTGCAGTGCTCCAGGTGGCATTTGTGTGAATTGCTGAGCTGGAGGAGGAGTTTTCTATACAATATGTGGTTGCTATGAGGATAACCCAAATGTTTGTCCTGGATCCTATGTTTTTTGGTGTCAAGGATATATTATGGTATCTAGTCACCAATTTCCAGTCTTTCCCTATGGGCATATTGTTAGCCTTGAGGTTTTCTAGATCCAACTTAGCCTCACAGTGTCTTTCATATGTTAATGGTCCCATCTCCCTAAAAACTGTTTTCAGTATTATCCAAATATGGAAAGGGGGGGTTTAGTATTTCAAAGACTTGATCTCCACTTATTACTCCTAGCTCCTCTTCAAGCTCTACATTTCTCTTTTCTTTTAGCTTGTTCATATATTTATTTTAAAAGTAAAATTCTGCATTTCCATCCCATAATATAGGAAATCCAAGCTTGATAACTCCATTGAATATGGTCTGTAAAGAATTTATGTCATCTGCAAGATGTTTGTACTATTCTGCAGTACTCTGTACAAATTTTGCTTCAGGATCATTATTTTGGTAATATGGATGACCTGTGTTTTGTTATTCAACTGCAAATCTTCCAATTGTTTGTTGGTTATGCTATTTAAGTAATCAATGGTTTCTCTTTCTTGGTTTGGCTTGTCTCCCAAGGTAGGAGCTACTTGTTTCATTTCATCCATGACAAACTTATGTATCCATATTAGCGGTCATTAAATCCATAATTTCCCATTTTTCATTAAATATCTGGGCTATCTTGTCCCATATTTATTGGTTGGTTATCCTTAGCATCTATGAATCTCCTTGAGAATCTATCTTTGGTGATGTAACTTTACCTTTTAGATAAGTGATATCATCATCCCTTTTGCTTACATCATTTTCCAGTTCAAAATTTTTGTTGTTTTTCTTGGTGACATCATCTTCTAGACCCTTTACTTGGTATGTACATCTTCTTCAATCTTGGTTGGTTCAACAGGAGGTTGATCTTCTTCCATTGCATCCAAGTCCACTACTGGAATTGCTGGTGGCTAAGATACAATATCTTAGATACTTTTCTCTTTTCTGTATGCACAGGTACCTGGTCTAAAGCTGCAATGTGACTGTGGAAAGTGGAACAAACTGTGCTATGGTAGTTCTCTGAAATTCCAGTGTTTCTATATTTGATGTCAACTCACTGATCTTCTTATCCTTTTCTTTTGCTAGACCTTTGTAATTCACCATAGTGGAAAATGGTTAGTTTTCTTTCTCCCCTTGGTGAATCTCTCTTGTCTAGATTAGATTAAAATTTGGTATTTTAAGCTGCTTCTTCAAAATTGCTATTTCATTGTCTTTCTTAGTAATTAGTGACTTAAACTGGGATTCATCATTAGGATTTTCACTTAAAGCCACTATATTCTCTTCCATATCTTTAATGGTGATTTGTTTGGCTCTTGTGGTCCATTTTTATTTTCTTTTAAGAGGTCTCCCACCTTATTCAATGATTCTCTCAATATTTTCTTTGTTTTGGTAGCTTTTACTACCTTTGCACAAATCATATAATTGGTCTGCTTGAAGAAATCTAAGTCATCAAGTTTGCCAAACACAGACCAATTTATTACATGCTCCTCAGATTTGTAGTCTCTCAAACCGGTGGGAATTAGCACTAGGGGATCCACCACAACATACATGAAGTTGTCTTCCTCACTATCTGCCACTGTTAGCAGTATATTTTGAGCAGGAATGGATTGCTACCTTCCATTGTTAATGTTTTGCACAATGTTCTTTCTTATATATCTATATATTGATTGCATATCATTATAGACTAGGACATACCCTGTTGGGGTGAGGGATTTTGACTTTTGTGGGACTATGAATTCCAAATATGGATAGGGCATGAAACTTGTTGGTGTATTTCTCAGACTTTTGCTTGTTTATTTACTTCACTGACCTCTTTTTACACCTATGCGTTTATCTCTTTTATTTCTAATGCTTTGACTTCCTCTAATGGATCAGTTATTTCCTTCTTAGCTTGAGGTTATTGATCCTCTTGATATATTTCCATGTCTTCTGCTCCTCTCTTTTTCCTTGCTACCTATTTAGGTTCGCTTGATTCTGATGCAACTTTCAACATGTTCTCAAATTCCTCCTAGTTGTCTTAATTTGCAATCTTTTCTAAATTTGGTCTGGGAGTAGGTTTATAGGCCGAATTCTAGTTTATAGCCTCTATTTTTTTATTACCTTGTGGGAATCATATGCAGTTGGTTCAAGCTTCTCTAAATTCACATGTTCTATGAATCCTTCCATGTATTGAACAACATTGAGAGATTTGATTTGAAAAGGTCCCACATCTTTGGGGATATAAAATAACTTGTTTTGCTTAAAACCACCAAAGTGTAGCTCATCTAATAGGAACCTATGCGTTACATACTCCATGGCTAGAATCCGGTCTATTAGGGATGTAGGTATCTTATATGGTTTTCCTTCAAATCCATAAACCCCGATGGTTGTGTGATCTTTAAGTAGGAACCGATCACCCACTTTGGTTTCAGGGCTGAATTGTAACCATTCTTTGCCCTCTTTAGGAATCCTGGGAAAATCAACTCCATGGATGACACTATAGGCAATATTCATTACCTTATTCGTGAACTATGCAACGTTTGCATTTTTTGCTTGTCTAACAAACAAAGGGTTCCATTCATGCACTGGGAACTCTATGGATTCCTCAGTCATCTTCAACTCCAGGGATTCAAAATGTTTGTAGTTATGGTGTGGAAATCCCTCTGTAAAGGAGGTTAAATATCTTCTTCTTATTATTTCTTGGGGGGTTTGCTTGGCTATAAATTCAATCCTTTGTTATGATAACTTTCCTCCTCTAATTCAATGTGATTGACATGGTCTAACTATTATGAGAATGTTTGAATAGGTACATCCATATAGTTGGAGCTTGGGGTTAGCTTGATGAGGTATCCTCGTGACTAAACTCCACACAACCAATTGATCTACACCATGTAACCATTCTTTATGGGGCTAAGTAAGAGATGATATATATATATATCATTTTGATGTTGTTTTGAGTCCACTTTTGGAAAATGGTATCACAATTCTTATATGGATTTTCTAAGTGTTTTTATTCTCTGTGAAAGTATTAAATCGTCTATATAATAATGAATGCTTATAGCATTTTAAAAATAATAATAATTTATTAATAATGAATTACTATGTTTTTGATAAAAATAATTATAATAATGGCCAAAATTATGAAATCATTTTCATATAGATTTATAAAGTATTTATTAATATAAATATATTTTTATAATTTATATGGAAGAGATATATAATGTTAGTAATTTATTTAAATAAATTAAGACAACTAATAAAACTTAAAATTTATAATTGCATCCCCATCTGAAGGATATTTTCATATTTAAAATTAAAATGCAAATGATATCCCTTAAACAAAAACAATTTAATTATATTGATTTGATCTTAATTTTATATAAGAATGAGATTAAATATCTTGAAATGTAATTTTTTCTTAACATATATATTCTACATAAAATTCTACACCTTTATAAAAACAAGTAAGTTACCCTAAGTAAATGGCTGCCATTATTATTAGATTGAGGCCATCAATAACCAGCCTGCCAGCCTGCTGCTCAGGCTTTAATGGGAGGCCATTGAATCTCAACCACCTTGAAATCCCACTGCCTTCTGGGAAGTCACCATTGCATTAAAGCCTGGGCAACAGGGTAGTTAAATTTAACCCTACATTGGTGTTAATTAGAGCTAACAGAGCAATGTATAAAAAAACTCCAAAATCCAATCATGCCTCCAGAGCATAATACTAATACTAGGAAGTAAAAAAATTGATGGTGTCAATGGCCATTCAACCATTGTTCTGTTCTTTATTCTGTGAGCATAATTGTTCGTCCCCACACAGGTGTTTGCTGAATACATATATTACCTTCAAAGCGGCGCAAGGTGTGTCCTAAATAGGAATGTGACTTGGTTCGTCGCTGGATTCCATGGCCGTAGCAGAAATTAATAGTTCTTTCTATCATCAAATAATTTATATGCAACAGATATCAAGGTGTGCAAATCGAACGAGACTGGCGGTGTTTAATATAAAAATCCAGTCCAACGTAGAGATTACACTATCTGTTTGTCATGTGCATGTTACTTCTCATTTAATTATAGATATAAATTGAGCTTTCGTGACTCGAAATCTATTAATTAATTTACAGTTACATCTAAAGTACTTAGCGAGTAGTTCAAACAGTGTGTAAAGTTCAGTTAACTACTCTGTGAGAGTTAAAGGAGCTGTGTTGTAAGGTCCACTTTTGATTTATTATAATACAAATCACCTGGCTATTATCGACCCAAATTAATGGAGTTAGGAGACCATTAAAAAGCATCCAGCAAAATACGGGCATTAAATAATTTTTTTTAAGAAAAGCAGATCGAGGAATCCACATGAAATCCTCAATTGTGTGTAGTACAACTGTCATAAGAAATTAAAAAAATAATTTGATAGGCTTTTATATATATATATATATATATATATATATAATAATGTATTGTATTATTTTAAAATTTTATAAAGATGGCAAATCCTATTATAAAATGTGAGAGTTGGTTCATTACTATCATTTCAAAAAAACTTTATTCGTGATATATGATATAATTTGTTAAGTTGATGTATGAAATAATATTATTGTATTAATTTTTAAAATTTTAGAGGAAGATGGCGAAACCTATCATAACATGTGTGAGTTGGTTCATTACTATTATTATAGAAAAACCATACATATTAGTGATCTATAATATAATTTGTAAATCCTAGGCTCTATCAAGCGCCGAGATGGATCAAATCTCTCCAGGTGCAAACTTCTTCTTAGGTATCCATTGATTTGATTCAAACCAAAAGACACATTTTTTTTATTTAAGGCCCACATATAATTTTATTATTAATAATATTTAATATTATTTATGGCCGACATATAATAGTTTTTATTATTTTTTATTTTGTTAGCAACCAACATTGCATCATTTCCCCACACATGGTTTTAAAACCATACACAATGCCTTCTTACAATCATGGATTGTTTAGGAGGCCTTGCACATGGTTTTAAAACCATGTGCAAGGCCTCCTAAACCATGTACAATAAAACCATGGGTTGTTTAGGAGGCCTTGCACATGGTTTAAAAACCATGTGCAAAGCCTCATAAACCATGTACAATAAAACCATGGGTTGTTTAGAATGCCTTGCACATGGTTTTGCAAGGCCAACATTTTTTTGCAAGGATAATTAAATTTTGTGTTTTTTTCTTGACCACATGTTTTTTTTTACGAATAATTAAATTTTTACTTTTTTATTGTTTTATTTTGTGTTTTTTTTCTTAAAACCATGTGCATAGCCTCATAAATTATTTACAATAAAACCATGGGTTGTTTAGAATGCCTTGCACAAGGCCAACATTTTTTTGCGGATAATTAAATTTTGTGTTTTTTTCTGGACCACATATTTTTTTTTACGAATAATTAAATTTTTACTTTTTTATTGTTTTATTTTGTGTTTTTTTCTTGACCCACATTTTTTTTTACGAATAATTAAATTTTTACTTTTTATTGTTTTGTTAGGTAGGAAGATTACAACAACTCCCCCATATTAGATTGTTTTTGTGGCCACATTTATTTTGGCCTATTAGAAAATTTATTTTTTATTAATAAAAATAATTGATATTATTTTTTATTTTGTGTTACAAAATCTCTCCCATAATATTCACTATCACTATTATTTTTTGTCGACATGTTACAAACGTTACATCACGTTACAAGATATCTATTCACTATCACTACTAACGTTACATCACGTTACAAGATCTCTCCCATAATATTCACTATCACTATTATTTTTTGCCGACATGTTACAAATGTTACTAACGTTACATCACGTATAAGATCTCCCCCATACTGGGCTGTAGAGCGCCTCTCGGCCAATAATGTTATTGTATTATTTTTAAAATTTTAAATAAAGATGGCAAATCGTATCTATCATAACATGTGTGAGTTGGTTCATTACTATTATCAGAGAAAAACCATATTTGTGATCTATAATATAATTTGTTAGGCTTATGTATGAAATAATGTTATTGTATTATTTTTTAAAATTTTAAAGAAAGATGAAAAATCCTATCATAACATGTGTGAGTTGTTAAATGACAACTAAACTAATGCGTTTACATAACGAGCATAACAGACAACAATTTTACTCATGTAATTTTTTTCATGAGCATAACCGAGAATGATTTTACTCATGTAACTTCTTTCATGAAGTATATAGTGCATGGTTGGGATACATAATGGTATCGTAGTCTCAGAGGTTGAGGCTTGTCATGTAATCTCTCGTTCTTCATTAATGGGATTTAATACTTTGTCTACGTGGATGTTTCCCCTTATGGTACCAGATTAATTGCTAGTGTTGAAATGGTGTTTCTTCGTGCAATTTGTCTCTATGAGTGTTTAACAAGTGGTATCAGAGCCATGAGTGGAGAAAGACATCCATGAGATTGGTTGCGGAGTAAACCGTGAAGAAGACCACTGTTGCTCACCTAGAGAAGACCACCACTGCCTGTTGCTCACTGAGAGAAGACTATCGCTGCTACTTGTGGACTGGTTGTGGACCGTGGATTGAATCCATATCGTTTGTTGTTGTTGGAAGACGGTGGATCATGGTGATCCTGTGGAGAGACTAAAGGAGTGGAGGCATGGAGAACCTGTGGTGAACACCTGCGTGTAGAGGATCACAACCTGTGATGTGGACAAACCTATGGTGAAAACCTACACGTAGAGGAGACCATCGCGTGAAAGAGTGTTGCATCCTGGATGGAAGAGACCTGCATGAAGAAGAGAGACATGCTGCTTCCTAGACTAAAGAAAGTTTCCTGAACGAGGAAAGTGAAGAGATTCGATCACTAAATCATGGAGAACCATGAGGAAGAGTTTTCTTGAGAATCGTGCCTGAAGTGGCTTCCTAGAGACCGCGAGGCAGCATTGTTGGTTCATTACTGGAGAGGAGAGCTCACCCATGGAGAAAAAGGGAGATATCTGCACATGGAATCTAGCCTTCCCAGTGCTGAAGAAGACGTCGTGGAGGGAACAAGAAATCAACTCGCTGCAGAAGCTATTAATTACGTGGAGAAGGGGGTTGTTGATCATGTGGAGAAGAAGCGTGGAGAAGGGGGCTGCTGACAGTTAAAGTGTTGATTCCCACTGAGAAGAGAAGAAGCTAGGACACGTGGAGGTAAAAAGTCTTCCTAGTTTGGTGATATTTTTTTTTAATTATTAAATTTGAACCTTGGAGAAAACTAAGGACATGCCAACCCTTAACCATCTAATTAAAGGAGACGCATGGAGGTGGTGGTGATATATATATATATTTAAAAACAAATCACAAATGTTTCACAACAATGTCTAACACAAAGTCTGAAATTGAAAAATTTAATGGTAAATATAATTTGGAACTATGGAAATTAAATATGTGGGATATGTTAGTTCAACAGGGGTTACATAAAGTCTTTTACAGTAAAAGAAAGAAACCTCTAACTATGACAGATGATGAAGGGAGGAATTAGATGCCAAAGCACTAAGCACGATCTATTTATGTGTTGCGGATGATGTGTTATTCAATATTGTTGGAAAAAGGTCAACAACAAGCCTATGGAGCAAGTTAGAAAGTGTGTATATGACCAGATCTTTGACAAACAAAATTTACTTGAAGTGACAACTATACGATATGAGAATGAAAGAAGGTACGAAGATAGCAGATCATTTGAATGTTTTTAATACTCTTATTTGCTAGTTGAGTAGTATGGATGTTAAAATTGATGATGAAGATAAAGTAATCCATCTCTTATGTACTTTACCTGAATCTTGGGGTCAAGTAGTTTCTTCCATTAGCCTTAGTACACCTGATACTTTAGAATTTGACAATGTGGTTGGAGCATTATTGTTTGAGGAATTAAGGAAGAAATCTAGACTTGAAACCTCTACGCCATAAGCTCTGGTTGTTAGAGGTTGATCCAAAGAGAAAGGAGAAAAGTCAAGATGTACTTCCAGGTCTAAATCGAAGGGCAGAAAGAGAAAATTAAAATGTTGGTACTATAACAAAAGTGGCCATCTCAATCCTGGATGCAGGTGTTAGAAAACAGGAAGAGAAGCGACAGTAAGGAGGTAAGGCACATGCTAAGGCAGATGGAAGCCCCTCCCCCATGCCTTTGCACGTATAAATCTTGGCTTGGTGACCCTGCGGCTATGTGGAAGGACAACTCATGCATGTAAATTGGATCCTACTCTACTACTTGGATATGGAAGGATATGGATTTGGCTCTGATCATGAACGGTCATGGCACTCGTTGGTCATTCAAGATCCCTCGACCATGTCGATAGGTAAGTTTGGTTCAACCATCAGTGGACGTTTCAACAGAGGGGAATGCCTTATTTCAGGAAGAGGTAGAGGGAGAAAATGGACATCAACTCCATTTCGTTGCAGTTCTCCCTCCTTCTTTCTCTCTCCATTACTAGCAAAAGGTATGCCCCCCATTGTTTGTAGAAGGGTGAGGAAAGCAGAAAGCAAGAACTCATTTGGTCTCCATTGTTTGCTCAGAGTATTGGGATGGATATTATTGGTTTCTTTGAGATGGGGGGAAAGCTTATCATGCTGGTTAATATCGTGTTGGGAATTATCCGTATCTTTACCACTTAGCCGAACATGGCTTTGCATGGGAATGGCATGCATAATGTGGACTGGAAGGCTCTCTTCCATCAGGAAACCCCGGAGCACATATGAAACTCCATCGCAGACATGGAGAAGGAAATATTTGGGGAATTTTGGCTCAGACTCAGCCCAGATGTTAGTATATCAAATTACTGGTGCTTAAAATTCATTCTCTCAAGGGCCATGAGAGAACACGAGAACTTTAACGATTCTGTTAAGATAATCGTGAGAACCTTCAAAGAAGACGCAAAAAAAATGTTGGAACACATGAAATATCTCATACAACTCACCAAGCCACCCTTTCAGCGTGCCAATAAGAGAAACAACGAAGCTGGAACCAACTATGTCAATGAAGATGAAGCAGAATCTACTAGGAAGGCCTAGACTCCTCGACGTTTTCTTGTTTTTTACTCTCTTGTTTGGTTTGGGATTACGCTATGTTTAATTCTTATTTATGTTTATTTCTCTCCTATAAATTCTATATATGTATGAGGATGCCATTTTTTAAAGGATGGGCAGCTCTCACTTTGCATAGACACACAATTTGGTTAATTTTGCACAACTTTCTGTTTTGGTTTGAAGACCATTGTTTGACTCCTTGTTTTGGAAGACATGATAGAAAATGTAATCTAGTTTGTTTATCAATGTAATAGAAAAAAGGGTCACTTCTTATTGACAAAAAAAAAACTGGCAATCTTAAGAAGGATTGTTGGAAAAGACAAGAATCCAGGAAAGATGACTCCAAATCAGAGGAAAATACAGTTAAGTATTCTGATCCAAGTATGATAGGTGAGGTTTTGTATGTTTGTAATATTTATGAATATAATGAATAATGTATATTAGATCTTGGTGCTTCGCACCATATCTGTCCTCATAAATATTGGTTTGCTCCCCATCAAACAGTTGATGATGGAATAGTTCTTTTAGGAGACAATCATTCATGTAAGACTGTTGGGGTTGGAAGTGTTAAAATTAAAATGTTTGATGGAGTTATAAGAACACTTACATATGTTAGACATGTACTTGAAGAAAGATTTAATTTCTTTGGGAGTGTTGGATTCTTGTGGTCATAAGTTTACAGGTTTAAGTGGAACTGTAAAAGTTTATAAGGGTGCTTTAGTGGTCATGAAGGCACATAAAGTAGGAAACCTTTACAAACTGGTTGGAAGAACTCAAGTTTTTGATATTGCATTGGCATCTGAAGAAAATTCAGGATCCACTTAGTTATGGAATCAATGTCTTGGACATATGAGTGAAAATTGACTTCAGGTATTAATGTATCATAAATTGCTTCCAAATTTGAAAACTCTGAATTGATGTTTTGTAAACATTGTATATTTGGAAATCAGTGTAGACAAAAATTCAAAGCAGGTGGTCATGTTAGTAAAGGTGTTCTCGACTACATTCATTATGATCTGTGGGGTCCGTATCCTACCATTTCCTATGGGGGAACAAAATATTATGTATTATTTGTAAATGATTTTTCAAGATAGGTTTTGGTCTATGTCATAAAAAGAAAAGCTTATGTGTTTAACACGTTTAAACAGTTTAGAGTTATGGTGGAAAAAAGAACGGGAAGGGCAATCAAGTGTTTAAGCACTAATAATAGAGGCAAGTTTACTTCTTTAGAGTTTGAAAAATATTGCAAATATGAAGGGATCGTAAGACACAAAACAAATGTATACACTCCTCAACAAAATGGAATTACAGAGCGCATGAACATGACTCTTCTAGAAAGAGCAAGGAGCATGCTTAGTAATGCTATTTTGGGGCAAGAGTTGTGGGAAAAAGATGTTTCTACTACTTGTTATCTGGCAAATCGATCACCTTCAATGGAAATAGATTGTAAAATTGTGGAAGAGGTATGGACTAGTCATCCCTGTGATTATTTGAATTTGAAAATATCTGGTTGTGAAGCTTATGCACTTACTCCTAAAAATCAACGTTCTAAGTTAGACCCTAGATCAAAGAAGTGCATTTTTGTTAGATATGATGATGTAACAAAAGGATATAGATTGTGGTATCCTACTTCCCACAATATTGTCATTAGAAGAGATGTAATTTTTTATGAATCTTCTCTGATTAAATCCAAAAATGTAAGAGTTGATGTGGAATACGAACAGGTAATATCAAAACAACTAGTTCAGTTGGAGAACCAATATTCTCATGACTCAAAGAAACAAGAAGAGTTTTCTGGTGAGAGAGAAGTCATAGAAGATGAAGAAATTGAAGAAAATGTGGAAACCCCACAACCTACACCAAGAAGATCATTAAGGGAGGGAAATCCTCCTAAGAGGTATATTGATTTTGTTTCATTTATTTTATTTACCGATGATAGAGAACCTTCTTGTTTTGAGGAAGCCATTGATTGTGTTGACAATGCTAAGTGGAAGATGGCAATGAAATAAGAAATGGTTTCTTTGGTGAAAAACAAGACATGAGAATTGGTTGAAATCCCTAAAGATAGAAAAACTATTGGATGCAAGTGGGTCTTCAAATTGAAGAAAGGAGTTGATGGTAAGGTTGAAAGATACAAAGCCAGATTGGTCACAAAAGGGTACTATCAGATCGAAGCCATTGACCATCATGCATTTTTTTCACCAGTTTTCAAGCTTGTATCTATTCGTATTGTGTTAGCACTAGTTGCATTGCTTGATTTGGAGTTAGAGCAACTTAATGTTAAAACAACTTTCTTACACAGAGATTTAGAATAGAATATTCATATGGAACAACCAGGATATTTTGTGCGACATCATAAAGGTGGATTAGTTTGCAAGCTCACGAAATCATTGTATGGCCTTAAACAGTCACCCAAGAAATGGTACAAGAAGTTTGATTCTTTCATGGTGATTCAAGGTTATACTAGAAGTGAATATGATCATTGTTTATACTTCAAAAGGTTGAATGACATATTCATTATCTTAGCATTGTATGTTGATGATATGCTAATTGTGAGCAAAAACATCCAGGATGTGATTAACAAGTTGAAGGATTAGATGGCTAGGACTTTTGATATGAAGGATCTTGGAGCTGTAAAAAAAATATTGGGTATTGAAATACATAGAGGCAGAAAAAATGGCAAGCTTAGTTTTTCACAGGAGAAGTATGCTAAGAAAATACTTGTAAGATTTGAAATGAATAAGGTAAATCATGTGAATGTTCCTTTGGCTTCCCATTTTAAGATTTCTTTGAGTTTATGTCCTAGTAGTGTTGAAGAAGAATATTATATGTCTCGTGTACCATATACCAATACAATAGGATGTTTAATGTATGCAATGGCAGTGTACTAGACCTCATATTTCACATGCAGTAGGTGTTGTTAGTAAGTACATGGAAAATCCAGAAAAGAACATTGGAATGTAGTGAAATGGGTGCTTTGGTACCTAAGAGGCACAAGTGACTATTGTATCACCTTTAATAATAACAGTGATTATGTATGTGGTTTTGTTGATTCATATTTCGCATGTGATTCAGACAAAAGAAGGTCTACTTCAATTTATGGTTGTACTCTTCCAGTTGGAGCTATAAGTTGGATGTCAAAGCTTAAGGAAACTGTTGCTTTATCCACTACATAGGCTGAAGACATTGTTGCCTCACATGCTTGTAAAGAGGCGATTTGGCTGAGAGGTCTGCTTAAAGAAATTGGAAGGTTGTAGAACAGTGTGCATGTCTTCTGTGATAATCAAATTGCTATACATTTGGATACAAACCATGTTTATCATAGTAAGACTGAACATATTGATGTAAAGTAATATTTTGTAAGACAATCTATTGTTGAAGGTAGATTAGATCTGGAAAAGGTTCATACTCAAGAAGATTATGCAGATATGTTTACAAAACTAATATTGTTAGAGAAGTTACAATGGTGTGTAGCTTCTCTTTGTTTGAAAAAAAGGTGATAAATAGTCTTGGGAAAAGTATTAGAAAATTTTGTTGTCTAGGTGGACATTGTTAAATGACAACTAAACTAATGTTTTTACGGGAAGTTTCTCATAACGGGCATAATCCACAATGGTTTTACTTATGTAACTTATTTCATGAAGTATATAGTGCATGGTTGGGATACTTAATAGTATCGGTAGTCAAAGAGGCTGAGGCTCGTCATGTAATCTCTCATTCTTCATTAATGAGCTTCAATACTTTGCCCGCGTAGATGTTTCCCCTTATGGTGTTTTACCACATTAATTTCTGGTGTTGAAATGACGTTTCTTCGTGTAATTTGTCTATGACTCTTTAACATGAGTTGGTTCATTACTATTATTCCAGAAAAACCATATTCACGATCTATAATATAATTTGTTAGGCTTATGTATGAAATAATGTTATTGTATTTTTTTTTAAATTTTAAAGAAAGATAGCTCAAATCATATCATAACATGTGAGATGGTTCATTACTATTATTGGAGAAAAACCATGTTGGTGGTCTATATTCTATAATTTGCTATGTATGAAATAATGTTATTGTATTATTTTTTAAAATTAAAAAAAAATGGAAAATCCTATCATAACATGTGTGAGTTGGTTCATTACTATGTTATTGTATTATTTTTCAAAATTATAAAAAAATATGGCAAATCGTGTCATAACATGTGCTAGTTGGTTCATTACCATGTTATTGTATTATTTTTTAGAATTTTAAAGAAATATGGCAAATCCTATCATAACATGTGCTAGTTGGTTTATTACTATTATTCCAGAAAAACCATATTCGTAATTACTATTATTAGAGAAAAACTATGTTCCTCATCTATAGGGATGTAAGGATGTAAACATATTTAAGAAAGACAAACCAATTAGAATACCAAAAAGGTGATTTATAAATATGTAGACTTCTACATTTATATGTTAATAAATTTAATGTTTTCTTATATCTAAGAAAAAACAACTCTTAATCAATTAAAAATAATTTTAAATCTTAAATTTTGACTCTTTACTAAAATCATTTATTATAAATAATCAATATAAATTAAAATATATCATATTGAATAAATATGACACAGTTAAATCTATGAATTTAATTATAAATAATCAATATAAATTAAAATATACATATTGAATAAATATGACAAAGTTAAATCTGCCGATATAAGAGTGGTCGAAAAAATTAATAGAAAAGAATCATTGAACAAATCTAAAAATATATTTTATAAACCTAAATAAAACAAACATAATTTAAGATATCTTTCACAATATATTTTTAATCGTTTTTCAATAATTTGAAAAAATCATTGAACCAGGAGTTCATTGTACAGATGTCTCTTATCAATTATCATTTTCAGTAATTAATAATATCTATAGCTTTGAATTTCCAAGTGAATTTTGAATTGAAATATTACATTGTACTTTCAAAAATTTGAAATTCGATGTTGGTGAGTTGTAAAAATTTGAAAATGACTTGTTTTATATTCTCTCGTCCATATTACCTAATATCTCTTACAATTAGTGATTAAGAATGTATCTCACATTGAAATTCAAAGTGATTTTTCATTGGGATCCAATTTTCCCTTCGAAAAAGATGTGGTTGAACTCTGAAAATTAGAAAGTAAACTTGTGTAACCTTGTTTTAAGAATTTTAGTTTAAAAACTATATTTGGTAAATATAAAATTATTAATAATAACGATAATGATTAACTTTAATAAATTAAATTTGGTATATCAATTTTAAAAGAATAAGAAAAAATTATTTGATTTGTTTTAAAATATTATTTTATAATTAAAACATTTAAAAAAACATCTTTAATTCAATATAGTTTTGAGAAGTTGGAGAAATCAATATTTCATAAATTAGTATAGATGACAAATTCTTTTAGCGCACTGCATTTTAAGGACTAACTATGATTCATAATCCATATTTGGTACCACATTTTTTCTCTAAACTTAAAAGTAATCATATTTTTAATGTTATTGATATTTTAAGATGTTACTCTTAATTTTAATGTTAAAAGTGACAAAAAGTTTATGAATTTCCTCAATTCTTCTTCTTCTCCAAGAGATTCTGCATAACCAAACTTGGGAGACAATCAAAATAACTAGAATTACAAAGATTTTAAAAAAAATTTCAATTTATCTACTTGTAAGGACTTTTCCATCCTCCATTAATCTGCTTCTTAAAACTATAATTCCAATTAAACATGCAATACATATCAATTCCAAAATATTGAAAAAAATAAAAAATAAAACTCATCTCATATATTTCCATTTTCCATACCATTTCTATTAATTAATTAATAATAATAAAAAACTCATTTAATACATTTCCATTTTTGTCCATAAAGTCTGGGGATTAAACAGTGAAGGCACTCTTTGAATCACTGATCGAAGCTCCATAAATGCTTACTTACAAATAATAATTAAAAAAAAAATCTCCATTTTCCATCACATTCCCATCTGCTCAGATCTTAAGAATAATTAAAAGCTTCACATTTGATCCCCGGTGTATTCATCTTCACTTCGAATTGCATTTACCAACTTATACATAAACACGTTTGTGACCTACGAGCAAGCCATTTCCCTGGTTTTTGGATTTCAAAAAACCAGGTAGGCACCGCAACAAGGTTGTTTGTCTCCAAACTCTGCGTTTCAAACACTGAACAAATTTACAGTCAAACGCCTGCGTGTTAAGAGAACTCGCTAACATATAATGGATGGAAGAATGCTCTCTCTAAAAACAATTATAATGATAAAACAATTCAATCTGCGATATGTGGAGTATGATTAAAGCCAGTCCAAGAGCCTTTCGTTGGTTGAGTTTGAGAGTATTCATTGGCTGCAGATCCAGGAACATTAGAATATAGGGAGTGTGATTCAAATCCGCCGACGATGGCTGAAAGCCGGCTTTGTTGTGGTGAATGGTGGATCGATAATGCAGGACCTGAATCTGTATATGACGATGAAAGTGAAGTTTCACTTCGATGAAACTGTACTGTGCTTTCTCTGTAATATTGCGAGGAGGGCTGGTTCGGAATAGAATCCTGACAGGCGGATCCCGAAGCCACAGGAGCAAGAGCAACAGTATTTGAAACGGATTGTTGCATTGAGGGGTTAGAAAGCAACATTGCTAGATGCTGCTGGATAAGAGCGAGAGAAGAGAGACCCGGATTCTGCAACAGCTGAACATATAGATGAAATCCCGGAAAGTGCTGGGAAATTAAGCGGAAAATACTATACGAAGAATCCGTGATAGGATTCGAATGCCCAGCTGCACCAAGATGCTGTGATTCCCTTGCACGATTAGGGCGACGACAGTGCTGAGCATGACCATCCCTCCGCATAAATTCGTGTGGGAAATTCAGTTTTGCTCGCAAGCCTCTGAACCTGGAAGCAGCCTCGTCGTAAGCACGAGCAGCCTCCTCTGCCGTATCAAAGGTGCCGAGCCAGACCCGGGCAGCCCTGTTTGGATCGCGAATTTCTGCTGCCCACTTACCCCAACGTCTCTGCCTGACTCCTCTGTAACGTTTCTGTAATTTCGTCGACTCGGCTGCCTCGTCTGTAGCTTCGTTTATACTGATCATCCTCTGCTCATCTCCATGGCCGACACTCGTTTCTGCAATTCAATAGAAACACTATCACGGTAGGTTCGGATTCTTAGATGCATTCTCCATTCTATCAAAGCTATTGAATTGACCAGTAAAATGATTTTCAAATTCCAACCATATTGAGGAAGCATCTTTGGATTTCTCAACACAACATGATTGTACTCTAATGAATAAACTCGCAAGTAAATGCAAACACTGTTTTTAATATAAAATTTCACCTGGTTGGCATTTGTATGTGGTCTTGGCAGAATCAGGGTTATTAACCGATCCCTGCGCCGCCAGAATATCGCCGCCAAAGCCCATGATTGGCTCTCTGTTTAGATACCACAACGATCCCATTTCATTTCCGGAATCAAATTCGTTTCGAGCCACTGAACAACCCCACGGAAATCCCTCCCTCGATCTTTTTTCCTGCAAACCGAGTAGATCTCTGGTGGTGTGCTTCCATGATCCAGAGACGGGGATGGTGGACGAAGCAATACAAGGCGGCTCATTCTCCGGCTCATCGTAATTATTGTCATGGAACCGACATTCCAGGCCGGATATTTCTCTCATGATTCCTTGTTCTTATATAGATGGAGTCTGTTATCTTATTTTTTCCGTCTGCTGCAAGAAATCCGGCGATTGTTCTCACATATATGGAGTCTGTTGCCCTATTTTTTTCGTCTGCTGCAAGAAATACGGCGATTGTTCTTACATATTTGGAGTCTGTTATCTTATTTTTCCCGTCTGCTGCAAGAAACCGGCGATTGGGGCTCTATAACTGCCCTCGCCTTTTGCAAAGAGACAAGCTCGTAGAAACCCAATTTAGATGTATCGAAACTGTCAACCTTCGTCTCAATTAATAGATGTATCTCTCAGAAACCGCGCCGCACTGTTGTCTGGTGTTTTATGTTTTGCGTAAATTTGTTGTTTCTATGTAGGGAGGGTTGTAACCTGTCGGACTCTGACATTGTAGACCTATTTTTTTAATGATTTCCACTCCTTTGCCACTTTTGCGCCATGTTCTCCGCTCAAGGGGAGCCAACGGAAGATTTGGCGCCACACATATACTCTAGCTGTGTTGGCAGTTGCTTTTGTTTTTTATGCTTCAATTCACAAATATAGTTATTGGTTAGTTTGGCGGCAAGGACCAATCTCGATGGCTTCCATGAAAAAAAAAATCAAAAAAGTTAGGTTGTCTTAATACAATGTTAGGATTCAGGTCTTATGGCCAGTTTTTAAAGGAATACGCTAGCTATGGAGCGAACCTCCCTCCATTGGACGGAGGAGGAGCAAAGTCAACGTTGACTTTGCTCCTCCTCCCTCCGATGGAGGGAGGTTTGCTCCATAGCTAGCCCACGCCGTTTTTAAAAGGTGTTTTGGCATATAAACTTTGGGGATTTAGGTAACGTGATATTGGAAAATATTTAAGGTATAATATATTTTGTTTATTGTTTTTTTAAGTTTGTTTTGGTGATCATTGTTAGGAAAAAGTGGTTCTATTTAGTGTTTGGTTATATTTAGTTATAAATATCCAAGTTAAATATAAGCGTTTTTATGAAGTGTAAAAATTGGATCACAATGGTTATAATATTGAAATTGTTTGAAATTACATAATTTGGTGGAACATAATGCTAAATCAACTTATCCAAAATAGAATTTTGGACACTAAAAAGTTATAATATAATAAAAAATTAAGTTCAGTAATAATAATTGGAATGTCCAAATTATCTAACTTTGAAAAAACTTTATTTAAAAAAAAAATTAGTTCATTTTTTTAATAATTAAATATACATAATATTTTTTAAGTAATTCTTTAAGTACAATGGTACCAATGAGCCACTTTTAAAAGGATATATTGGTATTTTGTCGTGCACCCAGTCATGACCATCTCCTTGTTTTTCTTTTGAAATTCCAAGTCTCCAATTCAATGAATGTACAATAACACATTATATTTATCAATAATAAAATGAAACAACATCATCATGTAGTGAATCTTTGCTAATTTCCTCGTACAAAATTTCGCCCCATAGACACCAATCAAAAATTTCAAAACCGATTTAAACGTAGTGCGAGTGTCATAATTTAAAAATTGCATGTAAAAATGCACACATGTAAAATACATTGTAGTAAATCTTTGCGAATTTCCTCATACAAAATTTCGCACCATAGAGGCCAATAATAAAATTCAGAACCGATTTAAGAGTATTGTGAGTGTCATAATTTATAAATGGCATGTGCAAATGCATATATGTAAAATACATCGGATTTAAAATTAAATCTACACATATAGTATGGATAACAATTATTACAATAATAGGAAGTAAATACAATTTGCATTACACGGAGTTTATTTAGTGAAATTGTTACATAGTATTCAATAGTTTATAGGATATTGAAGACAAAATTCCTAATTTCATTAAGTATTGGAAAATGCCCTCTAAAGTTGTATTGTTGAACACCCCTCCCAAATTCCAATATACCTTTCTAATTAAGAAAACCCCTAGTTTCACCAGATATTGTAGGTATCCATTTTTATCAACCCATTTTTAACACCCCCTTTATATCATATTATTAAGTTGTAACTAACAGAAGCCTTAACGCATCTTAGTATAAGAAAACATGATGCTAAATGAAATAATAGTATAAGGCTAATAATGGCTTGACACGATTGATCAATTTGTAGTGTTGCAAAGTGGAAGACCCAATAAAATAGTAATGGGGAAGGAAAAATGAGTGAAAGAAAACCCAGTCAAGAGATCAATCTAACAAAGAATGAAAAAGACTGATAGTCCAATAATCAGTGTAATGCTTAGAAAGGATCAGAATTGCAGATGTTTCACACCATATCCTGCCAATCTACCAATTTTATATTATTTAAATAAAAGTATATCCATAGAGAGCTCATGTTATCTATAAGCTTAATAAATTAAACTCCATAAAAATGCAAAATTGAAACCCTTTTCTTTTACTCTTCTTGATGTTCTTTTCTGTATTTGTGAAGTGTAGGAAATGTCTTCAAATTTGTACCATTTTGGCCAAAATGTCTACTCCTTGAACAGGACTTTTGTTAATGTGAGAAGTTAGAACTATATAAACTGTCATCAAATGTTTGTTTTCCAAGCTGCTTTGACAACCTATTCTAGCACAATTATGAACTTTGGAACCACATGGACAGCAAGTAATTCCAGATTATGACTACACATTGGCTTCTTTTCTTCATCAAATATGTTTCTCCTATGCAATGGCATCTTCACTGTATAATGTACTGTTAATTTTCTGATTTTTTAATACATTGAAGTGCTCCATTTTTTTTGGCTCACTTCAATGTTACACTTTTTTTCCTTGCTTACCGGCTAACAACTACCTTAATGACGTATTATTGCACCTTCCTTGGGGCAATTGCTAGTTTATTTTATAACCAAGAATAATTGTATCTTTCGTAGGCATGTGATTTTATGTTTGCAATTTTTTTTATAACAAAAAATAATTATATCTTTCATAGACATGGTTGTTTTGTAAAATGATAATTATAATAAAAAATAATTATATCTTTCATAGACATGGTTGTTTTGTAAATGATAATTACAATAAAAGGACTGATTTCTATATTTTATTTTACAACAACACTAATTATTTCTTTGATAGAAGTGGTTTTTTTAAGACCATAATTGTAGTAGAAGGATTAATGCCTATTCATAGTCAAGATTGTTTATTTTTTTGATAGATATAATTGTTTTGTAAAAGTAAAATTTGTAGTTTTGTAGTAAAATTATATCAAAGAAAATTAAAATTTGTAGTAAAATTTGTAGTTTCATAGGCATGTAATTTTATAATTGCATTTTTTTATAATAAAAAATAATTATATCTTTCATAGACATAGTTGTTTTGTAAAATGATAATTATAATAAAAGGATTTATTTCTATATTCTATTTTACAACAACACTAATTATTCTTTGAGAGATGTGGTTTTTTTGTAAAACCATAATTGTAGTAGGACTAATGTCTGTGTTCTCTTTAATAGTCAAGATTGTTTATTTCTTTGATAGATATGATTGTTTGTAAAAATAAAATTTGTAGTTTTGTAGTAAAGATTACAAGCATGTAGTATTGTCTATCTTCCTTTTCAGAGCCAAAATTATTTATTTTTTTGATAGGCATAGTTGTTTTGTAAAAATAAAATTTGTAATTTTCTAGTAAAGATTACAAGCATCTGCTATTGCAATTGTCAAATCTTTTTTTTTCTATCAAATGATTCACTTGGTCCCACAGTGGCCTGGTTAGAGTTACATTGAAAAGAAAAAGCTTTTACAACTTTATAGTAAGGCAATATATCTCTTCCAAAGTTCTAATAATGGTAAGGATGATGTTATAAACTAACAGGAAGAAAAAATAATTTGCATTAACATAAATATAAATTTATTTTAAAAGCTTTTGTATTTTTCTCAAATTAATTTTTAAATTATTTTAAAGTTTTATTTATTTATTTGCTAAGAATTTTGATAGAAACTGAAAAACATGCATATTCTTTGTTATTAACATTTATATTTAAACTTTAACATCACATTTTCAAAAATAATATTCAACCTAATAAATTAGATTTGTACTTGGGAATAGGGAGTACAAAGACTATGATAATGACAACTCTATGTTTATTTTAGATATCTACATAAAAATACATGTCTGATTTAGAAATAATGTATCTACATCAAAATAAACAATATGTATAATTTGGAGATCCTGTATCTAACAACCGTAACTAAAATGTCTATATCATTCTTACAAAAGCTTCTTTTGAAACTGTAACTTAACTGGTCATTCACATCACATTCACTGGTAAAAGTGATAAGTATATGCATTAGCAAGAAGGCTTATGAATCCACCAATTGTTGACACCACCATAATTGTAAAACCAAACAAGATACAAAACTACACACAAATGCTCATGTGAGCAATCAACCTGAAAATATGTACACATAATTGAAAACAAAAGAATGCATAGCAAATCTAAGATGAATATGTAAAGATCGAAATACAAAACTTGCATAATATGGATGTCTTAGGAGGGTTGAGATTACTCACCCAGTTCACTAGCCAACCTAAGCTATATCTTTTTGGTTTGCATATGGCAAGCCACATCATACAGGGCAACTGAAAGAAACATGATATAACACAAAATAAAAATCACACCTAGTTTGGAATATCAAAAACACTACCAATAAGGTATACTTTTATGTTGTTGCCTTTCCCAATACCTACAAATAGTTGATGCATATGAAGGGGATGCTCAAGTTAAACAAAATACTTGTGAGCTTTGTTTTAGAAGAACTTACAAAATAAGAAGTTGGCGTGAAGGCTATGCCTCCAAAGAAACCCAGCAAATCCCCAAAGAAAGGGAATGTAACAACGATGAAAGTTGTGAAAGCTACCCTTCAGGTAAGAATGTAAGTAGGAGCCACTTTGAAATGAAAAAGTCACTGCAAATTTGATGATATGTGCAAAAAATTTCACTCACCAACATAAGAAAATCGAGCAACTAAGTGAAGACAACGTCCTGGTGGTAACTTGAATTTATTTACCAGCAGTCTTTCCAGCCCATCATATACTGGCATAGCAAAAACCTGCAGTTTTATGACGCAATATCAGAAGCACAAGCCTTTGGCAGGGAAACAGAAATCATCACAGGCTCTGGTTGGGAAGAAGTAAACTGTTTGAAAGGTAAAAATTAATTAAGAGTTGACATATTGGAGCTGGTATACCATATAATATGTACTAATGTTCAAGCAATAGTTTAAACATATACAAAATTACAAATATACCTGATAACTTCCAATAACATGTATTCCCACCATCATATTTGCTGCTGCAATAAGCCAAGCAGGTTTTCTAAGTGTCAAGAGCAAATTGTCAAAAACAATCTGACCAAAGGCCTAGTAACCCGCTATAGCTACTGGGAAGTAACAGAGAGCAACTACAAAATGTGCAAGAACAACCCCCCGCCACATGGGGATCTTAGATGGCCTTTCTGGTGACGAAGGAATTGTAGCTTGGATCTCTAGAGCTACATTATGGCCTGCATATGCAAAACCAATTACTCCCAAGGAATTGAAAACACGAAACACTGTGGTGGCAGGTGTGGTATGTAAATAGTCATAGCTTACATTCTCCACTCTACCACGATAAACGCAGGCTACCCAGGCAATGGTAGAGTAACTACACAAAAAAAACAGATTAACAAAGTCAAAATCGTATTCCTGTTCATTCCCACCATACTACTAAAGTATCCATTTCCATCACTAAGCTTCCTCTCTTAATTCTTTGGACAAGTTAAAGACTTTCCCTCTATGGGTCAGAGCTAAAAGTTACAAAAAACTTGTAGCTATCTCTACCTGTCCTATGTATACTAAAACTTACATCTTTTGAAGTTCTAGAACATTCTTAATCTAACCACCTAAAAGGGAAAGCTCAACAAGCCACGCAAACAATTTAACTCTTTGTGCTTTATTGAATCACATGGCTACTTCTAGTACTGATAATTTAAATCACAAAGTGGAATGAGACACAGCTAGCTACTAAGCTTAATTTCCACCTCTGAATAACTAATAAATATCAAACAAACAACAATTTAGCAGGTTTCTTCAAATGATAGCAAAATTTGCTGGGGTTGGTGCTTTAACCGAAAAACTATCACACAAACTCCATGCAGTTGGAAGAAGGCCTAGCAAAGGGTAACTCCTACATCTAAAAATAACTTTCAACACATAGACATGAAAATGTAAGCAAGTAAATGATCATCTGTATATGCAATTCTAGCATTCCATGAATCGAATAAAAGGACGCCAACAACTCAGTAGACACTGTAACAAGGCTCTAAATCTCAACATATCGTGTACATTGAAAAGGAGAAGTAATCAAATAAAAAAAAATAATTCATATCTACCATTCATATAGACAGGTATCATGCAAATCATTAGGACTTGCCTGGGGAGGTGCTAAAACAACATTGAGAGAATTCTAGCTCACCATCTTGAAAAATTGCCGTTAAGAAACAACAAAACCCAACAAAGCCCAAATGGATTCTCCAGCCACTCAATCTGTTCCAGTGATCCAATGGACACAATAACTTAAAGCGCAATTCATAAGATGCAAATGCAAGGTAGCAACTACATCAAGATCATGGGCATTCTCCTTCTTACTGGCTATTTCTTCACTACATAAAGGTAGCGGGGTCCAAAAGAGATATTAATAAAGCAATGAATGCAGTTGTAGATGGATGGTCCCTCCTTCCATAATGGGGCCAGTTTGAATGAAAAGCCATCCCCATTAGCACTGAGAGCCAATGGGCTCAATATACAAATGAATATTGTCATTGTCTCAGTCAATCAATGGAGTTGCAGTTTGGCAAGAAATTTCTTTCTTTCAGCTACCCACCGCACTCACATACTCCCATGTTATTTCAATCAAATATCCCCCAAGGGAATTTGAAGCCAACACTAATGAAAGTTGGTATCTACAGATATATGAATGATGACGCCCGACCTCCTTATTGCCAGACTATATGCACACTAAAACATGTTTACTGTCACTGTTCATGGCAATATGAACTTTGAAGTATAACGAACTAGTTAACTTTCGTCACTCCGTCAAACATTTGGGGTGTGTTGGCTGAGTGAGTTAAACTCTAGTTTATTTGTATTTTTGTCCATAAAATTTGGCCGAATTTAGTTAAAGAATTTTCGATGAAATTGTAATTTTGGTTATTGAAATTGTAATTTTAATCTCAACAATAATTTACAGAAGACAACCTATGTAAAGTAATTACGTCGAAGGCGTCTTTCTCCGAGGTCGGGTTTTCGACACACTTCCCAATCATGGTCATCCCTCTAACCAATGATGCAGCTCATCAAGTAAAACTCTGGTAGAGGAAAAATAGATTGTCCTAGCTATGATTACAGGTTTGTTTTACTCAGGAAGATGATGTTATACTAACCCATAACTATGGTGAACTCTGCAACAAAAGAACACTCCTTTACTTTCAGTGGAAGACATCTGCGCATATGACATCTGTGCGTAAGGCTCATGAAGGCACCCATCTTTATATTCTCAGAGATGTTTTAGCTCTGAATTTTCAGAAAATAATCTAAAGAACGCTCTTTGAGGGATGAAAAAACCATGAATCCTCCAAAGCATTAATATAACTGAGCAGATGGCTTTCTGGAGATCATCTAAAACTGAAATAGTCCCTCTTGCAGGAACAAGAGACTCCTGTGGTAAATAATAAAATAATGAAAATAACTAAAAGGAACTGTGTTCAAGATCATGGGGCTGTTGCAAACATTCCTCTGGATTTGTATAGAAATAGTCCTATTCCTTTGGTCTATCAGGTATAGCTATTCTTTTTGTTGGTTCTCCCATCCGCTCTGCATGTACTTGATTAACAACAAGGGCAAATTCATCCCAATTTAAGGACCCATTGTTATATTGGTCAAAAAGTCCAACCAGATGTTTCCGGTCCAACAAGATTGTTTTCCGAAATCCTAAGAATCTGCAGAGCATAAGCAACAATGAACAATAAAATAAGTAAAAAACTAAATCCATGCTGGATAAAAATATGCCATGCTTCAGACAATTGTCTACAAATTAACAAAGTTAAATTTGAACAGTACTTATATGGTCTGTGGACTATAACCATAGTAAAATTGCAATTGAATTATAAGGGACATAAAGGTTAGGGTTCTATAACATCTACCTTCTGTGCCCTTCAACAACTTTGGCCATATTTCCATCATATGTTGGAACAAACACATTACTCTCACGAGAGACAATGTAATCCAAAGCAGAGATTTGGGATGAGTGATTTTGGAAAGGCCTCAAATCCATAGGATTAAATAGTATTTCTTTTCTAACCTGTTAAACCTTTCTCATTAAAAGATGGCCTAGAAAATGAAAGAGAAATACCTTGCAACAGTATTAAAAGACAAAGATGCCTTTAATCACTTGACATACCATTTTGGGATAAGTTGCGGATAGGGTAGACATCCTCCTTTCTCCACCATATATTTCACCAGCTGCAATATAAATTTGCATACTTCTATCAAAATGAAGTGCCTGTAAAACCAGTACAGTCTCTTATGGTGTTAATGGACATAAGCCATCCAGTCATTTCAGTTCAGAATTGATGAATTTTTCCTTCCACCATGGGTACGCATACCTGACAGGGAATTGCAGATCACTACTGTTTAGAAAAACATTAGAAATGATTCCATGAGGAAAAAGAAAGACTTTCATTATTGTGAACAATAACTCACCTCGTTCTGGTGAGTTCTTCAGCCTCTTCATCAGTACAACCATGAGTACAGCCAGAGAAAGCCAACATATCCATTTCATACCGAACATGTAAGACCAAAAATGGCCCATTTTCGCTCAATATTTTTAAGAGCCTTCGGCCTAACTCTTCAATTTGTGCGGTAAACCGAAGAGCATGATAATTTGCATGACAGCGTAGCTTTTGGATCTCTAATGGTAAACCATTATTAGCTGGCTGTGCATCTGTCTTGTTCAAATGCAGAACTTTGTGTTTCTGTATCAGTGGAAGAATTTGCAAGATGAAGATTAATATATTTTAGCAGGTTACAGAAGAGAAAGCAAAATTGCTAAAAATTAGCGAAAGACAGATTGCTAAACGTAGACTATAAATCGCCTAACTACATCTACTCTACTTGATGAAGGTAATACGATATGTTTGACCAGCTCACATGAGGCATGGAAGGTACCATTCCCTGCTGTACTCTGTTCTTTAGTCTTGGGGGAAGTTCTTTGAGTATTCGAACTTCATCTCTCAAAGATGTAATAAAGTGATCAACATCAAATATGTCTTTGAATTCACTGCCAAAACAGAAATTCACACATTTATTAAGAATGGACAAACACTTCCAGAGCATAAAATCTCCCCACCATAAGCTATTCACATAGAAAAAGGATAACAACACTGAAAAAACCAACCATTTGAGTATATTATATGATTATCACATATTAACTTACCTTGGGTCTGCCTAGAATGATGCTTTGTCCAGTTCTGGTACAACCAATGTCACATTAAGATACCTTGTGATAGCAACCATGTCGCATATCTGTAATTAATCAGAGGGAAACAATAATCAGGCTATACAAAGATTGCCATATTCATACAAAATAGACACTCTAAACTTAATGCAAATTTCTAAGTCATGACATATCTTACAGACGGGAAATTCTATCTGGAACACAATGTTTGAGTACAGCAGCACACATACCGCTGCTTGCATCTGATTTAGGCCTCCATTGCAAGACACCAGAAGATAACCATTGTTTTTATACACTCCTGTAGCAGGCAGGAATCGGCCAAAAGAATTTCTGTTTAGAAACACTTTGTAAAAGAATGATCCTAAAATGTATTAATTTTAAGCAGTTTAGAAGCACTTAAAATAAGATGCCAAGTATATAACACTCGCAACTAACAGAAAGCTTCATAATAAAATGACATTAACAGATAGAAATTGCAGCTGTAGTGAGAATAATGAAGATGTTGGCCATGTTTTTTGGAGGTGCCCATTTGCTAAGGACTGAACTTGTATCCAAGGACATTTTATAGGCATGATTATATCACAACTGTATGGGGCAGTTGTCATCTCAGGAATCCTTGGTGCCACCACAAAATAAGTTTGAGGTGTCTAGCAGTAATCAGGATGGTCACTCTTGAGTCCTTGACTTCTTATGGTGAAATGTTTTTACTAGAACACTTGAAGATTGGCCCAAGGGTAATCATAATTGATAAATTCTTGATTTTGCATTCTATAGCTATTCAATGTTCAGCTAATCTGATTGTGAAAAGCTAGATATGGGAGTTAAATCCCATGCATATGCCTTGTCTGAATGGGTAGGTAGGGGGAAGGCTAAGTAATGTCACAATAGCTTAGCATGTACTCTTTGACCAGATGACCATTGCCTTCCTCTTAGTAATACAAGTATCTGCTTTTTCAAGATTAAAAAGGGTTGCTAAAGTATCTTTGATTCAGACCATGCCAAATTCAGAAGTAAAATACAGTCAAACAAACAACTTTTTTACAATTGAAAATCAATAGAGTAGAACATTGATACCATGAGCTACTGACACAAGAAAATAAGGATAGAAAAGAATACAAATTGCACAAACTCAACAATTTGAGCAAAAACAAAAATACTGATAATGTACAAAGTAAATTGTACTTGCACCGAGATAAGCAAGATGAACTTTGTACACAAGTGGGGATGATAGTGATCCATCAAATCTTCATGCATGTGTGTTGCAGTGCACTAAATCTAGACTGTCCATTGAGTGCATTAAATATGAATGCTAGTGCAGACTACTTTAATATTCACCTTGATTTTGCGAAGGTAGGATGCATATGTCAAGTTGACATACATGATAGGTATCAAGAGTTGGAACTTGAGATACAAAATCTCTAGCTTTGTAACTTCAAGGTGCATTTCAAATCCAGGTACAAATGGATCTCTTATAGTTTAGGTTACTGGGAGAGAGAGCAGAGTGGACAGAAATCAATTGTGCATCGAAAAACTGATCAGATTTTGAATATGAGGCACAAATATGAGCATTGACAATTTTGAGACCAATGTAGACATGAAAGTGATTCAAATGTCAATAACAAGAATGTTTTAACATAAAAAAAATAGTAAGTTAGATACATAGTAGTTAAATTTCATGCACTTGCATTGCCTTATGTGGGGAAGGGGAATGACTATTTTGAAGTATCGATGGCTTAGAAATGAGCATGTACTTTATCTGAAACCCTCAAAACTAACACTAGATAGACTTCAGATCAGAGATCAGAGAATGCATGTCTTCCAACACTGTACTAAAAGAAAGTTGGCATCTCATATGCACAAAAACAGTGAAACTTGACCAACACATGCTTCAGTCCCCACATAGGTTAAATAATCCATGAAGCAACAAATCAAACTGGATGAACACAACTCTAATAAATAGAAATCTACTCTCACGGACTAAGGATTACGCTCCAGAAAAATCCCATGAGCATGGACCCCTCTAGTGAGAGAGTTCATGCGTGTACAAGCTCTAATATCATGTTCATGAATGAGAAAGATTGCAACAACAGCACCTAGAGAGACAAAGGAAAAATACACACAAGTACACTTTGTAGCACTGCCTTTACTATGCACCATAAACACACATAAATATTAAACAAATATGGGATTGATAAAACATTCAGCTTCCCACGGATTATGAACAAGTACATTTTAGTTACAAAAAAATCAAAGTAAAACTGCCAGCTAGTTGGATGCCCAACTGTATATTTTTCAACAGTTTCCAAACCCACTTCAATTGCACTCCCACTTCACGTTTCTTCCATTTAACTGCCCCTCATTTCACTATTGAAACTTGAGTGACTCGTTTAGTTTTTGATAGAGCTGTAATGTTGCCTGAATGGGGTTTGATGGTTGGAAATAAGAAGTGAAAACTTCAATTTTGAAGAAAAAACTTCAACAAACAAACATGCACTCATCCACAATTAGCTCTCTCCATTGATCCAAGCTAAAACTATACTGCTCTAAGCTGAAAATTTATCCTAAAAGTGGAAAGTCCTCACTTGTTGCTACCCTTGCTTTTCAATTGAAAATTGAAAATTTGGGGCTTTGGGAGGGCGCGGAGGCTTTAAAAGTAAGTGAGTTCCATCAGTAAAAGAAGAAGAAGAGATGTATGGATGTCAAGAATGTCTCCCAGTAATCCAAAGCCTCCTCCCAACTTCAATCTCAGTGATGAGGTACAATATATTTACTTTTAAATCTTTACTGCTGCTTTTCATCATTACTTTTGGAAAAAGATATTAAACAGGAAAAACCAGCAGGGATTTAAAATCTTCAAGGTCAGGTATCAGTTCATTTCAACAAGCTTTTCATCTTGAATTCCTTCAAAACCCATTCATGTGGCAGTCTTCAAAATTATGCAATATAGAAACCATCTATTAGGTGTTAGAATATAACAGTTTAAGGTGACTGACAATCTCCTCCCATGCAGATTAATTTGAAAGCAGCTGAATATTTGTGTAAACCAAATTTTGTCCTTGCAGGAGGTCGAGCTGGACAACATGGATGCTTGTGAGGAAATGTGCCAATTTTTCCATGTGACTTACTGGGTGCATTAAGTAAAACCCATCGATGGTAGCCTGAGTAGAGTTTCACAAAATGGCACATTGCTGATAGTAAGAATAGAAACATAAACATACAATGCAGTATTGGATATCATCAATGAATAGATTTATAAATGCACTGGCCAACAAGGAAAGGTACTTAAGACAAAGTGTTACCCTTATTCTCATAACAATCAATCACTTTCAGTACCAGGGTGAGCTAGTGTAGGCAACCATATGGCATAGTACTCCAGAGAAAAATGTTCAAAATTAATCTATAACAGAAAAAACTTATTATAATTCTCTCAGCACATGAGAAGGGTTTCATAAGACTGATAATCTTTTAAGCTCCGGAACATTTTCAACAAGATCTGAGACATGCCAGTGCTCACCAATAAATTGTTATCAACATGATTCTAGATTGTTGAACCACTCAAGTGTCCTTCCCCATTGTTCTTAATCACAAATCTACTCAAGACATACAAAAGGAAAATGAAACAAGCCATCTCAAAGTCCTCTTAAGCAAGCCGCTAAGATTGTATAAACCAAAACAGAGAAGACCTTATTTTATTTGTTTAATTGAGAAATAGTTCATATATTTACAAGGAATATTTACAGCCATGCCCCCTCGAGGAATTTGAACCCAGGTCTCCACAGTAATACAAGCCTGATGTATGCTACTTTGTTCTATATTCTTTATATTATCATAATTAATGGTCAAGTTTTTATGTTCTTTTCTTTTTACAATATGTGTCTGACCCTGCCTGTTTGTTTTTATTAGTTTACGTACCCAAAAGCATGGTACATCTCTTCCACCTGGGCTCTAGAGCGCACTTAGCTTCTCTCAGTGCAATTAGACAAGCTTTGTAAGTTAAGAAACCATACAATACTTCACCAAACCCAAAAATTAACAAATTATGAATTGACTTGAAATATTTTTGCAGGAGATTGTTAAGCTACTATGTCAAGGACAAATGACCAGTTCCAGCACGCAAATAGATCTAAAAGAAGAGGCTTCGAGAAAGCTAATGGCAAATATTAGAACTGTTATATAGGAAAATGACATATCTAACAATAGCCTGTGGAAAGTAGCACATTATGAACTACATTTAACAATGGGACAATTTGCACGGGTAGTCTAATTAGCATAAAATTGGAAAGGAAATTTTCCCTACCATAATTTCTTGAGAATTCTGTTTAGGATAGGATCTTTTTCATCCGTGTAACTCGTGCCTTATGGTGGGACAGAGAACAACACGATTTTAACCCTAGATGGGGCATTGACAGTCTGTCAATCCCACAAACAAACCAACAGACCTGCAGTTTACAAATCTTATTCTGCTCAAAACATGGTTGCGTTACAATGTTGTGACGACCCCGTAGCGAGAGCCTTGGAATTTTTGGTCAAGATCACTTTGGAGTGATAATTATAGTGTTTTCAATAGAATAATGTCAGTCCTACTCATGCGCTAAAGAACAATTCCTGAAGGAACCGCTAGGAATAGTGCTAAAGGAACTTATCACTTTGGTCAAAATGCTTCTGGTAGATAAAGAGCTACTACCCACCCAGTAAGGTCCTTAAATATATACGCTATCCGGTCCTTAAACCATAGCAAGCACTCGATGCTGGGCAGGAGGGAGTAAGCACTCAAAACTGTTTGATACTCTGCTTACCTTGGAACATAAAACTGTTAAAGAACAATTCCGATTTTGAATGACTAAGTTCTTGCATGGAGAGAAGCATGGTGATCTTATATTGCAAGTGAAAGAGATGTGTAATAAAACAACATGGGATATATTTTAAGAAGCAAGGATTTGCATTGAAAATTAAAAAGAAAAAACTTACAGACTCACGGACGAAATGGATACTCCAGAAAAGATACGACCCTGTGGTATTAATCAAAATAGTATTAAGAATGACCCACAAGTTTTTTGAATCAATGGTGCTAACATTATTATTTAAGAAAAAAAGATACAAATGCTGTAATATTTGACTCCTTGATGGAGCCGAGTAAGCGTATGATTAGTAAAGTCTTGGTGAGTTTAACCAGAATTGATCAAGTTTGGTCCAAATTAGGAAACTTGCCTATTTTCATGCCTACTGCACTATATAGTCTTTTCTTACTCCAAGGTTGGCATAGTAGTAAATATTATATCTCAAGGATATGACATTATTTTTCCCTTTTAAATTGTATAATCAGTTTTCAAGGCTATTCAATTTCTGGAGTTGTAGGAGTTGTGGATGTATACAATTGGAGTTGAACGACTTGTGGATGTATGCAATTTAGAAATTTGCTGCATTACCAGGATGAATTAGTTTGATGGGTGGAATGTGCCACCATCTGTCCATATGATATTGGTACACCTCTCCTCAGTAATGGGAGGGGCAGGGAAAATCCTACATTAACTTGTCAAATATTGCAAAATTTTTAAATAGTTACATAGACCATGCTAGCCTGGCTCACAAACATATCGTATTTGAAACCTGGAAGATGTTGCATATCTTTCATATTCTATATGGTTATCAGGATAATCATATCAGTGCAGAGGTACAATCAGTTTGAAGTTGTGCAATTATATTAGATACATAGTTCTATCATAAAAATTGTAAAAGTTTTGTTTTTAATGGAATATTCATTACAGTTAACGATTAATCATATCTTTATGGGAAATATAGCAGTCCCTACTAAAAGAAAACCGTCAGGAGGTGATATTTCTGAGAAGCTATTTAGGCTTAAAAAAATGTAGGGCATAACCCCATGATAGGCTAACAGGCATCCATGTTCTCAGAATGGCTCTCCTGCCACTTACTAATTTTCAATCATCATTGTCTATGGCAATTAAGGACTTTGCATTGAAAACAAGATACATGTCAAATTCTATTATATTGCAAAAAATGTAATGCACATCGATACCATACTATCATACAAGATTAACCTGAATTTCAGGTTTTCTTTTTTAAGCCAAGTGAAACATAGACTGCATTTATTCTTTGCAGAGTGTTTATTTAGGATTTCTATTTTCTCGCATTTTTTCCAACTTATGGAATCTAGCTTAGTTACTGGATTTCCCAAGCAATCATAACTATCCAAATCTCTTACCTGTTAAATTTCCACTAGACTACAACCAATTAATCAAAGAGTGGTGTCTTTCATTTTGAAGTTTCTCTGTTTCAGTAAAAACATTAGGAGTTTTTCAGACTCGATCTCAACTTTTTAACTGTCTCTGCAGCATCTGGATTTAACCATCTGTTGCTGCTATTCGACTGCTCCACCCATTTGGTGATTTTGTTCAGCAGTAATCGTCTCCTAAAATCCCATTTATGAACCCTAGGGAATCTTTCTTTATTTTTCCCAGCATCTTCCGAGGACTTGACAATTCTAGAACCCTTGTCAAAGGCCTTCTCCAAGAACTTTGTAAACCAGTTTTCAGCTTGATTTTAACCTGCTTTGCAAGCGCTAGTATGTAGAACATGTTCTTTCTCCTACAGTCAGACACATTAATAGGCTGTCGTTCTATGGCCTAGATGTGGGAAGATACAAGCAGGGAATATATTCATGACTAAAGATTTGAAAAAACGTGAGAGCCCAATGTTTACAAGGATCTGATAAGCTTAATAGAAATCTGATCTACCTCGTATGGTTTGGCGATTTGAGAGTAGTCCTGAGAGAGTGAAGCATAAAATTGCTAACGACTTACAGTTTCTTCATCGAGCTCCTCGTCATCATCTGGAACTTGTAATGAACTAAAGAAATTAAAGAAGCTTTCACATTGTTTGGTTTTTGTCACAGGCTTTGATTTGTATTGGTTCTTTGGCTTCTTCTTCATAGAATTTTGTGTCATAGTTTTTCCGGGGTACTAATCAATTGATGTCTTATAGAGTGAGAAAATCCCAGTAGTTAGCTATTGTTTCACTGAAATCGAAATGAAAATAATCATGTTCAAAGGAATGTCTAGTACACCTTCCCCTATTGTTAGATCGAAAATGTGTTCAGTATTATTAATCATGTCATATGTCCCTAACCCTAATATTACATTTTTCAAATATTACAAAAAAATCTAGAATCAAGTGTCCCAACTTCGAAAATGATTGTGGCTAGTTCGTCTCGTGAGTGCATTAAGATAAAAATGGGCACTAAATAGAACACTTAAAAATAAAATGAAAATACAAAAGATAAAGAAAAAAAAAGAATGGAGGTTCAAACCTGTATATAGTAAAAATCCATGGTTCTTACGGTTATGCGTTGTGAAAATCATGAAAATCAAATACCCAGTTGGTAAAAATTCACATCCAACCTAAATACTCCTTTTGATATCTCTATTCTTTTTGCCATTCGAATGTCTCTTTATTGTGAAAAAACATGTTACAAACCCTGGTATAGTTTTAATTCGTTCTCCCACAATGAGCTTTCGCTTGATTTCCCCTCTTTTTCTTTTCTCTTTGAAAACCCTCAAAACTCTAAGGTGAGAACAATTGGACTGATTTCCACAGCAAATATTTATCTGGATACTACATCTGATGATGATCAGAATACAATATATGTTCATGAAGCTGGAATTATCAACAATGAAGCGAGTGAGAGCAAGCATAGTTAGCCCCTGTCTATTGTACCAAGCTTTGAAACCACTGCAAACCATGCTAAAATGATGAAGAAACCTAGTTTTAGTTTTATATGATGTAGAGGAGAAGACTGAAGGAAGCCCGCAACTGAGCATAACGGTTGTCAAGGTTTCAGAAAAAAAGAAGAAAGCTTGAAACTTGACAAAATAGTGGATATCAAAAGTTTAGAGAGTATTATTGAAAAGAAGAAAGCTACAAGAGCCATCAGAGCAGCTGCATGCCAATGCCCACTTTCCTCCTATAGACAACATTAATAATAACAATGTATTAAGGAGGCCCAAAATAAAGATGAGAATATATAGAGAGGCCCAGAGCGAATCGAACATACGACCAGACGGGGAGGTACTGTGAAGGTGCAGAGCAGTCGAAAAAATTGGTGATGTTGGATTGATCCAGCGAAGAAACTGAAAGTGTTCCCGTCACCACTGGCTACGGGACAAGAAGCTTGATAGAGAGCCAGAGCTTCTTGTTCTTGTTCTTGTCGTCCTGAGAAATAATTCCGGAGGCGAGCTCGTTGTTTTTACTGTTGTTGTTGCCCTGTGGGGATTTCGCTAAACCTCCTCCTTTGAGCACTTGCAGCAGAGGATTTGAGGGGGTTGGGGATTCAAAACCCATTGGCGTGTGGTCAGATCCGGAGGAGTGGCTTCTGCTTGGCTATGGCTGTGAATGTCCGAGTGTGAGGATACCCGGACGACGAATGGAAGTGGAATGAGGGTTTCATGGCAACAGATTTCTCGGAGCAGTTCTTCTGCAACACACAAGCGTGAAGACTCGTTCCCATACCGAGAACGACCACAACAACATAGTGGGTAAACATGAAAACCAACAGACAAACATCAAACACGTGCCAGCATCTAATTTGAGCTATAGATGACGAAAAGGAACAGTTCTTTTTCGAACTTGTTCAGAGAAAAACACCTTACGGCGTAATTAAATCCACATATGGATAACAATTATTATAATAAATACAATTTGCATCACAGTGAGTTTATTTAGTGAAAGTATTACATAGTATTCAATAGTTAATAGGATATTGAAGAATAAATTCCTAATTTCATTAAATACAGGAAAATGCCCACTAAAATTGTATTGTTGAACACCCCTCTCAATATACCTTTCTAATTAAGATATCCATTTTTATCAACCCATTTTTAACACCCCCTTTATATCATATTATTAAGTTGTAACAAACAGGAGCCTTAACGCATCTTAGTATAAGAAAACATGATGCTAAATGAAATAATAATATAAGGCTAATAATGGCTTGACAGGGACGATTGATCAATTTTTAGCGTTGCAAAGTGGAAGACCCAATAAAATAGTAACGGGGAAGGAAAAATGAGTGAAAGAAAACCCAGTCAAGAGATCAATCTAACAAAGAATGCAAAAGACTGATAGTCCAATAATCAGTGCAATGCTTAGAAAGGATGAGAATTGTAGATGTTTCACACCATATCCTGTCAATCTACCAATTTTATATTATTTAAATAAAAGTATATCCATAGAGAGCTCATGTTATCTATAATCTTAATAAATTAAACTCCATAAAAATGCAAAATTGAAACCCTTTTGTGGATGGACTTGCCTACCTTCCTATCAAAATAAACACCATTGGTGTTTGAACCCAGATGAACATAAACAAATTCCTCTTACTTTCCAATAAAACCATATGATCATGTGCATAACTCAGATCTGGGTCATTCACAAGATGCAATGAATTTCCTCCACTTCCTCTACATTTATTCATACAATAAAGGGAATTAACAACATTTAGTTACCTTTTCTTGGGCTATATTTAGTTTTTTTTTAATCTTTACAGTAGAGATAAAATCCCCATTGTTAAGTTTCAAGCATGTAGTAGTTATAAAGATACACAGATGGTGAAACTTATATGATACCATTTCATGGTAACAATAACACATAGAGTATGTAAATTAAGATTTTGATTCTAACCTATGATTATGTTAGTTCTAATAGAGTATTAAGATGAATTCCTTACATATAAGAACTAAAATTATAATTATGAATGTGCCAAATATAACTCGATCTAACAACTATTCCTAATTGGAAATGTGAAAATGTTAAAGAATAATATAAAAAGTTGAAAGAAATAATTAGTCAAAATCTTGATCTAACATTTCTTGGTTCTAGTGAGCCAAGAAAGATTGATCTCACTTTTATTGGTTGTAATGGAGCAAGGTTTGATTGAATCTTAATACCCACCTAAACCCCAATCTAAAAAATAAATAGTTATATGTTTTACTAGAATGCCTACAAAAAACAAAATACAAGTGTTCAACTCCATAACTCCTGACTAGATACATCTCTTAACTTTCAAGTTGATGTCAGGAACCAAATGCATATTCAAGAATACTAAATAGTGTCATAGTATGAAATGTGACTTCTATCTACAAAAGAAACACACTTTGGAAATTGGCCTCGTATTGAACAACACAAGGTATATGTTAGAATAGTAGAGTCAAGCTAAACTAGTTAACCTATCTAAGCAACCAACAACATATCATAAAATATAAGAACAGGAAAAGAAAAAGACAAGAGAACACCGATATATGTGGTTCACCCTAATGGGTTACATCCATGGGAAGGTAGTCTTCTATTATCTCCAGAATGTCTTCTCCAATCTTACAAGAGAGCAAAGCACAAATACCCCCAAAAATATAGATGATGTACAACAGTGTCAATAGTACCACTACTACATCAAGAATACATGATATGTAGAGACTCACTTGACCCTATTATATACTAAGAGATGAGGAGGAATTACTCTCACATATTGCATGTGGGATAATATAATTCTCCAAAATAACATCTCTTAATACAATACCATGGACAAATACTCTACACAAGTAAATACAAAACCATATAACTATGGGTTAAATGTATTACTCTTTTACATAAGATTGTAGACAACTTCCGACATAATACAAAGACATTATTACCTTCCAAGGAATATAATATATTCCAACAGTATAATGTTACAAGACCACCACAATTTTACACTAGCAAACTCAACCTCAACTATGGTTCCAAGTGTGAAATATTGCATACATATTCATAACAAGTGGCAACACTAACCTTTTGGACATCACATCAGTAACATTCTACATAAAGAACAAAATATTATTACCCTAGTTATCTCAATGCCACAAAATTCTAATATTGTAGTGCTTGTTATTCCAAGAATCATACCTTGTATATAAATAATTTTTCTATGCAACAAAAAGAGTAACCCAATAAAAATAAAACACAAAGCGAAGTCAACAATAATAATTGCAATATTATCAAATTTTCAAAAATCCAAATACAATTACAAAAGTTGCTCCAAAATATTTACAAAAAAATCCAAGTCTCTACTGGAAGAAGAAAGGATGAAAAAACTCACACATAATTCCATTAAGTTTAAACGGATTATAAAAATTCACATATATTTTTATAAGGCAAAATGGAAGATATGATAAGTCAAAATCATTGTTAAGTCGATAGAACTAGTTTATCTTATAGCTATGATGCTATATATGACATAAATTGTAGTCAAAAGAGTCACCTTCTCCATTTCCACTACTAAAAGTTTAAAGGGGGTGTTGAATCCACCCTTACTAAGGGGTTTGATATTGAACACATGTTGTTGAAGAATAAGCCTTTAACATAAGTTCTCTTCTTCTACTATTCCCATCAAATGAATGACCAATAATAGGTCCCAAAAAATTTTCCACATATTTCCTCCACATAACTTCTATTTTTTCCATTGCTTGCCAACAAGATTTGCATCGAACCTATTACATGTTGGATGAACAACCATAACCAAACGAGGAATCTTTTCATGTAAATGGTTTGAAATAATGGCATGCGCATAATGACCAATTACACTATTCTTAAAATGTTTGTAATAACGTCATCGCCTATACCTGCCTCACCCACTGTCACTTTTTGATACCCACCTAACATGTTTGTTCACAATGCTCAAATATTCAGCAAGGCATACAAGAATCAAGCCCTCTATACCATGTTTGGGTTTACAAGAAACATAGGCCTTTCCAACAAGAATAAAATCCTCTATACCATGTTTGGCTTTACAAGAAAGATTGACCTTTCCAACTGCCTCAAAAATGAACTCATGCTCCCTCGGGATATATGACAATGATTTTATCACTTGCCTTAAATTTGTAGATATTGAAAGACCATCTAAATTCAAGCTAATGAAGCTATGTAATCTATGACCACCCCATAACTTAATCATCTCATAAATGGATTTAGTGGATGCACCATACCTTATCCCTACTTTCGGATGTATCAAGTTGTGAAATATATCTTGGAAAAATTCTCAAATTACATATTTACCTTGTAATTTCCCTTATTTATGTGCCTCACACACATCCTTACAAAACCTAAATACATATTTCCTTTTTGCAGATCTTCGAAAAACTTGTCCTTTAGGGACTTTATTCTAATAGAGATTATAACAACATTTTCCCTCTCCCGCCAAGAGCTCCCATTGTTGATCTATATCTAGTATTTGTAACCCTGGAAACATTTATGAGCTCATTTTGAGTCAAAAAGTGTAAACTTCTCCCTTTCCCTATACCTCGTCCATGTCTTTTAACATGGCTCCTTAATTCATGATATAAATGCATCCTAAAGTCGTCAGAGTTTAGAATCAACTTAGAAAAATTTGCATACCAATGATTCAAAAGGGATGCCTATTTCATAATCCCTTTGGAAATGAATGTGCCTATATGTATCATCAATACGACATTCAATACCATGATTTCCCACCCCTTTAATTATCCGCTGGGATCTTTTTGTTCAATCTCTCCCCATTTCTATCAATATATGGATACAATACCCCCAACATTGTAGTATCAAGGGAGGTAAATGATCTAATACTAAGATGTCTTGAATTCATTCTCTTTCCTCAAGAACTTCATCAATGGAAATCAAATGAAACCAATCAAGCTCGAACAAAGGTTCAGTCATGCATCAAATGAAAACTACAACATAGATCCATCTTAACTATGACTCAAGTCCCTTGAGTTGCAAGCCTTTCCTCAAATTTTGTATTCTTAAAAGGTTTACACCTCAATGGATTTGATCCCTTTTAGTACTTGGTAAAACTATTATTAAGATGGATCTATGTTGGTTTATTTTAGATGGATCTATGCTATAGAGATAGAGTTAAGATAGATCTATGTTGATTTATTTTTTATGGATCTATGCTGATTCCCTTCATTTATTTCTTTAATTTGTATCATATATTTTTAAAATTTTTAATTGTCAATTTAAATTATATATTTTAACTTTCTACTAAAGACTTTAAACATCTCACCCACCTTGGCCATAGAAACATTCTTTACTCTATGAAGAGAATGTTACAATCCCATAATTAATATGGTTATAAAGTTAATATAAACCTATTTCATAATTATAATTATGTTTTTTCCAATTTTATAAATTTACTTTTTTAATTTTAATTGTAAATTATATTCTATATTTTATATATAAGTTAAAAAAACAAAAAACTTGACACACATTACCCACTTTTAGCCTAATAAATATTTTTTAAGTGAACCTATAAGAATAAAGGTTAAAATCTATATAAAAGTTAATGTTTTTAAAATTTTAATTACAAACCTACATTATGTCTTTTAAATATTAATTATAAACTTGCATTATTTATTTTTATATATAAATAAATAAATCATTTATTTTTTAATTACAATTTTGCCATATAACCACACATCCCACCCTGGAGAATGATGAACATAAAGTGGATGGAAGAAATTTAATATTTATCGAGATTAGGAATACATACAATGGGTTTTGCATTCATGTCACTTTTGAGAGATAAAGTCTTTGATTAAATCATATGTGAACTAAGGAATGTGTGAAAGAGACCCTTTCTACATTTTGGATGAAACACATCATATGGCAGCAATATCAAGGTTGTGGATTGAATTGACTCGAAGTAATATATTATTTTCTTTGTGATGTGTTTACATAGTAAAATACTTTTTCAACATTATTAGATTTTTGTTATAGTGAGTGGCTAACTTGTACTTCTAAGGGTTGACTTAAAACTTGGATTATGTATATGGTCTAACCCACTGCAGGCCAAAACAATCCAAATGCGCCAAAGGTATTCCTTTAGCAAAGGTTATACCTCATCTCAGTGTTAGCTCTATCGTTATTTACTGAGAATTCAAGACATCATCGTTAGAGTGAATAGTTTGTGTCCATGTCCATGCTAAGTACTATTGATCCCATCCTTCACATAAACTATTATACCTTATATCGACCCCCTCTATACTTTATAGCCTGCTTAAACTGTAATTAATGTGGAGGTTATAGTTGCCAAATGTCATATGTGTTAAATGTGTGAGTTCGAATCTTATATCGACCCACTCTATACTTTATAGCCTGCTTAAACTGTAATTAATGTGGAGGTTATAGTTGCCAAATGTCATATGTGTTAAATGTGTGAGTTCGAATGTTTTGTGAAAAAGGTATAGGGTAGTAGACTTGACTTGGAGTATTGATTTTCTGAACTTAATATGATGGACCATAGTCCATAACTCAAATGTTTATGGCTATATTCCATGTAAGGGATTTCCCCATAACTCGGAGGTTATAGTTTCCAAATGTCATATGTATTAAATGTGTGAGTTCGAATATTTTGTGAAGCAGGTATAGGGCAGTAGATTTGACTTGGAGTATTGTTTTTCTGAAATTAATATGATGGACCATGGTCCATAACTCAAATGTTTATGGCGATATTCCATTTAAGGGATTTCCCCATAACTCAAATGTAAGGGAGGCCTCCTCTTATGTTTTATTTCAAATTTTTGTTTTAAAATAAAATAATATATTGTTTGGATACTCAACCAATGATTGGTTATGTGAGGAATCCATCATATTCAACTTGATGTGGAAAAGGCTCGAAAAGCCTCGCATTTCTCTCAACCTGCTACACCAACTCGATTTTGATTAACGGGTTACGTGTATTATGCTTGGTTTCCTCCAAAGAAATATTTTAATTTACTTATAATTCCTATGCATTTTATAACAATGTTCTTCCCCTTATGCATTGTGCAGGTGATAATTTTGGACTCGTGACATCTCGTTTCAAGGGTTCGAACTCGGTTGATGGTTACATCTCAAAACAAATCATTACCTAGGTATATAGGATTCCATGCCCGATAGCCTCTGGCTCTAGTTTATTGTTCTTGGCATCCTTAATGGGAAGGAGTTTCAACCGTCTCTATGTTTGAAGTTTGGTTTGGCCATTCATCCTGTATGCTATCCCAAGGTACTAGGGACCATAATGGCAAATGTTTTCAACCTATAGCTAAACTTTGAGTTAATAATATTATAGTCATTAGAGGAAATTTCAACTAAAAATGGGCCTTTTAACCATAATTCAAATTCTATGTCAACATGTGTTAGCCAATGAAATTGCTTTAAATTTGAAATACCGTATAGGTCTTAAACAATTGTTTAATATAAGTTTGGGGATAGGTATCATAAAAAAAACTACTTTTTTTGTTCATATTTTCGACATATCTCCCTGTGATTTTACTCAAATTTCGATCGAGAGAGTTCCTTGGATGTGAAATTAAATTCTGCATCCAACGGATACCCACTCGGCATACTTTTGAAGGACTCCGCTACCCCAAAAACAAGAGATACCTGAAAAAACGTGATGAGTAAAGCATAAATTATAAATAGAAATATAGCTTGCTAGTCAAATAAAGCCTGGTCAATCGAAGTAATACATCAGGTTGAATAAGTTAAGCAAAGAGTCAAGAAGACATCTAGCTGGTCTTGATCAATGTGCAACTGTTATTTACCCCAACTAACACCCAACACAACTATCACAACAGGGAAGAACAACTGGGAATGATGAGTCTTGCACGTAGGCACGTTGTGAGAATGGTCAAGGTCGACTTATTTATTTATATAGATGTATTTATTGAAATTCAAACTCTAAGAAAGAAAACCACTATAGGGTGTCAGAATTAAAATCTCAAATCCCAATGTTTGTTCATATCAATTATTTTATCATTCTCTTTTTAACATTTGACAGAGGACATTAAATATTCTATTTTTGTTTTTTGTTAACGTTTGGTATAAGCCATCAAATTTTCTGGCAATTCAAAATAGATTTGGACTTTAATTTGTGTGCAAGAATGAAAGTGGAAAAATGCAACCCTCTTTCCAAATATGCTCCATTAATGATTTAATTCAATATATAGAGAGATATTTGAGATGATTGTGTTGCTTAATCACTCATAAGTTCTAAGGTTTTCACTTCGCTTTTTAATATGTACTACTTGTTGGCAAGGTTTTCACTTCGCTTTTTAATATCTACTACTTGTTGGCACGATGCATAAGCCCTTTAGATCTACTGTAGATAGAGATGAAATTAAATTTTGGCTCTGGCTTGTACCAAAATTTGAGAATATTATGCATCCAAATACATAATAATTTTTAGGGTTTCGAATTTGCATATAAAAAGACAAAATATAGAAGGATTATGTCATTTAAGGATATACATGGAAATATATTCCTCTTCTACTATATGGGTTCTTGGTGATGTTTATTCCAATCAAGTGAAAGGTCATTCATACAAGAAGAATGTTCAATCCAATGACAACTTTTATAGTCCCCTTAAGGTGGTGTTTATTCCATTCAAGTGAAAGGTCATTCATACAAGAAGAACGTTCAATCCAATGAAAAATTTTATAGTCCCCTTAAAGTGTTTTTTGGGAGAATTTAGGTGTGTTTCATTATTGCAGTGATCAAAATTTTAGGACAATACTTGACTCCATGCACAAGGATTTTGAGGGTCTCTCCATCAACCCAGAAATGTGAAAAATCTTAAAATGTCCTAGAGCTATGTTCTATATTTGCTGCATTTCCTAAATACAACATATAATGTGTTCTAGTTTGTTACCAAATTTTAAGCACAACAACAATAAAATATTACTAACTTAAGTGAGGGTTTTGCTAGACTAATATAAGTAATATCTCGTTGTTAGTTTTTAATACTAGGGAGTTACAACCCAAAGTCCGCAAATACTTTGGTTTTCTACTTCGAATTCTTCCATATTTTGGATTATTTACATGTATCTTGGCATTTTTCGATTTCTAGATCTTAGGCACAGATTCATCTACTATACTTAATACTCAGGTTACATCTTTTCTTTAAGATAAAAACATTGCATTGTTAATGATCTTTCAATCTAGCGAATACTATGAGTACAAGGATCTTGTTTGTTTGACAATACTTTTTATTGCAATTAGTGACTAAAGAGACTCAATTGGATTTTTATTAGAGACATTAGAGTTAAGTGCCCATGGAAACATCCCATTCAAATGTTAAATATTTGAGTTGAGTATTCCCGTGAACCTAAATCTGGTCATCAAAGAAAGATCAATCTATATACATGTGTCACACAATATGAACTCTTTAAAGCTCCATGGCCAAATTAACACGGTGACTTCACAGAAGCAATTATGCCAAGTTCATCTTTTACCATACTATAATATCAAACAAACAAGGTTAAAGTAGAGAATCCAATCAGCGTCCCCATACCTAGTAATCCAAGGGCAGTTGACCACGCACTAACAGATTAGTATTGTCCCATGGAGGATTGTCGTTTCAATATAGGGAGATATCAAAACGATTGGCACACAAAGCTTGAAAATCCGAGCCAAAGGGAAAGTATTAATGCTCAAGCCAAGGGCATGGGAACCACCGAACACCTAGATGATTTAGGGGAAAGTAATAATGCTTTGGCCCCAATATACCATCCTATATAGGGATGAATTGTTTCCCTAAATAACCATTGTTCCAGAAAAATCGAGCCATATATTCCCAAAATAATCCCTACTCCATGAAATTGGGGGCCAATGGGAGTTAGAAGTATGATTTAGGGAAAATGGACACGGGGGTAATAGCTATAAGAAATTCCCATTTTGAAAATCTGGGCGAATGGAAGGTCTTAGCTCAAATTTCATGGGCCAAAATCATTGTTTTCCCTATTTTTAAAAAATACATATTTGCTAATGCTCTACACATAATTTATTTTTAAATAAATTGAGTATGAATAAAAATAATAATAATAAAACACTATAGCAGGAGTCGGAAAAACCACAGTATTCATAATTATATATCGATGTTTCGAATCCAAATCAGGATGCATCATCAGCACAGTTTGCTTGATGATGGATCCTGTTTTGGATTCAAAACATCGATATACAATTATGAATACTATGGTTTTTTCGACTCCTGCTACAATTAATCACCACAGAAGTCTTGCTACAAAAATAAAACACTGTTATGCAAAAATTTCTACCAATAAAATTTTGGGCATGGCGACGTTTAGTCCCTAAAATTCTCCTTTTATTAAACGGTATGGTTAATATTTTAAATACTAAATATTTAGTAGTATAAGAATAGTTAAAAAATAGATCATATAAAATAAAAATGGATTTCATTTTCCTTGACAATGCGAGTCTGAACTTAGTGTGAGTAGGGTAAAATTATTATATTCACTAGCATACCCCCAAATCGAGGGAAATGAAACACTGAAGAAAACTTTGATATGTTGCAAAAATGAGAGAAAGTTATGTGTAGACAACATAAGTTTATGGTACCACTCAATGAAACCTTTGACTAACTCTTTCCATGGTTGATCCTTCATCTATCAACACAACTCATAAGGATCTTTTGGGAGGGTGGGTATTCAATTAACTTGGCCAATAAGGTCCTATACAACTCCATGTTGCACTTTCCTAAGACACAAATATTTTTTCTTGTTGAGCCAACCAATGAGTAGGGATCATGACATACACCCATAAATATATTTCTTATTCACTATCTTGTTCAAATTAATGAGTGAACTTATAAAAAGGATAATATATTCATTCACACAAACATTAGCATGTTTATATTGACAACTAAGCGACTCCAAATTCCCATTAGGTTTGTGACAATGTGCTACAAGGTATGGACAACTTGAAGTTGACCAAAATATCAAAGTAACCAACTATCCAAGTATTCACAATCTCATGATATGTCATTTATCATCGGGACACAAACATTTCAAAGTCTTCTAGTCTATTCAATATTGTGTATAATGAACAAAGTACAAAAAATTCCAAATTGGAAGAGACAAACAAGGAAGATGGTTTGTCTTAACTATTGACCTTCCATGCAAATTGTTGAGCTCCTCAACTACATCCATATGTTATGTCTACAACAAGAGTCACTGCACTATGTTGTGTAATGAATATCATATGATTGAAATTTATGCATATGTAAATAGTTCACAACACCACCAGTGTGTTACAAAGAATACTAGCTTGTATATACCACAACATTACTTCCCAAGTTTAATTTGTGCCAAATATTCAACACTGTAATGTGCATCGAGAACCAATACCTTTATACTAACATGCATATCAAAGACAACAACCAAATCCACAAGTGAGTTCTTAAACAAATTCTTAATGAATCTATCTTATCAATTTGATCAATCAATTATGCTTTATCAAACTCTCAACCCTTTCATTATCACCACTTGACCAAAGAAAGCCTTTTTAGACCATAGCTCACCACTAACCAAAGAAAGCCCTTTTAGACCATAGATTAAAATGAGTTTTTATTTAGACAAGCCCTTAAAGTATTGATTAGGACCTTATTGGCCAAGTTAATGGAAGACCCACCCTTCCAAATGGATCCTTATGAGTTGTGTTGATAGATGAAGGATCAGCCCTTGAAAAAGTTAGCCAAGGGATTTATTGAGTGGTACCATTCATTAGGTTTCCTTCATAATTCTTTAAGTGGTAAGTTTTCTTTCAAGTTTATGTTATGATCATTTAAACTATATGTTTTGGCTTAATGTTTAGCATAATTGATTGAAAGGAAGGTGGTAGTGATATCAGGGTGATATCCCGTTGAACCAACACAATAAGCCATTCAAATTCTGGCCCAATACAAACAGTGGTAATAATGGCCTCAAAACCTTGTTGAAATCCTAGCATAGGTGGGACCATGAGCATAGGTTACAGAGGCGGTAGAAACTAAGATAGGAAGTGATGCTTGCTCTTCAGCTTCTGTTCCATTATGTTTGGCAAATCAAAATCTATTGTGACAACGAAACTGTTTGATATTGTTCTCCCAAATAAATCCAAATATAAAATATTTTGAAACCCATAATTAAAAAGCAAGTCTTCAGAACTCTGCGCTACATAAATTGTTCAATACCATCGATTTTCTCCTGAATGAGTTGCTGGAAACATGATAAAAAAGCAACTACTTTGCCTCACAGGGTTTAGGACGAGTTGATAACTCCACGAGTCCAGGTTTTGAATCTCCCTGTATCTTTCTTTTGCCTTTTAACATTTGGTTTTCCCACATGAATTTACAGTTGGGAGGTCTCTAATTCCTGGCTAATTCCAATGAGCGACTTATATTGGTATTTTCCTATGTGGTTGTGCAAATTCGAGTCTTAGGTTCCTCTAATCTGTCGCTAATAAAATATGTTCGCTCAGTATGAGTTTAAGAACGTTTCTCGGAGTTGGGGACAGACATTTGACAAGGTTGTTTGGTAACCAGTTGCTAATATCGCATCTTGTTGTGAGGTACCCTTATTTTTCTTGGCTTTATATATACACTAGACTACTTCAAATAAGGTTTGGAAGGGAATAGATTTTTGTTGTCATTCTCCTTCCGTGCTTTGAATCATTTATGACAATTTCTATTATTACATTAGCCAGTTTCTCACTAATCCTATAGGTAACCACAACTATGATGGGCCTGCCTTCATTGCCGATGTCTAAATAGAGTAAAATGCGATAAAAAAACTGAATTTCTTGATGTTGTTTATGCTATCAATAAATTTTGTCATTACATTACCAGTTCCTCTTTATTTGTGCATACTGATCATGTTTCTATTTGTTATTTGATGAATAAACAAGATACTAATGGAAGTAAAGATAAACATGGGATCATGGCCTAATACCGCTATTCTTGGTCATCAACCACATTACCACAAGAGAAATCCAGCTCCGAGACCTACCTCTTACTAGGAAAGCGGAGCATCACGACTAGTGTGGTACATCATGAACCGTCAACTTAATTTTGTATAGGGCTTGTTTAATATAATGTCGTACAAGCTAGGACCTGGTTGTGTTTCTTTTTCCATGCTTATAAGTAGCATAGTCAGCGAACACAAGGGTCCTGTCCATGTGCTGAGTAGCGTCAACTTCTTTAATTTTGTACTTAGCTTCCCATGCGTTGCAATCATTCAACGGTCGTTATTTAATCTTATTAGCAGCCGTAATTCTTGCCTGTGTGTCAATAACTTCCTGTGGTTTGCTTCATGTACAGAATGAGCTAAATCGATAGATTACGTTGATTCAAGTTGTTTTCTTATTTAAAAAAACATTAATTAGGTAATTGTTGCTTGTGTGTCAATAAACTGCCTATGGTTTTCTTCCTATACAGAATGAGCTAAATGGATGGATTAAGCTGATTCCAGTTGTTTTCTTATTTTAAAAAAGAAATTAATTTGGTAATTTTTTCCTGTGTGGCAATAAACTGCCTGTGGTTTGCTTCCTGTACAAAACGAGCTAAATCCATGGATTACGGTAGAGCTTGGGATTGAACGAGTATGACGTGGATCTTCCTGTGACGACGCATTTGGGCACGTAAAAATTGACAATGTTAAACTGGAGATTATTATATTCGAAGAAGAAGGTGATCCGAACAAACTGAATGCATGGCGCAGTGCTTGTTTTCGGTTCACAAAGGCTAAGGCCTCCTAACAAGCTTGGGGTGCAAAGAGTGTCCCGAATCCCGACTGAGTTAAAAATCCCAAAATAACACCATAAAGTGATTGCACAAGTTCTACAAATCTTTATGCACAAGTTCTACAAAGGGGTTCTATATTCTAGGAGACGATAAGTCCTTTTTAAATAAAATAGACCGTCCCTTCATTCAACAAATTTTGGTTGATAAAGCTTGGCTAACCAGAAGATGAGATTCTTTTACAATAAGTTCTCGTATATTTATATACAAGTTACCGTCCCTTATTAGAAGATTAGAAGATTACCGTTGGCTGGTCAATGAACCGAGGGCTGGATGGATGGTCTCGACTGGAGGAAGGAATAAATGGCAGCCAGGTGGGATGCTGCTGGATTTATTTAGTTATTGCGACCTGACTCATAGCATAAACATATTGGTAATGCCACTAGGATGCTGGAGAATTATTACTAAACATCATTACATGATATTGTTGGCCAAGATCCAGTTTATGGAGAATTATTACTAAACATCATTACATGATATTGTTGGACAAGATCCAATTTATAAAGATGTGGTATCAAATCATAATGAAAATTGTGATGTTATTACATCCTATTTACTTAAGTAGTATTAATTTAATACATTCTTTGGGAGTATAAATCATGGTGTGGAGAAGTATAATATATCATTATTATAATAATGAATATTTTGATTATATTGAAGTTCATGGAATAGACCCTTAGTTATCTATATACTTGGTAATTTATAATGTTTTATGGCTTAATCCATTAAAAAAAAGTGAAGTTAATAAGATAACTTTTGAATAATCACTTGACCTTCTTATCATTTATATAGAGAAATAGTAGTTAAAACAATTTGCATTATGTGAATAATGACATAAGTGTAATCCATCCTAGATAAGCTAGTGTGTTTAGCATAACAATCTCTATATTGTCATTACTCCGCTAGTTGCATAAGCGAAATAGAGTAAATTAGTGTGTTCAATAATTTTCAATTAAGCTTTGATTTTATTTTTTATTTTTATTTTTTGGGAACATTGCAATATTATATTTAAGACAAGAGTTTATAAAAAAATTTCACTATGACTATAATCTAGAAAATAACTATACCAAATCTATACAATTTTACACATTTTTGCAAACCAATTTCAATGAATTAATATAGAGCCAAATGTCCAAATCTTATTATAGAGTAGTAGCATGTTGTTCAATAGGATTTATCATAAGTTACAAGAGTTTGGGTAATGCTTCTAAATTGACATTCGAGAAAAGAATTGTGCAATTCCTTCCTTGAATGGATTCTTGGGTGATATTGAGTTTGATTTTCTGATATGAATTCTTGTTGATAAATTTGTGCATTGTTTGCAGTCCTCAAATATGTGCCATTGAGAATGCAACTTTAGAGTCACTTGTGATTCATTGTTGATCGGATTTGTTAATTGCTTCTTGCGTTTAGATCTGTGGATCCCTATGGATTGCTTTTACCACAACAACATTTGGAAGACTATCTATTGTGATTTTTTTTTGTAATTTGGAAGACTAATCATCCAATTGATAACAATCACATAAAGTATAGAAAGTGTAATCCTTCATTACCTCAATTCCATTAACAATTTGAAGATCCATTGACTAACTAAGAACATGAGAAACATGAAAACTCTTTAATAGAGCACTAGCATCAACCATCCTACATCCCAATTGAGTATACCTTGTCCATCAAACTCAATACCTCATTCCCTTATGTTATAGCTCAAAATGAAACATCTCTTCCTGTGACTAATTTCCCATGATTTTGTTGCATGTTGACACTTCCATGACGACACTTCATGAAAGTCACTGAAAACACATATAACTTGGAGGACCCATATCTAGATTTGTGTAAATTCGTTTGACCTCTTCTCTACACCATTGGAAAGGTATTTGAGTCAGCTAAAACTTTCTAGAAGACACCAAAGTTTGAAAATGCCCCAAAAAATCCTAAAAATGAGATTTTTTATGTACACGTGAGTTTCATTAAGAAAACCCGCGTGTTCCAGTTTTTACACGTGACTTGTTCTATATAATACTCGCGTGTTCCCTAAATACACAACTATTTTCATTGAAACTCATGTGTCATACACGACTATTTGCATTGCAACCCGCATGTATCTCTTGAACACACGACTGATGTCTCTGAAACCCGTGTGTTCATCTTGTAGATGTCAAAAATTGATATTTCTCGAAATTCAGGTAGTTTGGGTGGTTATGCAATTGACTCCTTCAGTTGTAACAATTTTTCCTTCGACCCTATCTCTTCAGACACATATAAATAGAGGTAGGGAGGTCCATGAGAGGAGACTTGAACCTTTGCATTGTTATGCTAGAGAAATCGGGACTCTCATTCCCCCCACCTTTTCCCTAGTGATCATCTCCTTATGTTGCAAAGCTTGGAGGCTGAGTTCCTTGGAGAAGAGAAGCAGTAGAACCAGATCAAGGTTTCGTGAAGTTCCCAACTTGAAGATAAGGTATATTTATACTTGTTTTCAAGATTAATAAAGATGTAATGTCCTTCTTCTTCCCAAATTATTGTTCAATCTGTGATTTTTATTTTTATTTTTTATGATCATATGATGATGTTAGTCAGATCATTATTTCATGTTTATTTGACTATCATTTCTTTATATGTGGTCATATTGGTTTGAGGAATGTATAATTCGTTTTGCAGGTCTCTTGGAGCAAGAGGAGTGAGAGGAGTAAGAAGAGGATTGAAGGGCTTCTTGGATCAACCTTCATTTGTCAAGGTCTGAACCATTCTAATCTATGAAACTTTCTTATATATACTTGCAGAACCATTTCCATCTCTCTTTCAACCTCGGTACTTTGATGGCCTCTTAAACCCTAGCCATATGAAACTTTCCTCTACAACAGAACTGGCGACTCTGCTGGGGAGAGCCTTGTCTATTTGGAGTTTCTCTATTTTTATTCCAGTATTTTGCAAGTTTTCAGGTCCTTCTTGCCACTTAGGAACACCTTCTCAATATGATAGTACACCTCCCCTACCTTTCCAAGGCAGTTTTTGGCTTTTTTAAGCCTTTCCCCACCCATACGCGAGTTGCAAACTAAATAGTCGCATGTCTGGTTTGTACACATGACCTTGTATACTGTTAACCCATGTATGACACATGACCTGTCAGTAGTAAAACCCGTGTGTGCCTCAGAAACAATGTTTTTTCCTCATTTTGTGGTTTTTTCTGCTGTTTGAGGGCTGTTTGGTAGGTCTTTTGGGGTCCTCTGTAGGTGCATGACTCCAAGGAGTTAGTGTCATCCCTTTTGTGTGTTCTTTATCTATGTGGTAAGTATTTTTGTAGCATTAGGGTTTTCTCTTTGCTCATCCCCCCCCACCCCCTTTGCTTGGCATGATTTTTAGCTTATGTTTCTGGTTAGCCTCTGTTAGTGATCTTTGTCTAAACTTAGAAGCTTATTGGTCTTTATTTCCTTCTTCTTTTGTTGGTTAACTTCACCTTGCCAAAATAGTTGACTTGTCTCTTATGCAAGCCTCCCTTCCAAGTAGGGTTTATACTAACTTTAGGGCATTCTAGAGTTTGTTTGGTGGCTGTATAGCAGAGTTCCTTTTGCTTTGTTCTTGTTATCTGCATACTTTAGTTTGTAGATAGTTTTCTTTTGCATTTCTAAAAGAAAAAGAGAAAAAACACATGTTTGATTTATATGCATGTAGGTTAGGTTTTTAGTTTAGATTGCATGGCATATCATTGTTTTGAAAAAAATAAAAAGAAATTGTTCTTTCGTGGCTTTCAAGTTTCTATTTGAAAAAGAAAGAGAATTGTTTTTGCTTTTTGCATTTCATTTCTCTTTTCTTAGTCATTTTGTTTCAATTTTGAGTTAAAACACCATACGAGTTTCACGCCATTACCTCTGACTAATGATAGCCAATTAAAAAGAATGACATAATTAAAAATTATTAGTAAGTTTTCTTTTTTAGGCTCTTACACCAACTAGCTTAGGCTAGACTTGTGGATTAGGGAGTTTTAACTCTCTACGAGTATTTGATTTTAGATGTAGTTGGCCAATCACTAGGTAAATCCTCCTCTATGCCGATTGTATCTGGGAAGCTCCTCTCATATAGGAGTTAAGCACAAGGCCACGTGAGGACCTGGACTGAGGAGATAACCCTCTGATTCCTTGTTCGAGCATAAATCAGGATTTTTACGCATCTGGGGACTTCTATCAATACCACCTCTTGGGCCCCATGTGGTGTTGGTGTTGACAGGGTTTCAAGATTTACTACCCTGCCCATGCGTATGACTCAAGCTTGCGATTGTCCCCCCATACTGTCAGTATAGTTGCAGTAGCCTTTAGTCTCTTTGACATCTAGGGTTCATACACAGGTATACGGAAAGGATATTTTTGGTCTACCTTGGACGAGATTGGAAGGTAACCTCGGTAGAAGGTGTGGGAGGGAGGTTGGGTGATTCCTCCACTTGTGCCTAAGAACATCTATAGGGACGTCAAGTAACTATCTATCATCTTTCTTCTGGAAGGAATATCTTATACTTGTTTGTTTATTTGGCTTTAAGAATTTTTTAGTGAGTGCTGTGTGGTTTGTATGTACTTAGTTTTCCTTCAGGTGTGTGCTTTGTACTTTTGGTTGCCTGTCGACCTCATACTTTGTCTTATTTTTTGAAACTATGGCTAACACCCCTTTGAACACCAACCAAGACATACCCATGGTGGGAACTCCTTGTACTATTCCTCTCATAGTGAATGTTGGCATTCCTTTGATGGCCACCCTGAATCTTCCTGGATTCACCCTAGGGCTATCGGTGTGGTTTTTTTCCATTCCAACTTTCATGAATTCTCTCGATGCTTCTCAAGTAAGATCCTTATATCAAGGGCATCAAAAAATTTCTTCCCCTTCACTTGTAGCTGCTTCTCCTCCTCCTTATACCCCATGTCGTGAAAGTACTGATACTTGTAACTGACAGTCTAAAAGGAATAAAAGAAGAAAGAATAGGAAGAAGACACATAAGCAAGGGGACACTTGTTCAACCTCTGCAAGTCAAGTTGAACCTCACCACATAACCTCTACAACTCATGCTAGGGGCACCCATCCAACCTCTGCAGGTCATGTTGGATCTAAGAACTCAACCTCTGCAAGTCAAGTTGATCTTCACCATCCAGCCTCTGTTGATCATGCTGGTGGGATCCTTCCAACCTTTTCAGGTCATGTTGGATCCAGTCACTCGTCCTCTATAGTTCATGCTGAGGGCACCCATTCAACCTCTGTAGGTCAAGTTAAACCTCCCCATCCAACCTCTGCAGATCATGTTGGATCCATCCACCCAGCCTCTAAAGGTCATGCTGGGGGCACACACTCAACTGTTGCAAAGCATGTTGATCCTAACCATTCAACCTCTATTGTTCATGCTAGTGGTGCCCGTCCAACCTCTGCAAGTCATGTTGGACCCAGTCTCTCAGCCTCTACAGGTCATGCTGGGGGTAGTCTCTCAACCTCTGTGGTTCATGCTAAGGACAAACAGTGAGCCACTACGAGTCATGTTGACAATGTTGAAAAGACTAACAGTTTAAAACACAAGCCTAAGTTTCCTTATAAGATTTGTGATGGAGACCACCTTACTTATAAATTCCCTTGCATCGTGAAAGTACGAAGAGTTTGGTTTCATGGTCATCCTGTTTTTTAACATTCTGAAGTTTTTCAACAACTAGCCTCTCTTAGTCAGGTTGGACCCAGTCACCCAGCCTCTGGTGGTCATGTTGGGGGCAAACTTTCAACCTCTATAGGTCATATTGAGAGACAACAGTCATCCACTGCTGGTCATGTTGACACCGTTGAGAAAAGTTGTTATTTGAAGTGCAAACTTAAGTTCCCTTATAAGTTATGCGAGGGAGATCATCTTACTCACCAATGCCCTATTATCGTAGAGGTACGAAGAGTGTGGTCCGAGACTCAAGAATTTCCTTCTCTTGAACAGCCTCTAGTTTCTCAACAACCTACTCAAAATTTGGTTGATCAAATGGTCGAACCAACATTATCTTTGGTCGATCCCACTCTTCTTTTGGAGATTGATCCTTATGTGATTGAACCAATGTCATCTTTGGTCAATCCCACTCTCCCTTCGAAGAGTGACTTTCATGAAGCGGTTGAATCAGTTTCATCATTGATCAATCCCACTCTTCCTTTGGATAGTGAAGTGTCTTCTAGTCACATTTTCTTCACTACCAGCTTAGAACTTATTGAACAAGGGGGCACTGAAATTGCTTTGGATCAACCCCCACCAAGCTCTCGGATTGCTTCCTTTGATTGGGATAGCCTAATTGAGCCGTGCCTTCCTTCTGATGCACCTTTCCAGATAAAGGTCAAAGTTGAACAATACACAGTTTCTTGTTGTATTGTGGATGAAGGAGCCTCAGTTAGTATATTTTCTGCTCATGCTTGGAGAGGCATGGGATCTCCCAGGCTTGTGTTGACTTGTAGTGAGTTACTAGTGTTTTATAGAAGAACTAGTATAGCCTTGGGAATTCTTGCTCAAACACTTGTTACTTTGGGTGGGAAGACCGTCTTAGTTGACTTCATGGTGATAGAAGACCCCTTGGAATTCAATATGCTCCTCGGACGTGTCTATGTCTATCCCATGCAACTTGTGGTGTCAAATTTCCTTCGTGTGATGTAATTTAATCATGGCAAAGAAATTGTCGTTATCGATCAGTTGGATTTTCTTGATCTGTTTCCTGGCCCAATTAGAGACTAGGTCTTTCCTTTATTGATTCATAGTGTTTCTATAGACACTACCCTGCCATGGGTGAGCTATGTGGCCTCCTGTCCTTTGCGTTCAATTTCTATTGAGAAGCAGCCTCTATTTTCATGCTTACCTTCTTGAGAATTGGTCCCTGCAGTTGATCAGGTGAGTCATCTTATACAGACTGTGGAGCCTGATCTCCACTCTGTCAATCCATTTGAAAGTTTAGACATGTGTCTTATCTTGGATGAAGTCTTCCTAGAGTTTTTCATACATTCTGACCTTCTTATGGATGTCAGTTCAGTTGTGACTAAGTCTAACCCTGATTTTCCTAGTAAACCTGACCTTTCTTCTTGTGTTAGTCTTGTTGAGTCTTTTGACTCTTCCTTTTAACAGCAAGTCAGTGATCCTGATGAGTTTGATTTTTCTTATAGATTTCTCAACTCCTGTGATACTAAGTTTGTTCTTGCAGACTCTATCTCCCATGTTGATTGTTGCTTTCCTTCTGAGGTTGATCTTATTGATTGTAAACCCTCGGGTCTTGGCACTATAGAGTCCTCTTTGGTTGATTCTGTCTTGAATATGCCTTTTGTAGAAGATAGAAAAGTCGCATGTGTTTTTTCCAAAGTGACCTACATCAGATATTTTCTTCTGAATATGATCATGATGTTGTTTTTTCTTGGAGACAGGATTCTTAGTTGGATTCACAACTATTTATTGGCTTTGTCTTGCTATTCAAGCTATAACTGCATTTACATGTTCCTTGCTCACGCTTATGAGCCTGATGTCGTCTTCCACACTTTTAGCTTGTTGTATAATCCCTCATCTTTTTTGTCATCATCGCTCAACCTTGTATCATTTTAGATTTGCAACTTACCTTGAGGAGACATTCCCTGAGTGTCTTTATCCTGCTCATGTTCCTTGCATTATGCATAGGTTTGTTCCTTGTGCGTGGAACTAGTTTCTCCTACCTATGACACTTGTCTCCTCGCATTTAGAGCATTCTTTCTGCTCTCCTTCGAGATCATTAAAAACAGTAAGGAGGCCACGAGTTGACTTTTCCAGACTCGTTAAAACTTCACAGGAAAGATATGGAGTTTCTTTAGGCCCAGGTATGACACCTCAAAATAGACTTGACTGTCGAGTAAACTTGTCCTTTTAGGCTCGTTGAGAATATGTGAACGGGAATCCACATTGGTGGTAGTTTATCGCTTTTTCAGATCATCTGGAATAGTTACGAAAAAATAACACTCTCTTTTCTTCAGAATTGAGAAGAGTATTCTCAGGAATAGGTTTATTGCTTTTCTGGACTTGAGGGACTAAAATTACAGAAAAGAAGCGCCCTGTATGAGCTTAATTTTCACTTTTTCATGCTCTGGACCTAAACATGAAAAAAATTCTAAGTGTACTTTATGTCTTTGTCATGCTCGTTCAACCCTAAATAACAAAGCATCGATTTTACTATTGTAAGCCCCATTTCTCGTAATCAAATGGATCTTTCCGAGTGATCTTGCCTTCCTTCACACTCGTTAAACTCAGGCTATCTGTCACTTCTAAACGTGAGTTGGGTAGGTGGTATTTTAACCTTTCTAGGACCTACCTGACTAAATACAAAAAAGGTGTGCCTTACTTCTTCGGAAGCTAAGAGAGTTCTTATGTGGTTTGTTTTATACTTTTCCGGCCTCAAGAGACTAAATTGGACGAAAAAGTTCCCCCTCTGTAGTCTTCTTTGGATTTTTCAGACTCTCAAAAATATGAAAACACCGTCGAGCATTCACTAATTCGGGCTCATAAAATCCATGAATCAGTTATTTATCAAGCATTCTTCTGTCTCTTCTTTGAGCTTGACAAAAAAGAAGAAGGTCTCGAGTTGGCTTTCTTGGACTCGTTAAACCTTTACAAGAAATAGGGAAGGGAATTTCATTCACATGTTTTTACATCATGGCAGCAAGTCTTGTCTCCTTCAACAAAGCACCAGTTTTGATTCTATCAACAGTTGGGTCTCAGTTTTTGACGTTATCCCGATTCATAGTTTTTACTCCTCTAGTTGGTCTCTTTTCCAATTATATGGGGAATATGTCAATGTCTCCTACATTTCATATTTGTGTCATTGGTCTCTTTGTGTCAAAAAATGTCTAAGTCACCTTTGTGTCATGCTCACTGTTCAAGGATTAAACCTTTGTTGGCCATTCTGCAGTTTCCTTGAACTTTTGTGTCGGCCATTCCTTGGTATCAGTCCATTACATCATGTCTTAGGTGGTCCTTGTTGTGAAATTCAGTACCAGTTCCAGATCCAATTAGTCTTTGACTTACCTCATGTTGGATTATGGAGGATGCCTTAATGCCTTCCTTTCAACGGATATCTTCCTATCAAATGCAACACATCTTGCTCTAGGAATGAGATTTAGAGTTTATGATAGTACCTTGGAGATTGCAGTCATCAATGGAAATTTCCCTCGCTATCGGGTAGTGGGAATACCTTACTGTCTCCTACTCGATGGATTCTTCAAGTGTTCAACTTCAAGTCCTTGTATTCACACTTGTTAGAATGTAATAGGTACCTTGGGGACCATTTTCATGAATGGTGGTTTCCCTCGTGTTTGTTAACGGTTCTCATCATTGACTGGTAATCAAACGATTTCCTCCATGTTCGACTTCAACTCCTTTATTCGCATGGTTAGGATTCGTACCTTTTGGCGGTTTGGATTGAAGACCTTGGGCCAACAGTAGCATCGTCATTTTTTCCTATTGCCCGAGCTGCGCAAGACCTTGCCACACTTCATATGACATTTTGCTGAGACATAGATCCACCTTATATTTGTGTGGCTATGATCGATTGTTGATCATGGATCCACCTTGTTCATTTGTTGCCATGAATCCTTTAGATTTGATATGGCACTTTTTTGCATATTGAGCCACCATGATAGTTTCATCAGTTATACATATGTTGGATCCACCTGTATATTTATGGCGATGTTTTGTATATGGACTTGTATGTCCTAGATATCAGTTTTGTCTGACATTTATCTCTCTTTCAGGTACTTTTGTTCAAGCCTTTCGATCTTGTTGATGTAATTGTAACTTCGGAATGTATTCATCTATGTATCTTATGTCTTGTACCTCGATGTTTATTCTAGGATGTGTCTGTAATGTAATTGAGTCATGTCATGCCCCGATGTTCCGATCGGGAGGATCTATAATGTAAAAAAGTCATGTCAAGTCATTGTGGGTAACCCTCCTTTTTTCTAAGGGTTAAAGTCCCCGCAGTTTCAGGGCACTAGGGTTATTAGACTCACCTAGTGAAGTCAGCCCTAGTTGATTTTAGTCAAGTTAGGAATTAGTATAAATAGAGAGTGAGCCTCTCTATTTATCACACACTCACTCACACTCAGTTTTAGTGCATAGCTGAGGAAGAAGAAGACACTGGGGCTAGAAGAAAAATGTTACAGCTGTTGGGAGATCATCTTACTGTTTTGGGGTTTTACTCTTGGTGGTGATTCTATCTCTGAGGAAGTTGCGGGGTTTTCTCCATTTATGGTTTCCCTGAGGAAAAACACTGTGTTCATTGTCTCTTGTGTTTGATTATTGTGCTTGTTATTCTCTTAGTTAAAAGATCCTAATAATTCTAGCTTAATGTTAAAACTCTAACATGGAATCAGAGCTAACTTGAGAAGAAGACACTGTGCATCTACGAGAACTAGGGCTTCCTACTTTGTGGATCTTCCTCCACAGATTTTCAGAAAAAGAAGGTTGGATTAAGTCTCCTCCTTAGGGCACATCTTTCTGTCGAAGCAGAATCCAATTCTGAGGTTTTTTAGTTTTGGACCTAACACTGCTGCTGGAAATTAGGGCTTTTCACAGAAGAGGAATTTTTCAGTGAGCCCAAGCCTGGATTGGTCTCCTCCCAAAAATAGAAGTTAGGGATCAATTTCAAAGCAATTGGTTGGACAAAACTCTGGAAAAGAAAAACCCTAATATGCTCCTGAACAAGTACTGCAGGATTTCAGCTCCAAATCCAGATCCGACATATTGACCTGGTACGATCTAAATATTTTGTATTTCCATTTGAGGTTCTCAGTTAAGATATCTCATCATACCAATCTTGATGAAAATCTTGAGGGAGCTGATAACTTCCAAGCCTGGAAGTATAGGATCTCCCTGGTCCTGGAAGAAAATGAGTTGGACTCCTACATCAATGAGGAGGTTCCAGTTTCAAAGGGAGATGAGGCAAAGGCCTTACATAAGAAGAAGTTGGTTATGGAAAAGAGAATCATTGCTGATTCTATCAAGGATCACGTCATACCACAGGTGTCCTCCCTCAAGACACCTAAAGCTATGTTTGATTCCCTAACCAAATTGTTTGAAGGGAAGAACATAAACATGAAGATGACTCTGAGAAACCAGTTGAAGAATGTGAAGATCCAGAATGCAGAGACCATCCAGTCTTACTTCACAAGGGTTTCTCAGATCAAAGAACAATTGGAAGCAGTAGATGAAGAAATAGAGAATGCAGAGATTGTGATGACCACCTTGAATGGTCTCCCTAGATCATTGGACTCCTTTATTCAAGGAATCTGTGCCAGAAAGAAGTTGGTCAAGTTCAGCAGAATATGGGAAGAATGCTCTCGAGAAGAAGCTCAGATAGCAGCTCAAGAAGTGAAGATCAAGCTCTCACAGTACAATCCAAGAAATCCAGATCCAGCCACCACAGAAGTAAGTACTCTCATCAAAAGAATAACTCTAGAAAGCCTAGAGATTTGTCTAAGTACATTTTCTATACATGTGATGAAGGAGGAAATTTTGCTAGAGACTGTCCTAAGAATAAAAGTAGCTCTCACAAGAAGAAGGGAAACAAGAGAAGACATCATGCTCATGCTGTAGAGGATGATGAACCTTCCACAAATAGAAACAAACAAGTCAGTGATGATTCTTCAAGCGATGAAGAATATGTTTTGATTTTCGCTCTCATGGGAACTATCACACATGGCAGCAAAGATTGGCTTATAGATAGTGGTGCTTTAAAGCACATGACAGGATTCAATGAATCCTTTGTGAAATTATCTGAACATGAATCACCTCACAAGGTGAAACTTGGAGATGACTACCAGTACCCAATAAAAGGTAGTGGGGAATCCTCATACAATCTAGACTCTGGAAAGTCTATGAAAATGAAAGAAGTATTGTTTGTACCAGGACTAAGGAAGAACCTTCTCTCCATATCTGCATTAGATGCAAAAGGAATGAGGGTTGCATTTATAGACGGTCAAGTCATCAGGTGTCCAAGAGGAAAGACTATCGATGATGCAGTAGTGATTGGGGAACAAGAAGGAGGCTTATACAAATTGAAGGGCCATCTAGAACAAGCTTTGGTCCATGACACAGTAGAGCCAAATGAACTTTGGCATAGAAGGATTGCACATGTGGATTACAGAGCACTACCTCTTGCAAGAAAAGCCGTTGAAGGTCTTCTAGAAATACAAACAAAACATGAAGGTGTATGCAAAGGATGTGCAAAAGGGAAGAACACAAAGAAGACATTTCCAAGTAGCAAAAGCAAGGCAAAAGGAATCTTGGAAATCATCCACTCCGATGTATGTGGTCCAATGTCATCCAGTTCACTAAGTGGGTATGCATACTATGTTTCCTTTATTGATGAATTTTCTAGAAAGACATGGATATACTTTATGAAGAACAAAGATGAAGTATTCAGTAAGTTCAAGGAATTCAAATCCTTTATTGAGAACCACACTGAAAAGAAGATCAAGAACTTTCAATCAGATAATGGCAGAGAATTCACTTCGAACGAATTCAAAGAGCTATGCAAAGACTCAGGGATTAAGAGGGAGTTGTCCAATCCTTATAATCCACAACAGAATGGGATTGCAGAATGGAAGAACAAAACTATCATGGAAGTTGCAAGAGCTATGCTTCATGATCAAGATCTTCCTATGCATCTTTGGGCAGAAGCAGCCAAAACAACGGTGTATGTACAAAACTATACTCCACACAGAGTACTCGAGAATAAGACTCCTGAAGAGGTGTTCTTCGACAAGAAACCAAAATTCAACCATCTCAGAATCTTCGGCTATCTTGTGTACATACACATTCCAAAAGAGAAGAGGACAAAATTAGATCCTTCAGGAAACAAGGGTATATTTGTGGGATACTTTGAAAGCTCGAAGGATTACATAATATACTTCCCAAGATTCAAGAAGATTGACATCAGCAGGGATGTGACATTTGATGAAGACACAACTTACAACAAATCCAGAAAGAAACCCGCTGAAGAACCCAGAGAAGCAGAAAATCCTAGAATTCATGATACAACCATGAACGAAGAAATTCAAGAAGAAGATAGAGAATTTGAAGAACCTCAAGAAACTATAGATCCACCTCTGGAGAAGAATCCTCATAAGAGGAAACCTGCTTGGGTACGTGAAATTATCCAAGGTGCAGAAAGATATGGATCTTCAGAAGAAACACCTAGAGGAAGAAAGAGAACTAGATCATGTTCTAGTTATGTAGCCTTACTATGTGAAATTATTGATAAAGAACCTTCCAACTATGAAGAAGCGACAGAACGGAAAGAATGGAAGGATGCTATGATCGAAGAGTATCAATCGATCATGAAGAATGATGTTTGGGATGTTTTTGCAAGACCAGAAGGGAAGTCCATTGTAACTTCCAAATGGATTTACAAGATCAAGCGTGTTGCAGATGGTAGCATCGAGAAACATAAAGAAAGATTTGTGGCTCGAGGTTTCTGCCAGAAAGGAGTAGATTATGAAGAAACCTTTGCACCTGTAGCCAGATACACTCCCATCAGATCAGTACTTGCTCTGGCTGCAGTGATGAAATGGAAGATACGCCAGATGGATGTCAAGACTGCTTTCTTGAATGGTGTAGTGGAAGAGGAAGTGTATGTGGAATAACCACTCGGTTTTGAGACACATGATAGAGATTCTCATGTGTGTAGATTGAAGAAAGCCCTGTATGGTTTGAAATAGGCACCCAGGACATGGTACAGTAGAATTGATGGTTTCCTATCTAGTTTGGGCTTTACCAAGAGTAGAGCAGATTCCAACCTTTACTACAAGGTTGAAGATGACAACCCAGTGATACTCCTACTGTATGTGGATGATCTGTTTGTAACAGGTATGGATGGGTTGATTACTGATACGAAGAGGAAACTTGCTGCCGAGTTCAAAATGAAGGACTTGGGTATGATGCACTATTTCTTAGGCATGGAGGTGAGGCAGAATGCAAATGGAATCTTCCTTGGACAAGGGAAGTATGCAGTAGATATCTTGAAGAGATTTGGGATGATGGACTGCAAGGCCATAACCACACTTATGGCATCAAACCTGAAACTATTAAGTGATGCTTCATCATAAGCGGTTGATGCTATGATGTATCCTTAGATGATTGGGTCCTTGATGTACCTGACGAATACGAGACTAGATATTTGCTTTGCTATGAACACCTTGAGCCAGTTCTTGATAGATCTGAGACATGTTCACTTGATTGTTGGAAAGCATATTCTGAGGTACCTAAAGGGTACAATTGATTATGGGCTCAAGTACGAGGCGAATTAGAAGATTAACCTAGAGGGTTATTTTGATTCAGATTGGGCAGGCAGTGCCATCGATAGGAAGAGCACTTCAGGATGCTTCTTCAGTTTGGGATCAGGTGTGATCTCTTGGTTTAGTAGGAAGCAATCCTGTGTGGCACTGAGTATGGCTGAAGCAGAGTATGTTGCAACTTGTTCAGCTAGTTGTGAGGCAGTATGGCTGAGGAAGCTACTGTCTGATTTATTTGATCTCCAATTGGATGCTACTTGTATATATTGTGACAACCAGAGTTGTGTGAAGTTGTCAGAGAACCTTGTGTTCCATGACAAGTCGAAGCATATCGAGATCAAGTATCACTATATCAGGGATGTGGTGCAGAGAGGAGCAGTGAAGCTCTAGTATGTTGCGACAGAGGAACAAAAAGCTGATGTATTGACGAAGCCATTGGCTAGAGTGAAGTTTGAGTACTTCAGGGAGAATATTGGTGTTCTCCAGATCGAGGTTTCCTCCAAGGAAGGATGATGAAGACCGAGAGCCATTATGACATGGTGAGAGGATTAGGTTCCTTCCGTGGTCAGATGTAAGGGATGAGCCATTTTGTCATGGTGAGAGGATTTGGTTCCTTACATGTCAGATATGAATGCTAAGCCATTCTGATGTGACTGTAGGATTGGTCTCTACATGATCAGATGTAAGGGCTAAATGCCATTCTAGGAATGGAGGCACTTGGTCAGTTACCAGGAAAACTTAGTCTCGGACTGAGGGTCATTCTAAAATGATTGTAAGATGTAGTATTACATGATCAGATGTGAGCACATGGCCATTCTAATGTGATTGAGGGATGTGTCCCACTTGATCAGATATAAGTGCTGATGCCATTCTCTGGGAAAATGGAGGCACCTGGTCAGTTACCAGGAATCCTCAGTCTGGGACTGAGATCCCTTCCGATGCGGTGCTTTCAAGCATGGTCGGATGTAAGTGCAGAGACCTTTCAATGCAGTGCTTTCGAGCATGGTCGAATGTAAGTGCTGATCCTTCGATGCGGTGCTTTCAAGCATGGTCGACTATAAGTGCTGAGCCTTTCCAATGCAGTGTCTTCAGACATGGTCAGATGTAAGTACATAGCCCTTCCGATGTGGTGTGCTTGTACATGGTCAGATATAAGTGCTGAGCCATTCTGCGCGATGTGTTTACACATGGTCAGATGTGAGTGTTGGGCCTTTCTGACAAGATGAGATCAGATGTGAGTGTTGGGCGTGCCTTTCTGACAAGATGAGGTCAGATCTAAGAGTTGGGTGGGCCATTTTGACTTAAGTGTCAGATATAAGCGCTGATGAAGACCTACATGAAGGGTAGGCCTACAGGACCGACTCTGTAGAACTTCCTGTGATGAGAAGAATCAAGAGATAACACTGATGATGACGATGATCCAGATGTGATGATGATCCAAACTTGATGATGATCTAGATCAAGTGATGATCCAGATTTGATGATGATATAGTGATGATCTAGTGGTCGTGATGATGCAGATCACATGATGAAGAAGACTTGAAGAAGAAGATGACTTGAAGATGAAGAAGTCTTGAAGACAAAGAAGACTTGAAGATGAAGAAGACCTGAAGACGATGATGACTTGAATATGAAGAAGACTTGAAGACGAAGACAACTTGAAGATGATGATGTCGAGATGATCCAGTCGATACAGAGAAGAAGACCAAGTGCTGAAAGTTGTGTCAAAAGAATACCTTCCTAGTTAAGAGGAAATGTTGATGTAATTGTAACTTCGGAATGCATTCATTTATGTATCTTATGTCTTGTACCTCAATGTTTATTCTAGGATGTGTCTATAATGTCATTGAGTCATGTCATGCCCCAATGTTCTGATCGGGAGGATCTATAATGTAAACAAGTCATGTCAAGTCATTGTGGGTAACCCTCCTTTTGTCTAAGGATTAAAGTCCCCGCCGTTTCGGGGCACTAGGGTTATTAGACTCACATAGTGAAGTCAACCCTAGTTGAGTTTATTCAAGTTAGGAATTAGTATAAATAGAGAGTGAGCCTCTCTATTTATCACACACTCACTCACACTTAGTTGTAGGGCATAGTTGAGGAAGAAGAAGACATTGGGGCTAGAGGAAAGAGGTTAATGCTATCGGGAGATCATCTTACTGTTTTGGTGTTTTACTCTTGGTGGTGATTCTATCTCTGAGGAAGTTGCGGGGTTTTCTCCATTTATGGTTTCCCCAAGGAAAAACACTGTGTTCATTGTCTCTTATGTTTGATTGATGTGCTTGTTATTCTCTGAGTTAAAATATCCTAATAATGCTAGCTTAATGGTAAAAATCTAACAGATCTCGGTTTCTCTGCTCTCTCCATACTTAGTTGTTTCCTTTATAATGTATTTCAGCTATCATATTCCCCTATAACCTCATACATTAGGGGACATATTTTATAGCTCAAAATGCAACATCTTTTCCTGTGACCACTTTCCCATGATTCCGTCGCATGTCGACACTTCCATGATGACACTTCATGAAAGTCACTGAAAAAAAACTAAAAAAAAGTAACTTGGAGGACCCATATCTGGATTTTTGTAACTCCGTTTGACCTCTTCTTTACACTATTGGAAAGGTATTTGAGTCAGCTAAAACTTTCTAGAAGACACCAAAGTCTGGAAATGCACAAAAGTACCCTAAAATGGTATTTTTTTATGTACATGTAAGTTTCCTTAAGCAAACCAACGTGTTCCACTTTTTACATGTGACTTGTTCTATATAATACTCGCGTGTTCCCTAAATATGCAACTATTTTCATTTAAAATTGCATGTCATACATGACTATTTTCATTGCAACCTATGTGTATCCCGTAGACATGCGTCTGATGTCTCTGAAACCCGCGTGTTCGTCCTATAGATGGCAAAAAAAAGATATTTCTTGAAATTTGGGTAGTTTGGGTGGTTATGCAATTGAATCCTTCAGTCATAACTACTTTTCCTTCGACCCTATCTCTTCAAAAACGTATAAATAGAGGTAGGGAGGTCCATAAGAGGAAACTTAAACCTTTGCATTGTTATGCTGGAGGAATTGGGACTCTTATTCCCCCCACCTTTTCCCTAGTGATAATCTCCTTGTGTTGCAGAGCCTGGAGGATGAGTTCCTTCGAGAACAGAAGCAGCAGAACCAGATCAAGGTTTCATGAAGTTCCCAACTTGAAGAGAAGGTATATTTGTACTTGTTTTCAAGATTAATAAAGATGTGATGTCCTTCTTTTTCCCAAATTAATTTTCAATGTGTGATTGAATCTTTGTTTATGATCATATGATGATGTTAATCAGACCATTATTTCATTCTTATTTGATTATCATTGCTTTATATGTGGTCATATTGATTTGAGGAAGGTATAATTTGTTTTGTAGGTCTCTTGGAGCAAGAGGAGCGAGAGGAGAAAGAAGAGGATTGAAGGGCTACTTGGATCAACTTTCGTTTGTCAAGTTATGAACCATTCTAATCTCTGAAACTTGCTTATATATACTTGCAGTGCATCTCTCTTTCAACCCCAGTACGTTGATGGCCTCTTAAACCCTAGCCACAGGAAACTTTCCTCTACAACACCTTATCCCTTGATTTCCCCTTTTCCTCCCCTCTACCACTTCTACATAAAATATAATAAAATATACCCTAAATATTTGTATTGTCATAAAACATAATTAATCCCCCTTGGCCCCTTAATACAAGGCAATATATTTTCTCATTTATGTATCATAGTTTATTCCCCAATATGAATGGAAGTTATAGGATATTGTATACCATCTGAGGCCCCCGTGATTTTCATATGGATAGATAACAATGAATATTTATTTTTTAAAATGAATATCTAAGCATCCAGTTTTGTAAGAGAAATTTTATGCCCAACCATAGGTATCAACTGCAAACACCACTACCAATATGGACTATGAAGCCATCAAGGTAAAGGAAACACCTACAAGCTTCACTCTCTCTCATCCCAACCCATTTGTTCTCATACTTAGTCAATATGCTGATCGCATAGCATTGCATGCTTCTCATTCAACCATCCCAACCAAAGAACTCTCTTCCATTGGACTACACAACACACAGAACCCCTATTATTTCTCTACTCAATAGTTTCTAACAATATCCAACCCTCACAGTGCTCTTAAGTGTGTGTAGAAAGAGTCCAAGTGGTTGTATGATTTTATAGAACCTCATGTAAGATCAATTCATGGATTCTCAAGCATATATGACCATCAAATAAATAGTGTGTAAAGGTTGACTAACTTGCTCATCCTATGTACTGACATACGACAATCCTTATTCTCTCTCATGTTCGTAATTTCCCTTTCACGATTCTAATTTTTGATAAATTTTGTAGTTTGGTAATTGGAAATGAAGAGAACAACATGAAAACTATGTAGTGTGTGTGTTGTGCGTGGAAAATGAATAATAAACCCTAATGTAGATGATAGGATCGATGAAAATAAAACTAACATTACTTCTAACAAAATTAAGGACTCTTATAGTTGTCATAAAAATTATATTCATCCCATGATTTCATAACTTCACGAGAAGGATTTCCCACCAACCTTCCACATGCATTCGATGATTGGATTCAATAGGTCAAAAGAAGCAGATTGCTCATTTAAGGCACATGGTAGAAAATATATGAATTATAAGGCTTCCACTTGGAAAAATATTATTTACTTTCCAATATCCCCCCTTTCATATTCCTCTTTAATGGAATAATAACCCCTCTAGTGCTATTTACACAACCATCTTGGACCATTTTATTATTTTCCAACATAATATTTACATAGATTTTGATCCATCATGAGAAACCAACCACATGGCTCATATATGGATAGGTACAAAATAATTTCCTATCCATTCACTAGTCAGATCTTGGCCTTGAGCTCCGCACCAAGAATCTTTACTACCATATTTACCTCATTTTACATAATCTATTTTAATACATTTCAAAGGTGAAGACTAATTTTTTACATTCCCTTCCCCTTTGGAATAACAACCTCCTTGGTGTTTCCTCAAAATCATAACAAAAATGGGTATGCCTATGTTATCTAAAATTCTCAATCAATGCGGACAAAGATTGTTTCCCTAGTCTACATGGGGAAGATCTACAACAAAAGAATCACAACAATGCATAATCTCCCTATATTGTCAAAATACTTGAATGTAAAGCTTTCTAACATAATTGTGAAGGAGATCCTTGTCTTCTTAATTCTCTTACGATCAGTTGTACCTGCAAAATAATGTAAACAACAAGATAAAAAAGTGAAATCAACAAGATAATTCAACGTTCTATGCTAATGATCGAGGAGAAAAGAAATGAGCAACTCACATCAACACAAATTATTCATGGGAAAGGGGGACATATTTGAATTAACATAAATAAAGAAGAAAACTATAACCAAAGCCTTGATGTTGAAGCCTTGTTCTGATGATTCCTTTTGACTCACAATCGCAAGCTCTACAAACTCTACAAATCTCACTCACAAGACCATACTCTTTTCCTCCTATACTAGTAATGGTTCTAGAAGCATAAAGGCACTCTCTTGATCCTCTCTCCTCATGATTCATGAAGCTTGTATATATAGGCCAAAGAGGGGAAAAAGGGGTTGAGATTCTTTGGGAGGAAGGTGAGTGATCATCCCTAGAGGTTAGGGGTACAAATACCACCTCCTCCAGATAGTTAGGATAATCCTCCATGAGGAATTTCATCTAGAAGGTTCTCGAAATATCTTCTTTTTTACATTTTTAGAGTGTTGACACTCCTTTCCCACTAGCATGAGGTGCCAGGGAGGGTAGGTGATCCTTGTACATAGGCAACACGTGTCACTAACACTTGTTATCAATGAAAAAATGGTGTCAGGTAGGTCTAACACTCCATGTCAGAATATAGAGTGTGTCAAAGCCCCTAGGATTGAGAAAAATCTCCTCCGAAAGATGCTTTGGCTAGGGAACTCTAGGGGATTATGCAAGGTGACATTTTTTTGGTGTAACAGATGTGGAAAAAGATTGTTTCCCTGGTCTACGTTGGGAAGATATAGAACAAAAGACTCGCAACAATGCATCATCTCTATAGATTGTCAAACTAATTGAATTTAAAGCTTTATTACCTCATTATGAAGGTGATCCTTGTCTTATGAATTCTCTTACGATCACTTGTACTTGCAAAAGAATGTAAAGAAAAATATACAAAAGTGAAAGCAACAAGACAATTCAACATTCTATTCTAATGATCAAGGAGAAAAGAAATCACACATCAAAACAAATTATTCATGGCAAAGGGGAACATATTTGTATTAACAGAAATATAGAATAAAAATACAACCAAAGCCTTGATGTTGAAGACTTATTCTCATGGTGCATTTTTACTCACAATCAAAATCTCAATAAACTCTACAAATATCACTCACAATACCATACTCTTTGCCTCCTATACCAGTAATTATTCCAATAGCATAAAGGTACTCTCTTGATCCTCTCTCCTCGTGATCCATGAAGCTTGTATATATAGGCCAAAGAGGGGCCATAGGGGTTGATATTCTTTGGGAGGAAGGTGAGGGATCATCCCTAGAGGTTAGGGATAGTGCCACCTACTACAGACAATTGGGATAAGCCTCCATGAGGAATTTCATCTAGAAACCTCTCAAAATCTCCTTTTTTTCCATTTTAGAGGGTTGACACTCCTTTACCACTAGCATGAGGCATCATGGAGGGTCGACGCTCCTTGTACATAGGAAATAAGTGTCAGTATCACTTCTTGTCATTGAGCAAAAAGCTTCAGGTAGGTCTGATTCTCTATGTCATAAGACAAGGTGTGTTAGAGCCCTTAGGATTGAGCAAAAGGCTCCTCCAAAAGATGCTTTGACCAAGTAACTTCAGAGGATTAAGCAAGGTGTCAGTTTTTGGGTGTAACGTATGTAAAAAATGATTATTTCCCTAGTCGACCTAGGGAAAATCTATGATAAAATACTCACAAAAATGCATCCTCTCCCTAGATTGTCAAACTACTTGAATTTAAATATTTCTTACCTCACTGTAAAGGTTATCCTTATCTTCTGAATTCTCTTATGATCAACTATACTTGCAAAAGAATGTAAAGAACAAGATACAAAAGTGAAAGAAACAAGATAATTCAATGTTCTATGCTAATGATGAAGGAGAAAAGAAATGAATAAATCACATCAACACAAATTATTCATGGGAAAGGGGAACATATTTGTATAAATAGAAATAGAGAATAAAAATACAACCAAATCCTTGATGTTGAAGCCTTGTTCTCATGATGCCTTTTGACTCACAATCACAAGCTCTACAAACTCTACAAATATCATTCACGAGACCATACTTTTTTCCTCCTATACCAGTAATGATTCCAACAACATAAAGGTACTCTCTTGAACCTACCTCCTTATGATCCATGAAGCTTGTATATATATGCCAAAGAGGGGCCAAAGGGGTTGAGATTATTTGCCAGGAAGTTGAGGTATCATCCCTAGATGTTAGGGGTACAAATTCCACCTACTCCAAATAGTTGGGATAATACTCCACGAGGACTCTCATCTATAAGGTTCTCGAAATATTTTCTTTCATCCATTTTTAGAGGGATGACGCTCGTTTCCCACTAACATGAGGCGGTAGGTAGGGTCAACGCTCCTTGTACATAGGCAACAAGTGTCATAGGCACTTCTTGTCATTGAGAAAAATGCATCAGGAAATTCTAGAGCTTTATGTCAAAATACAAAGTGCATCATATCCCCTAGGATTGAGCAAAAAGATCTTCCAAAAGATGCTTTGGACATGGAACTTCAGGGGATTAAGCAAGTGTTGCTGCTGCAACCAATTCCCCAAAAAATTTCACATTTTTGGGCCCCTCCTTGGAATTTTTAGCATTTAGCCTTTCTTAGACTACTTTTTCTCCTTAAATTTTATTTCCATGACTCAGTTTTTATTTCAACAAGTCAAAAAATGTCTTTTTTCGCTAAGTTAGAACTTGGATTTTGTTCCTAATGTGTCGGATGAACTCATCGAGTCGATCCGACACGCCATGAGGACTCAACTATACCATCTGATATTCTTATGCTTATTTTTTTCCAAGACCTAAGTATTGTGGGAGGACTCATATTTATCATCCGATATGTTTTTATGATTTATTTTGTTCAAGGCCTAACCCCTGCAGAAATTTTTGACAAGTTTTACCGATTACATCCGCAAAAATTAGAGTTTCAACCTGACATTATCAGCGGTACTCATGTTTCCTTAACGACGTGTTTATTCAGAGACCTTTCGTTGGAAGATATTTCAAATTGGAACTGACAGTATCAGAAAGACTCATCATTTGACATCGAAGCTATCGATGGGAACTCATGTTTTCTACCTGACAGTTTTTCCTCGGAGGTTTTTATAAAGTTTGTCAATGACCTTTTTCTTGGAGTTACCTAGTGAGTTTTTCCTCCAGTGTCGGCATAACATAGGGTTTTATGGAAATGTGTTCGGTGAAACTAGGAGTTTGTTTCTGATGTTCACCCACAGAACTTTTCTACAAGTTGTGCCGATAGCGCATTTTTTCAGAATCTTTTCATGAGTTTCCGCGACAGCGTCGGAAGAAATCAGACTACGGAGCTGACACTGTCATAGATGACTTATTTTTCCATGCCGATTTGGTAAATTTGCCCATGAAGTTGACCTTTTAGGCACCAAAATGATGTTTTCACCCCCGTGCCATTAATTACCCCAGCGACCGCATTTATTGCATTTTCAACGTTTTTCTATTTATAACGTGGTTGTTTCTTATGGTTGTTATCATTGCACTCTGTTTTGGACCTGCCTAGTCGATGATTTCCACCTGTAGCTCACATATTTATTCGCCAAGCACCATACCCTCTCTAGCGTTTTCAAGGTAGGCTTGAATCCTTTTCTTTTACTGTTTTATGTCAAGAGGTTTGATAAAATGGTGTTTTGGGAGATTTAGGGTTTACGGGGTTAGGTTAATTCCTTCTCCATTTGACTGTCGTGGTTTTTTGAAAATCCATTCCACAACCCTTAGGTTTTTGTCTTCACCTGCCAACCACCAGAAGTCGCCCAGGACTAGTTGAGATAGATATTTTGGAATCATTGAGTTTTACCTAGCCTACTAGCTTGACCATGATGGTTTTCACCTGCTCCACACCATTTGTATTCATCGCTTAGGCCATATACATGGTTCTGTCAGACCTATGGGATTTTATTGATGAAACTATGGAAAGTTGAGTGCTTCATTGACTATGCCTTGATTGGTTTGTTTTTATGTGCGGCGATAGAAGAAAGGTTTGATGATTTGCACTTAGGGGAGCCGCGTTTCGAGGTTTGGCACTAGGGTTTTGGTTCAGGGAGTATAATGTTTTCTTTTGGTTGGCACTGAGGTTTAGGAGGTTTCCACAGATCCTTAGGGTTGAGCTAGGGTTTCAAGTTTCCCTCGGATTCGAAGAGCAAATCATTTTCCATGTTTTTTCTGATTGTTCCCTCACCTATGAGTCCCTATGTTTAATATTTGAAGTCAAATGAATGATGGGAATAGGCTTGGAAAACTGTGTGTGGGTTTTTAAAGCTAGATTTGACTATCCTCAGGCATATTGACCTAAAATATAGATTGAATGTACTAAAACAATGATTTAACTTTCAAAGTGACAACCGCACCTGAGTTAATGACTTTTTCAAGTTTTAGTTTAGACCTTGCCATAAGTTTTAAATGTCTGGATAACCTGTGAGAATGACTTCTTTACATCACAGGGTTACTTTTAGATGGCCAAGGATGAATCAATAACGAACATCTTTATTATCTTCCATCATATTAAGAATTGAATGCAATCTTATTTTGAAAGAAAACATGATTTTTTATCTAAGTTTTCATTGATATCTTTCCATCTTAATAGTATCTTTTCATTCTAATATATCTTGTTGATATGAATGCATGTTGTTTGATCACAGTAACACTAAGTTATTTCTTTCTATGATTATGCTACAGTTTCATTCTTCACACCACAACATACCAAAGAAGGGTGGAAAGAAGAAGGCCAAGGCCACTGAGGAGGACTCAGATTTGGAGGTCTTACCTAGAATGGAAATCATCTACGAGGACACAAAAGTTGTCACCGAAGACGAGCCAAATTTTAAATGGGGAAAAATATACCATATGATCAAGGACTAGAACATCTTGGATGCAGGATTAGAATATATTCCTTTATATATAAACATCATAAATTCAGGTATCACAAAGGTAGCCACGTGCCCCAAGAGTTTCCCTTGTGCCCAGGTAATTGTGGGTAATTAGATGGATCCTACCTCGGGTAGATGCAACTAATATAACTATTTCAAACACATAAGGAAAACCCTTTGCTTCCTTCAACCTTGCATATATAGCTAGGGCTTGCAAGCTACCAAATCCCCAAACTCAGATGACAAATGATTGAATAAATATTTTGAGTTTAGAATTCTTTGATTGTGTGAAATAAATGATGATAGTAGGGAAGAAATTTTGTCAGAAATCCTCTGGCGAGTATGAGACCTCTAGCTTATGCACCCCCTACATGCTTATAACCCTCATGCTAACCAAAATTTTTTGTCGGTAAAATGGAAAATTCTACAAATTAAGTTGGATTCCCTTGATATATCATGTAGCCATGAAGGGAACCATCTTCAACTGGGCAGACATTGTGGTAGATAGCCTGTCATCATGCGTAGCTACAACACTAGGAGGTATGACTCAAAGGAAGTCCGAATTTTACATGATATCTTATTTGATTGACTGTATTTTATG
>LPNX010239051.1:268581-284058 GCA_001517045.1 Pseudotsuga menziesii | reverse complement strand
ATGCGTGTATGATACATCAATGGATAGAAGATTCGTTGGTGAATTTATCGGTATCAACTCCGCCCAGTTATGTGCTAGGAATGGTAGGGTTTACACCTCTTCAAGGCACAGTAAATTTTTCATTTGTTTGAATGAGGGCTAAGTCTGTTTTTTTAAGCCCTCGACCGAGGTATGAACCTCGACCGAGGTATCTAAATACCTCGGTCGAGGGTTTGTAAAGCCCGCAATACCTCGGTTGAGGTATTTAAATACCTCTACCGAGGTATTTAAATACCTCGGTCGAGGGCTTGATAAAACCTCGGTCGAGATATTAGGACCTCGGTCGAGGGCTTAACAAGCCCTCGACCGAGGTGCGTTTTTTTGTTTTTGCCGAAATGCCCTTGCCAAAAAGTGTTACCCAGGTCCGTGGATTCACCCACACATCAGTTTATGAAGGTAAATTTTGATTGGAATCATACTAGGAATCTTGTATACGTCGCATATCAAATCCTATGGGCACACAAGTACTCCAGTTTCTACAAACTCATATGTGAGGAATTTCTACTACCACTATATGAGCTGGTTTTTCTCAAAGATTGTAATTGCATGTCCGAAGGTGCAATGGAGATTGTATGTGAATATGGAGACTATTATTTCTCTAAGGAGGGCTTGTATCTAAGGATGTATGGAGGATCCCGGGCTCCCTCATTGCTACCGAGATACGCCACAGATTACATAATCCATAGGGAGGTAGTAAGACAATTGTATATAGATGGGTTCGGGAATTTATTATTTTCCATGAAGAAAGTAGTCTACCCACCACTGCCATTCTGCATTGGCGGTTATAAATTCACAAAGGTGAAGAGTGCACTTGATTTTGTAAGGGAATTAGAAGGTTTTCGTTTTGGGGAGAAAATTTTCCATAGGAATTACTCCTCTGACAAGGTTTCGAAATACTATGCATTTGTAGGAGTACATTTCGAATACTCCCATCATTTTGACAAGGATGAGGAGGTATACATAAACTACTGCAATATGACTGCTTTGAATAAGAGGTTCAAAATAAAGAAGATCACCACAGTGGGAGGTAAAGGGAGTATCAACAACACTAAACAACAAAAAAATTAGGAAGAAGCTGCTAAGAAATGAGAAGAGGATGCCCGAAATCTAGTAGAAGAAGCTGAGGAAGAAGAAGAATGACTCCGATGGGAAGAAGAAGTAAGGCTGCAAAATGAATATGAACAAGAAGCTAAATAGTTAAGAAAAAAGGAACAAGAAGATAATGATCGGGAGAGTCTGGAACAAGATATTGCTCAGGATAATCCAACAGACTCTCTCGATACATCAAGTAGAACACTAACAGGAGGACACATCCCTCTTGCAAAGTTGGGATCGATACATTTTACTCCATCCAAGCATCATGCAGTGGCATGCCTCGATACAATATTATTCAACCAAAAGAAGAAAGCCATTGTTCAAAGATCGAAAAAGAGATTAAAGGTTGGTACCCAACCAGATGTAGTCACAGTGAATGAGAAAACCGTCATGTAAGGCACCAACCAATATCCCGTATTGTTTAGCATCAGTAAACATTGTAGCTTCTCAAGCTAATGCTGATAACGTTGTTAAATTGGTAGAAGATGCTGAACACTATAAAGAAAAAATGCGTAAGATGAAGAACACTCTGGTTAAAGAAAGGGGAGATGGAGGAGGATTAAAGAGAAAACATGAGGCAAATATTTCATAGTTTGAAAGACTCCAAAAGGCATATCAATATTTAGAGTCAAAAAAGGAAGCATTGGAGCTTTCAACTACAATAATGGAAGGAGAGAAGAACGACTTTGAAAAGAAGGTTTCAGAATTAAAAGCCCAAAAATCTGCAACATATAGAGAAACAGGAGAGCTAAGAACCTGAGTAGGATAGCTGGAGACTCAACTTAAGGTGGCTAATGAAAGAGAGCTTGATATCACACCCTTCCTTGATCATGCTTACATAATCCGAAGAAATATTTATCAAGTACAATTAAAGCATGCAAACGGAATATATAAGATCCAATAGGAAGAGGTGAGGTTGAAGGAAATCTCAACAATATGAACTAAGTTCAGAGAAGATCAATTAAAACTTGCAAAAAAGGTCCAAGGACAACTAACTTGGATAGAAGTTAATGTAGCATTTCCTAAGGGATTACCGTAGAAGACAACAGAAGGATTGAGAATAGAATTAGAGATCTTAGAGTTCTGTACAAATCTAATTTGAGATTGACCACTGGGGTCAAAAATAATTTAGAAAGATGCACATATTTCTATAGTAAAATGTTCATAATGCATAATAAGTGCCGGACTTCTTCAGCAGATAAGATCAAGGAGTTTCCAGGAAAAGATGAACATCTGAAATATCTCTAGGATAGGTTGCTTTAGGATGATCTAGGCATACAAAAAATTGAAGGCATCACTGAAGAGGTGGTAAAGATCTGGATTGCACAGGACTCTGATAGTAATTACCTATTGGAAGACTTGCATAGAGTGGCCCCACCAAAAATGGTAGAAATAAAGTCACAACTGGTTGTGCACGAAGTGACTGTAAAATTACTAGAGCTTGTAGACTACAAAATTATTGCTGCAGAAGCTAATATATGGGGTGAGTTCATTGAAAGACTAGCTGGGCTCACTTGATATTTTGTCTCATCTACATGTGGCATTTTATGTAATTTATTTTATTTTAGTTTCATTTTCCTAGTGCAAGTCACTAGAGGACGAATTTTGTAAGTCGAGGAGTTAGGGAAGCCCAAAAGGCAAGGGTATTCCAAAAGTCATTTGTAAAAGTGTATAAATAGGAGTAGAGGATACATTAGAAAAGAATTTTCACTAGTGCATACATGCTGATTTATTTGTATGAGAATTATTTCTTTTATGAATAAAGGAGAACCAATTTTGTTGGAGGAAGGTCTGTACAAGTTTCAAATGGATTGTGTGGATTGCTAATGCTGAACTACTTATTATTTAGCTTCTATGCACCTGTGAGTTTGTTCTAAATTAATGAATTATTTCTGCAATGATGAATGATTTTAGTTTTTGTTAGAAATATTGTGCATTTAATGAGTAATGAATGTTTTAACATTACAAAGCTATCTTTGTGTATATTTTCTGCTATGATTATGTATGTAGAATTCAAACAACTACCTGTAGGATTCAATATACAGTATTAAAATACATTAATCTATTAGATACAACTTATTCTCCCCTTGGGGATAGGTTAGATAGATAGAATAGCTTAGAATACATTAGTTTTTCTTAACTTATAAGTGATTGAGAAGCAATGATTCAGGTAAGGGGAGAAATAAGAACCTGTGCAACTCTTCGGAGGTTCTTGTGTATCAATCACTTTCATTTAGTTTAGGAACTTGCATTTCATCCTTAAAACATATAATACTATAAACGCTGGATCGGGCCGTAACCGGTAAAACATACTTAAACACTTTAATTCTACGGTAGTCGGGATGCTAACCGGACAGGTTCCCCACACCAAATGGTGAATGATCTAGTTGGAATTGATTATCAGGGAGAATACCTACTATCGGTACCTAGGAATTTTCCAGGAATCAATAGTTTTGGAGCTAGACGGAGGGCCTCTAGTGCATGGATGGCAGAGGAAATCTGTTCACTAGAAACTATTTCATTGGTGATAGCTCTGAAACTAAGTTTCCTGAAGATTTAATTTCTTAAGAAAGAATAGGTTCTCAAGAAGAAGGTTTAGAACATCTATACATTGTTCCTTTTGAAGAAGTTAACCACTTGAGGAGACATACAATATCTTAGGTAAATAATCTTGGAGGATTAAAAGTAATCCCTTCATTACCAAGAAGGCATGCTTACAAGAAGGTACCATCTCATACTGAAGATTCTATATTGGTGGAAAATTTGGAAGAATTGATAGATTTATCCATACAAGAGATCATGCAACCACTTGATTAGTTAGGACCAGATTCCCCTATTTTTCAGTATCCCTTACAGTCACTTGTTCAGTCTCCACCACAAACCCCTCGTCGAATTATGGTTGCAAATTCTAATCAACCTGTAAATGCCAATAAACCTGTATGGAGAGCAAGAACACCACTCAACTTGGTTGCTCCATTGCATGACTTTCCCAAGCACCCAGAAAGGGCTCTACAAAATTTTGAGCCTAGAAAGGGAATTTACATGGAAGATCACTTGCAAAGTTACTATTTAGCTCTTGAACTTTTAGGTGTTCAAAATGAAGATGTTGTATGCATGCTTTTTTCGCATACCTTTGAAGCTAAAGCTTCTGCTTGGTTTTTCAGTTTACAAGCCAAATCCATAACATATTGGGACACCTTGAAAGGGTGTTTAAAAGAAAATTTGGAATAAAAGAACCATCCCTACCCTTACAAAATAATTTCTCTCTCTAAGAATGGATAATAAAGAAAATATGCAAGACTTTAACTAGAGGTTTGCTACTCATCTGAGTAATTTCAATGCTACAACAAAGCTTGCTGAAGAGACTTTACTAGAATACTATAGTTCAACACTTTGTCCCAATATAGCAATGTTTGTCAAAAGAGAAGTGAAACGTTCGTTGGTGGAAAATTATGAGGAAGAAAATAAGGTAGAAGATGAACTTGACAGTATAGCCAAACATACTTCAGAATCAGAAACAAAGACCTTTGGCAGTAAAAATCCGTTGCTGCTAACCATACCTAAAGAGAAACATTCAAGTGAATTGAAGAACGTAGTTAAGATGGTACAAAAGTTATCAAATAATATTGTAGATCTAGAAAAGGACAAAGAAACTAGTTCATTGAAAAAAAGTTCAAACCTTATTTCAAGAAAAGAGAAGAAAGTGGAACATTTCAACCACCTGTGTATAATTCTTTTGTTTTGAATTTTAATGAAGTAGGTAAGGATCATTTATGCACTTTCCATCAAGAGCCTCATTCTAAAAATATTTCCCACAATGAATAAACTCAATGAGTTTAGTTATGAATAAAATATTAGATGCTCAATTAGCATAGCCTGAGGTGGAAGATGAAAAAACCAATGAACCAGAAGAAACACATGAAACCACAATGGTATTATGGGACTATGCACCCACACTGGGAATAAATGAAGAGGAGTCTGTTGAAGGGATCCAACTTTCATCATTTAATGTTACAACCAGAAGTAAAGGACCAGTAATGAATGAAAGATTAATATTGCCTAAAATTAATAAGGTACAAGAAAATATGAAAAAGATTGCAGTACTACCCAAACAACATCTAAGTCTGATCTGGTCAACATAAAATATAAATTTCTAGTAGTTAGTAAGCATGCAAAGATAGTGTACTATAAAAGAGAAAGTAGTAAGAAAGGTCTAATGGAATATGATATGGGGTACGCCATAGTAGAAGAAATTAAGAAAATGAAAGCAAATATTTCTCTATTTGAATTATGTAATTTAACCCAACAAAGAAATAAGCTTCTGGAATATTTTGATCCATAGCCTAGTAGCTCCCAGGAAGACATTCAATCTAATAAAGAAAATAATGAAGCAAGCATTGGAGGGAAATCCAAATCTCAAACTTTGCCATTCTTATTATCTTCTGATATTTTAAATCATAATGTGCATAATTGTTTGGTGGATTATGGGTCTTCATATAATGGCATGCCACTCTCAATATGTAAAAATATCAATGGTTAACCTACACCATCCTCATGTAAGATCATTCAGTTGGACAGATCTGTCGTCAAGGTAACAGGAGAAATGAAAAATGTGTTGATTTGGTTATCTGCATATGATAGAATTTCCTAGTTTATAGATATTATGGTGGTAGATATACTAGAATCCTATGGATTGATATTGAGTAGGGACTGGTCTACAAAACTGAATGGTTATTTTGCAACTGATTGGTCACATGTGTGGCTTCCATATAATAGCAATCAAAATCAGATTAAGGTAATGAGGGAACCACACATGAAACACAATGTAACTCAATTGGAGGGAAATAATGAACCTATAAACTTCTCATATTCAGTCTTGGGTAACTAAGTTTTAGAGCTTGAACCTGGAAATTATCAAGCTGAGGAAGCCAGTTTTGAATCAGACACATAGTCCGAACTCCTTCATTTTTCACGGACTGGTGATATTGATTGTAATATAGTAAATTTAGTTTCTAACAAAGAAAGTAACACTAATCAGGTATATTTAGAAGATAGATTTTGTTTTTTGTACTTTACTGGTTCCAAAACACAAGAGGGATCGGGAGCTGATTATGTCCTGATTGATCCAAAAAAGAACAAACAATTTCTCTCTTATAGACTAGAGTTTGAATGTACGAATACAATACTGAGTATGAAGCTCTAGTCCAGGGCCTGAGAAAATCCATTTAACTAAATGTTAAGAACATAAAAAAAGTTGGTGACTCCGAGATAGTAGTCAGACAGGTTAGAGACACAATACATTGTCTATCACCACACCTGAAAGGGTATCAATCTGAAGTCTGGAATTTGATTGCACATTTTAATGCTTTCAATATAAATTCGATTCCTAGATTAAAGAATGTTGCAGCTGATTGTTTAGTTGTTTCTACTGTTGGGTTAGTACCTATTAATAGAAAATGTGCTATTGAACTCATTTTCAAGCTAGCAGTACCAGATAATGTCACAAATATGAGGGTATTTGATGATGATGAGAAAAATATTGATTTCCTGATAAATGATGAAACTTTCAAAGACTTTGTGATTGATGATAAAGAACATCAAGAAAATCTGCAAAACGAAGAAGTAACCAAAGGGAATTTTATGCCCAAAGGAGTAAGAACACTAGAAGGGATGTTTGAATTACATCACAACTTCAAAAATCCATCCAATGTCAAGACTAATAGTTCATCTATGCAATATTAACTAATCAATTTAGGGACAGAAGCTGAGCCCAAATACGTGAACTTGGGAAAGTGTTGCTCACCTAAAGAAAGGAGCAGGTTTATCAATTTGTTTCAGAAATACAAAGAAATATTTTCTTGGACATATGAAGACCTCAAAAAATATGGCACACATATTATTCAACACGTTATTCCCATTAAAGAGGGCATAAAACCTTTTCAGCAACAACTAAGGAAGATGCATCCACAATTGGAACCGCTAATCCAAAATGAAGTAAAGAAATTACTTGATGCAAAGATTATTTTCAGAGGCATACATTCAGAATGGGTAGCCAATTTGGTCCCAGTGAGGAAAAAATTAGGTGAAATAAGATTACTTGTCAACTTCAGAAATATGAACAGAGCTTCAGATAAATGTAACTGTCCGGTTCCACCAATGGAACACATTCTCTAGATGGTATCAGGTTCTAGATTGTTCTCCTTATTAGATGGGATTTCAGGCTATAACCAAGTATTGGTAGTTGAGCAAGATAGGTTGAAAAATACCTTTCGAATGAAGTGGGGAACATTTTCTTACAGAAGAATGTCTTTCGATCTCATCAATGTTGGAGCTACGTTTCAAAGGGAAATGGATACCTCTTTTCGGGGTTTGATAGACCACAGAGTAGTGGTATATCTAGATGATGTAACAATTTTCTCGAAGAAAAGGGAAGATCATGTTTTTCATTTAAAATAGATTTTTTATCATTGTAGAAAGTACGACATCTCTTTGAATCCAAAGAAAATCATCTTCGCGGTATGAGAAGGAAAACTGTTAGGACATATCATTTCAAAAAAGGGAATATCCATAGACTCGGAAAGAATAGAAGTAATATCTCATATTCTCTTACCACATTAAAAAAAAGGTATGCAATCGTTTATGGGTACCATAAATTTTGTTCGAAGGTTTGTTCTTGACTTTGCACAAATCGTAAAACCTTTGCAAAAAATGGTGAAAAGGAGTGTGTTATTTAAATGGACCGATGTGGAGAAGGTTGCTTTTAATGACATCAAAGTAGCTATAGCTCATGCAACTTCTCTAAGAAGTCCTAATTTTGAGAAGGATTTTATTCTGTACACTTTTGCTTCAGATAACTCTCTTGCAGCAGTGCTCACACAAAAGGGAGAATTGGGAGATGAGTACCCAATATCATTCATGAGAACTGGATTACAAGGGGATGAAATGAACTACCCTGCTGTGGATAAACAAGAATATGCATTCTTTAAAGAAATGAAACAATTCAGACCTTACATGCAAAAAAAACCAAGTTAATAGTCCCTCATCTAGATTTCAGAACCCTCTTCATGCAGAGAGAATTGGGTGAATGAAGAGGGAACTGGGTGATAGCATTGTAGGAATATGATTTATATTTCAAACCATCCAATATTATCAAAGGTCAAGGGCTATGCAAGTTAATTGTAGAAGGTCATAATGATGAAGACTGTGGTTGGAAAAATGAAGCAGAGTTAAATATGATTGAAGTGTGTCCTATTTTTACAACTCCCGAATCTTGGTATAGAGACCTGGTGTATAATATCCAACGAGGATATTTGACAAAGCATTGGAACTCTAAGCAAATAATGGTGCTTCGTCTAAAGTCATCCTCTTACCCAATAATTGATGGAGTTCTTTTCAGGAAGAACTACGATGGGTTATTTCTGAGATGCCTTGAGAAAGAAGATGCTTCTAAAGTTGTTAAATAATTGCATGATGGACCTGCTGGAGGACACTTATTTTGAGATACTACTGCTCACAAGATCCTTAGGGCTGGCTATTATTAGCCAACTTTATATAAATATGCTCATGCCTATGTGATAAAGTGCAATGTATGTCAAAGAAGCGGTGTAATATTAGCAAAAACAGTCGGACCATTGCAACATGTTATGACCTCAGAGCCTTTCGAACAATGGGGCATAGACATCATAAGAGAAATCAATCCAAATTCTTCACTACAACATAAATATATTCTCATAGCTACAGATTGCTTCACGAGAAGGGTAGAAGCAATTCCACTACGCAAAGTGAATGAGGACGTGGTCATCAACATCTTACAAGAAAACATCATGACCAGGTTTGGGGTTCCAATTTCACTTGTTTTTTATAATGTGTCTTTTTATAACTAGATTGTGTTCTTAGTTTATTGGTTCTTTTTGTCCTAATTTTCAAATTTTGATTTACCATGATTGTATAATTTAAGTTGTTTGTGAAGATTTAGATTTATTTCATTTTTATTGGTTTTAAGGTTCTTCTTTGGGCTTATTAGTAATGTATATATATATATTTAAGGTTTTAAAGCCTACAATAAAGATTATTTCAAGTTTTATGCTTGGTAATTAACCTTCCTTTTAAATCGTTGTTTAAAAAATATGCAAAAAGGATTCTTGTAGCGTAGGAGCGAAGGTTAAATAATGGTAGCATTACAAGAATCTCGTTTTGTGAAATCATGGAAAATAATGTTGTTGTTGTGTAATCAAAAGTAGAAGGACTTGTTTTACACTTGTGAGGACGGAGTGATACGTGTATAGAGCTCAGTAATCATTGTGACAAGTGTATGAAAGGAAGAAAGGGTTATGAAGGAGAATCGTGGCCGTTGGAAAGTTGAATTAGTGGAATCCATTGAACACATATGATGGCGCAGGTTTAGAACCCATTAATGATAACGACATGTGAACGAGGAGTTGCCATGATTATTGAAGATCGTGGGCTCACCTGTCATTTTTTAATTTGACAAAATTATTGAAGGAATTGGGGGTAGTCGTTGCCGTTGAAGAGAGAATTGTGGAAGTCTGTTGGACACCTATGAAGACATGAGAGCACATGTTGAGCAGTTTAGATCATCATTGTGACAGGTGTGAAACCAGATAGATAAATCATTAACTAAATTGTGATTTTCATTGACAGAGGGTTATTTTTGTAGGGGCAATTAAAAAAAATGTGAATTTTTGTCCCGATTTTACTCAGCTATCAGTTTCATTGCTATAGTGAAGCATTTTCGAAATATTTTTCAACTGTTTTAGAAAGAAACTCACAGGTTAGGGTTTCACAGTAGAGATGAAAAAGAGTGGTAAAACAAATAGAGTTGAGCCCATGGATACCAACTGGCCAGAAGAGTTTCCTAAGTGTGCAACGATTTTTCAAAGGGCTGGTTGGTTTGATTTATTTCAGAAAATCAATGGTTCTAGCCTAGAATTATCATATAATTTTTCTCAAGGTTTAGACAAAAACACAGTTTCTTTCGAGACCATCAAATTTGAACTCACCAGAGAGTTAATTAAAGAAGCCTCACGTATAGTAGCTAATGGAGAACTTTGGTTCAAGAAAATACCATTCACTTTCAATTCAAAGGATTTCTTATTGCCTGAGGTTGAAAACCTAGATTGGGGCAATGTCAAAACCCCAAATTTTCACAAAAATTAAATTTTTTTGATGTAACATAAACTCTTTATATTCACAGTTTGATAACTGTGAGCAGCTAACAGAAAGAATGAAACAGTTAACAAAAGTAACCATTAACTTAAACACATATAGATTAATACTATTTTAATTTCGATATGTGATGTGAATAATCTGCATTTTGTTATTTTTAGCTGTACTTATGGTTTTGATTTGTCAAGTAGGTGAGAATTTACTTTCTAACTGGGGCTTACTTAGCGATTGCTAACGTACCTGGATTTCTGGATCTTACAGGGTTGACAGGTAAATTTTGAAGCAGTAAGAGTTTATTCAAGCATTTAACTAGATATACTTCTTTTAGCATAAATATAGTACTAGAGTAAAAGTTTGATTAGAAGAATCCAAGGTACTACAAGGTAAAGTGACGTGTCTTTTACTTGTTTTACAAATGTGATAGTACTTAAACTTCATGTCGTAAAGGTCAATAACTTTGCCCTACTGTTTGTCTTTTATCAGAATGACTGCTACGTTAGATAATTCTTCCTTCCATCTTTACTCTAAATTAATTTCCAGTTGTTCATAGAGCTGAAGATTTAGTATATCAACACTCTTGCTGATACAAAAGTTAATGGCGTTGCTATTTATAAAATTTACACACTGCTTATAAGCATGGAAACAGACCTAAGGCCATTCAAGAAACAAGCTTATACATAACTCTTAGCTTTACCTTTTATTAAGCTTCAGTAGAGGAAGTTTTTCAACTTATTAATGCATTGTAATTATAATTGATCATTTGTATAAATGTCGTCAAGTTGTGACTTCTATTTTTCCATTTTTTTTTCATGAACAAGTAAAGCGACGAAATTTACATTATCCTACTATTTACTTATAAGTAAAAGTGATACAATATAATCCTAGATAGTTTAACATCTTTAACTCCCAAGTCTAATCTAACGTTGAATGAAATCATTTGGAGCTTTGTTTACTTATGGAGAACAATTAATTACAACTTGCATGAAGTTTATCTTAGTACTATAGACTTCTTGCAGATATAAGAATCTATTCTAGAGTATAAATACTTTTTATGTACTTAATGTTGATTTATAAATTAAATCCTCACCATTAGTGTTTACATAAATGCTAGTTCTAATAACATAGTCCTTCAATGTAATATTTGTTTGAATGATTATTATGAAAACTATTAACTTGTACTTAATGGATTATACCCTACTAGGGATCTCTCCATAGTTGTTATTTTTCCATTGAAGATTTCAATGTTTACATACATCAAGGTTAACGATACCATATATGCTTTGGTTCGTTACTAACGAAGGTTTCAAGGTCTAAAATAAAACAAGGGTTTAACGATACCATTTAATCTCATGCTCCAACATCGTTTGACTTAAAGTTTATCATTGAAATGATATGTATTGACCTTGTTTAATATGTTATCATTGTGATCGTTGTGAAAATTATTAACAATAATCTGAATCCCGACCATGTAGTGGAGACTATACAACTCGACCCACTGAGGACTAAATAAATTTTGGGGCATGTGGAACATCCACCAACATGCAATGCATGACTTATAAGCTCACCACACAACCCTACTTCTCATTCTTTGTCGAGGGTTTTGGTCTGTGCTTTGTCTGGTTTCTTGCGGCCATGAGGGCTCGCTTGTGCTCACCTTCAACTCCACTGTCTTTGCATTCTGAAGTGTTGTCATCCAGTGTAAGAGTTGTGAAGTCCACAGCTCGCATTTGATTTGATTTTTGCAAACAAAACTATGCTGTGCGTGAGGGTAGTGTTACACAGTCAGTAGTTTTTAGTGTCAAATCAATGTGTGGCCACTGTCAATGCTTTCTCTTGCTCCAGTCGTTGGTGTGGTTATTAATTTGAACCCAGTTGCCTCTTTCTCAGGTGAATACAAGGCTTGAACTATTCGTTGTGCTAGCTCGTTTCTTTCGTGGCTTCTTGTTCCATCACTTCTAGGTAAGGAAATCGGCTTACAAATGTTTGTAAATTTTTAGGTTACAGTTACCAATATACCATTCAGTTTCTAATCAAAGTTTTTGAATTTTACTTGCAGGTTACAACTTGTACTTATGCTTGGCAAAACCCTCTCCAAGTTTGTATTGGCAACCAGACTTACGGGTAAGCCCTGGTTACAATGTGGTAACTCCCTTCTTGGAAAAGGTTAGGGAAAAGGGTTTTTAGTTGGGAAGAAACTACGAGTTCGGTTACGCCAGTCTTGAGATGTTGGGTCTTCAGTTTCTAAGTTTTATTTTTGTTACTAAGCCCTTGCATATAGTAGGGTGGCTCCGACCATGATGCTGTGACTTGTATCTCCCTTTTCCTGATCTTATAAAAGATAAACAACGATCAAGGGTTTTAATACTTGACTGATATTTTTGTTTCAACCCATGCCACGATGCTAGGTGCACTGGCAGTGGGCTAGGTGTTGTAAATTTGTTATGTTTTTAAGCCTTTCGGCATGACAGAGTAATATACTTGGTTTAAAGATTTCTTTTTAGCTTCAAGCTCTGTCTGGATTATGAGATGGTTTTTTAAAAATTATTTTAATTCACTAAAGCTCTCTCTCATTTATACATTAGTTATAAAACCTGTAGGTTAAGACTTGTGTATTTTGGGTCTTCCCTTCCTCGACTGTGAATAATAGTAATTATTTGATTTAATATTTTTCTTGTAATTAAGTAAATATAATGTGAGGAATGACACTTCAATCGTAATGTATATTTTAAATGATTAAGCTTTTCCGTTAGGATATATTATTAGGGTTTACCCTAAAAGGACCCTTAGATAAATATAATCTTTAATCTATCAGTGGTAATGGTTTTGGTTTACCTATTTTCTTTATTACAATAATTTTGATATTGTTTATCTTGTTTTAAGTATTTCCTTTTCTTTTTAAATAAAAAATTATATAAATGTTGTAAGTTCTTAGTTTATTTCTATTTACTGTTTACCTTTAAATTCTTATTTGTTTATTTCTTTGTTAGTTAGTAAATTTCCAGAGCTATATAATTATTAAAACAATGACTCTGTAACCTTGATTATCTTCTTTATTTATAATAGTTAAATAATTAGTTAGGGTTTCAACCCTGAAGTTTTACCTTTACAGGTATAAACTTGTCTAATAATGATAAGATTTCTTCGTAATAAATATTAGTTTTATACTAGATATAAATTATAATTTCACTTGATTATCTTCTTTATTTATAATAGTTAAATAATTAGTTAGGGTTTCAACCCTGAAGTTTTACCTTCACAGGTATAAACCTGTCTAATAATTATAAGATTTTTTCACTGCTTTTATTTAGTAAACTGTCTAGTAAAATTTACTCAGAGTTTTTTAAATGATAAAGGATAAATCCTATAACTCAGTTTACTCTTTTTAATCTAAGTACTTTTAAGTTTAACCCTATTTAGTTTATAGTAATTATTAGTCTTAGATTAGTTGATATTGTTAGAAAATAAACTATAAGATTAATAGCTTATTTATTTACTTAATTGAATATAAACATTGTAACTCTACTGTAATTTTTCTATTGTAGTTCATTCAGTTACTTAAGTGAAAACAGAAATATATAAGCTTATCCTAACACAATTTAACCTCCATAATATTTAACTTGAATAAAAATTACTCTACTGTCTGTAAATACACAATCTTATCTGCTAAGATATTCTCTTATCTTCTTAAACGTTCTACCTGTGCTAGAGTACTGTTATTTCTTTTCCAAAATGTTTACATAAATAAGCTTGCTAAAACAATAACATAATAACCAGAATACTGCTCTTTTACTAATAATTTACACACAATATTAATTACTCTGCTATCTACAACATGCAGAACCATTTCTATTATGTTCAATCTCTTATCATTTTCTTTCATCTACTGTAAAATATTCTATTTGTGCTGGAGTACAGCCTGGTCCTTCCAGGTGTGGAAAAACACAGACTAGAAATTATTTTCCAATCTAACACAATACTTTTCAATTTCATTTCTTCAAGAATCTACAAAGATTACTAAATTCTAACATTTTACAAACTAAATATTTAACATTTATATAACAGATAGACTCAGGTTTATCTATCCAACACAGTAAAACAAAATAATGTAGAACCTAATTAGGATAGATGAAAACAACATCAGGAGGCCGTTCCTCCCTACCAAACTCCTGGAGAGCGCTCAAACAATGCTTCCTTAGGACCCCCGAGCTTGTTCCTGGTCTTCTTGGCCGAGAACTGATGGAGCATGCAAACAGTATACTGGTCCAATAACTCAGTCAAACATTGTGCACTCAGCAGTAAGATCTTTCAGCTTAAAAGATGCACTAGATCACTCAACAGTTATCCCCTCAAACTCTTTCCACAATTCCCTTCCATTAAATTTCTCTGAAGTACATTCACCTGAATGATCACTTCTCTAGAATGAGTAGCTCTCTTCAATGGGCATTTTTATAAAGATTGCCTAGGTCTTTTGGGTCAGTTTTCATTAATTGAGCCACCTGCTCTCATTCCACTTTCTTGGGGAATCATGTCCCCAAATGTAGGGAGGTTGTCACCTGCAACATTTGGAAGTGGTTTGAGGGTGTTGCCACATGTCAGTTTTCTCTCCACCCAGTCTCCTCCACCAATTTGACCAGTAACACGCTTTTAACAGCTCTCCTAAGCTGTTGTCTCCTCCTTTATTTATTTATAATTAAAATATTCAGAATTACATTAAATATCATTGACTCTGCTGAGTCATTAATTACAACTTAGCATAAAATTTAACATATTGTCCTCAAATAAAATCAAATAATATAACATTGTTTTTTGAAAAATTGGGGGATGTGACTGTTGGGCCGAATTAATGTCATTTTAATTGCGTTGTAGTAATTGCCCAGCCATTTAATTTGTCAATCTGAGGTTCGCAGTCTTACGAAGCACCTGCAAAGTATATGCAAGACTGAAGTGAAATTAAGCTAATCTAACCCCCCGTGAAACTAAGACTAATCTAATCTAACCTCCCTTAAATTGAAACAAGTAATTGTTAATCTAATGCTGAAAGATAAAACACACGGCTGAAAGTAAATTACATAAAAGAAAGACAACATATGAAGAGCAACAAGACAACACATGTGAGCTCACATTAACCATAAAGCAATCTTAAATTACATCACAAAA
>LPNX010239051.1:213424-268153 GCA_001517045.1 Pseudotsuga menziesii | reverse complement strand
AAACCCACATATATGTATGGAAATGGTATGATAAAAGGTTAATGGGACGATGAAATGTGAGGAATAGGGGAAGATAAAGTGGATGAAAAATGGACATTTCTGTGTCCCAACAGTGACATGCACTCCCCCTTAAAGTATAACATCGTCCTCGATGTTATTTATTCTTCGTCCTCAAAATTCCCCTGGAACAGAATTGTATATGCATCTTGCATATTACTTTCCAATTCCCAAGTGGCTTCTTTTGGACTAAGGTGGTTCCATTGCACCTTCACCTGACCAATGGTGTTGGTCCGAAGTGTGATCTCCCTCCACTTGAGGATACAATCCGGTTCAACTAGAAAATCTCTTTCTTGTTCCACTTGTACGCCATTCTAGTTAACAACATGAGTAGCATCATGAACATATTTATTTAATACAGAAATGTGAAAAGCATTATGTACTCTTAAATTTGGTGGTAATGCTAATTGATAAGCTACTTGTCCAATCGGGGATAGTATTTCAAATGGACCACAGTAACGAGGTGCTAGTTTTGCACAACTCCCCAATATCAGAGAGCTCTTTTTGGGCCTCACCTTGATGAACACATGTTCACCTACCTAAAACGCCTTTGGAGTTCTTTTAAGGTCTGCTTGACTTTTCTGTCGATCCTGCGCAACTTTCAGATTACCTTGTACCTGCTTTACAATTTCTTCCATTTCCTTTAATAGTTCAGGACCTAATACTAATCTATCCACCGGATTACTCCAGGAGATAGGGGTATTATATTTCCTTCCATACAATATTTCTAAAGGACTAAATCTGGCTGATGCTTGATAATTATTATTATAAGCAAATTCTACCAGATGCAAATAATCCTCCCATTTACCTGGCTGGTCTTTCACATACATTCTAATAAATCTTCCAGTACTTGGTTTACTCTTTCAGTTTGTCCATCTGTTTGAGGATGGAACGAAGTACTAAAATTTAATGTAGTGTTTAATCCTTTAAATAGAGATTTCCAAAAATTACCTGTAAATTTAGGATCTCTATCTGAGATTATAACTTTCGATATTCCATGCAGTCGAAAAAATTTGCTTTATAAAAATATCAGCTATGTTTGCAGCTTTATACGTAGTTTTAACAGGTATAAAGTGAGCTGCTTTACTTAATTTATCAACCACTACCATGATAGAATCATTTAAATTCTGATTTTTAGGCAGTCTAGTAACAAAATCAAGACTAATTATCTCCCATTTCCAACTAGGAATGGGTAATGGATGAAGTAATCCAGTTGGCTATTGATGTTTAGTTTTCACCTACTGACATTCAAAACACCTAGCTATATACTCTGCTACTTCAGTCTTCATATTTGGCCAAAAATATTCTTTTCTTAACATAGTTATAGTCTTTTGATAACTTGGATGACCTGAGTATGGAGTCTTATGGATTTCATCCAAAATTAATAACTTAACTTTAGGTACATTAGGTACATACATTCTATCTTTATACAGTAAAAATTATTTTGCATTCAAACTATACCCTTTACTTAAGCTTTCTGTTGGATTTTCTTTTGTTTTAGCTTATAAGTTTTGGTAAATTTCATCTTGTTCTATCCCTGCTTTAAGCTATTCATGCAAACATGTTGTATAAGTGCTGATGACTACTGTTAAGTTCAGCCTTCCATTCCTACTTAATGCATCAACAACTTTATTTTCTTTACCTTTAATGTGCTGAATTTCGAAGTCATACTCACTTAGGAAAGCTAGCCACCTAGCTTGTCTGGCATTTAGATTAGGCTGATCTAACATATATTTTAATCCTTTATATCAGTCATTAAAATAAATTTTCTGCCAATTAGGTGATGACGCCACATCTTTAGAGCATGTATAACAACAGCTGAGTCCAGATCATATGTTGCATAATTCTTTTCATGAATTTTTAATTTCCTAGACACATAGGAAATAACATGCCCTTATTGAGTTAGGACACCACCTAAACCATCATTGCAGGCATCAGTGCACACTGCAAATTCTTTATTTGGATCATCTATTCTTAAAATAGGTGCGCTGGTTAATAAAGTTTTTAACTTTTTAAAGCTTTCCTCGCATTTCTAATTCCAATCAAATTTCTTTCCTTTCTTCTGCCGAGAGGTTATCGGATTTGCGGTTCTCAAAAAACCTTCAATGAACCTCTGGTAATAACCAGGAATCCCCATGAAGGATCGAACATCAGTTACATCCTTTGGAACCGACCAATCTTCGATCGCCTTTATATTTTTGGGATCCACCGAGATCCCTTCCTTAGTCACCACATGACCTAAGTACTGAATCTTATCTTTGAAGAAATCACATTAACTAAACTTTGCAAAGAGTTGATGATCTCGTAGCTCTTGCAAAACAATCTTTAAATGTTCTTTATGTTCTTCTTCAGTTTTTGAATAGATTAAGATGTCTTCGATAAACATGACCACAAACTTATCTAGATACTTATGCATAACGTTATTCATTAAACACATAAAAATAGCCGGGGCATTAGTAAGCCCGAATGGCATGACGACAAATTCGTAATGGCCATATTAAGTTATAAAAGTTGGTTTAAAGATGTCTTCATCTTTAATCCTAACTTGATGATATCTAGACCTTAAATCAATTTTTGAAAAAACCGTGGCTCCACGTAGTTGATCAAGCAGATCATCTATGCGAGGCAACGGGTATCAATTTTTAATGGTCATGTTATTCAAATGACGGTAATCTATGCAAATTCGCATGGTTCCGTCCTTTTTCTTAACGAAGATGATAGGTTCCCCCTAAGGAGACACACTAGGTCAGATATACTTTTTGTCAATAAGTTCTTTTAATTGTGACTTTAGTTCATTCAGTTCTAGTATGTTCATTCGATAAGGGGCCTTTGAGTTGGGTACTGCACCAGGTATCAACTCAATGGTAAAATCTAGTTCCCTTTTCGGAGGTAGTCCCAGAATTTCTTCCGAAAATACATCAACATATTCTCTTAAGACTGGTATGTCTTCCAATTTTAATTTATCTATTTTATTTAGATTCTCCTCATCGGTTATTGTTACCGCATAAGCTTTACAACCCTTTCTAATAGCTCTCTTAAGCTGCAGAGAAGAAATATTCCTTATGGTGGTTTTTCTAGGGATTCCTTTTACACTTACTAGTTTTCCATCATTATTTATACATGTAAAAGTTTTATCATAACAATTTAAAATTACCCTATGTTGTTCTAACCAATCCATACCGATGAGTACGTCATAAGAACTAAGAGGTAATACATTAAGATTTATTACAGTTTCAAATTGATCCATAATTACTGCACATTCTTTTATAAAACAAGTTACCTTCCTTTTAGCACCAGTGGCTAACTGAACCAACCAAGAATTTTCAAATTTTTCAACAGGAAACTTACATTTTTCTACCATTTTAGGTGAAATATAACTGAGACTAGCTCCTAGATCAATTAAAATAGCTATAGGGGTTTGGTTTATTGTACCTTCTACTTCCACCATGGAAGTTTGATATTTTGGTTGTCGATTCTCCAAGGCTGCATTGATTCTGGGTATAGTCCTTGCTAACTCTCCAACAGTCATCTCCTCCTGTATAGTATGGATATTACTGACAGTCTTTTTCCGATTAGGATAGACTGAGGCATAATGTGGGCCATTACACTCCCAACACTTTATAGGTTCTCTGCGTTCAAAGTTCTTGGTGTAATTACCATGGTTATTAGCAAATTCTTTACCCTTGGAATTATTTTGATTGCTTGGTGAATTATTCTTATTCCCTTGGAAATTCTTATTAGGAAAATTTCTGGCCTTATTGTTTTTAGAAGTCCTGTTGGGCACAAATTCTTTCTTCTTTTTATCATAATGGTTATTATTCTTCTTGGCCTTCCAGTTGACGATGCTTTCCTTCTTCCGATTCTATTCATAACAGAAGTTGGATTTCCTCATAGCTTCTTCCAAAGTCTTTGGATTGTCATACTCAATCCTATCCTTAATATGATAAGGTAGACAGCTGAGGAATCGTTGTACCTTTGGTTTTTCATCTACAAGGTATGGAACATACCTAAGCAGACTTAAAAACTTGTTGTTTAGATCTTTCATAGTCATTGATCCTACTTTAAGCTCATAAAATTCTTTTGGTCTCTCTTCATAGTATTGCTCAGAAAAAAATTTCTTTTTAAAGTACCTCTTGAAGGTACTCCAATTTACGTTCTTCTCTTTTATTCCCTTAACTCTCTTTAAGTCCTGCCACCAAATATCATCCTTTCCTGAGAGATTGTATATAGCCATTCTAGCCTTTAATTGGTTAGAATAGTTATAAATCTAGAAGTACTTCTTCATCCCAGATAACCAGGATTCTGCTTCCTCCCCCTTCTCAGTCTCTCCATTGAATGTTGGTGGTTTTATCTTTTTGAATTCCCCAGAAATTTCCGCATAGGGTTTATATTTTCTTTTTTTAGTATAATGGTTATCGTCACTACTACCACTAGTGGAATGAAAATTACATTGCTCACCAAACACCTCTGAAGATGAGCTGCTTTCATTTTTAGTATGTTTAATCTTTTTATATTTATGTTTATCACTTGTATCTTCTGATTCATCTCTTTTACCCCTACCCTCAGTTTGAAACCTTTCTGTTAGGATCTGATTCAGATCCTTCTGAGGCCTCAGAATCCTTTCATTCTCTCGTTTAATGGATTCCATTTCAAATTTTAAGTCTTTTACTATTTGTAACAGTTCTGAGGAATTGGTGGTTAGATCTTCTTGTATAGGGTCTCTTGTTAAGTTTTCTATTTCAGTAAATGGAGATTCCTCTTCCGCATATTCCTCCAGCCTTTCCATACTTGTTGTTAAACTTCAGAAACAATTTCTCTATTGAATAACATTTAAAATAAAATACATCAGTAAAATAATTCAAAATCACTGTTCCATAAAAGCTAGTTGGGCTTCATCAAGGCCTAGTGTTTGAAACTTGTGCTCTGATACCACATGTCAAAACCCCAATTTTTCACAAAAAATAATTTTTTTTGATGTAACATAAACTGTTTATAGTCACAGTTTGATAACTGCTAGCAGCTAATGAAAAGAATGAAACAGTTAACAAAAGTAACCATTAACTTAAACACATATAGATTAATACTATTTTAATTTCGATATGTGTTGTGAATAATCTGCATTCCGTTATTTTTAGCTGTACTTATGGTTTTGATTTGTCAAGTAGGTGAGAAGTTAATTTCTAACTGGGTCTTACTTAGCGATTGCTAACGTGCCTGGATTTCTGGATCTTATAGGTTTGATAGGTAAATTTTGAACCAATAAGAGTTTATTAAGGTGTTTAACGAGATATACTTCTTTTAGCATAAATATACTGCTAGAGTAAAAGTTTGCTTAGAAGAATCCAAGGTACTACAAGGTAAAGTGACATTTCTTTTACTTGTTTTACAAATGTTATAGTACTTAAACTTCATGTTGCAAAGGTCAATAACTTTGCCCTACTGGTTGTCTTTTATCAAAATGACTGCTACGTTAGATAATTATTCCTTCCATCTTTACTCTGAATTAATTTCCAGTTGTTCATAGAGCTTAAGATTTAGTATATCAACACTCTTGTTGATACAGAAGTTAATGGTGTTGCTATTTATAAAATTTACACACTACTTATAAGCATGGAAACATACCTGAGGCCTTTCAAGAAACAAGCTTATACAAAACTCTTAGCTTTACCTTTTATTAAGCTTCACTAGAGGAAGTTTTTCAGCTTATTAATGCATTGTAATTATAATTGATCATTTGTATAAATGTCGTCAAGTTGTGACTTCTATTTTTCCAATTTTTTTTCATGACCAAGTAAAGCGACGAAATTTACATGATCCTACTATTTACTTATAAGTAAAAGTGATACAATATAATCCTAGATAGTTTACTATCTTTAACCCCCAAGCCTAATCTAACCTTGAATGAAATAATTTGGAGCTTTGTTTACTTATGGAGACCAATTAATTACAACTTCCATGAAGTTTATCTTAGTACTATAGACTTCTTGCAGAAATAAGAATTTGTTCTAGAGTATAAATACTTTTTATGTACATAATGTTGATTTATAAATTAAATCCTCACCATTAGTGTTTACATAAATGCTAGTTCTAATAACATAGTCCTTCAATGTAATATTTGTTTGAATGATTATTATGAAAACTATTAACTTGTACTTAATGGATTATACCCTACTAGGGATCTCTCCATAGTTGTTATTTTTCCATTGAATATTTCAATGTTTACATACATCAAGGTTAATGATACCATATATGCTTTGGTTCATTAGTAATGAAGGTTCCAAGGTCTAAAATAAAACAAGCGTTTAATGATACCATTTAATCTCTTGCTCCAACATTGTTTGACTTAAAGTTTATCATTGAAATGATATGTATTGACCTTGTTTAATATGTTATCATTGTGATCGTTGTAAAAATTATTAACAATAATTTGAATCCTGACCATGCACTAGAGACTATACAACTCGACCCATTGAGGACTGAATAAATTTTGGGGCACGTGGAACATCCACCACCGTGCAATGCATGACTTATAAGCTCACCACGCAACCCTGCTTCTCATTCTTTGTGGAGGGTATTGGTCTGTGCTTTGTCTGGTTTCCTATGGCCATGAGGGCTCGCTTGTTCTTGCCTTCAAATCCACTGTCTATGTATTCTGAAGTGTTGTCACCCATTGTAAGAGTTGCGAAGTCCACAGCTCACATTTGATTTGATTTCTGCAAACAAAACTTTGCTGTGCGTGAGGGTAGTGTTACAAAGTCAGTAGTTTTTAGTGTGAAATCGATGTGTGGCCACTGTCAATGCTTGCTCCTGCTCCAGTCGTCGGTGTATTTATTAATTTGAACCAAGCTTCCTCTTTCTCAGGTGAATACGAGGCTTGTACTGTTCATTTGTTGGCTCGTTTCTTTCATGGCTTCTAGTTCCTTCGTTTCCAGGTAAGGAAATCGACCTACAAATGTTTGTAAATTTTTAGGTTACAGTTACCAATATACCATTCAGTTTCTAAACAAAGTTTTTGAATTTTACTTGCAGGTTACAGCTCATCCTTATGCTTGGAAAAACCCTCTCCAAGTTTGGATTGGCAACCAGACTTACGGGTAAGCCCTGGTTACAATGTGGTAACTCCCTTCTTGGAAAATGTTAGGGAAAAGGGTTTTCAGTTGGGAAGAAACTACGAGTTTGGTTCCTCCAGTATTCAGATGTTGGGTCTTCAGTTTCTAAGTTTTATTTTCGTTATTAAGCCCTTGCATATAATAGGCTGTCTCCGACCATGATGCCGTGACTTGTATCTCCCTTTTCCTTATCTTATAAAATATAAACAACGAACAAGGGTTTTAATACTTGAATGATAGTTTTGTTTCAACCCACGCCACGATGCTGGGTGCACCGGCCGTGAGCTAGGTGTTGTAAATTTGTTATGTTTTTAAGCCTTTCGGCCTGACACAGTAATATACTTGGTTTAAATATTTCTTTTTAGCTTCGAGCTCTGTCTGGATTATGAGATGGTTTTTTAAAAAGGATTTTAATACACTAAAGCTCTATCTTGTTTATACATTAGTTATAAAACTTGTGTATATTTTGGGTCTTCCCTTCCTCGACTGTGAATAATAGTAATTATTTGATTTAATATTTTTTCTTGTAATTAAGTAAATATAATGTGAGGATTGACAATCTAGTCGTAATGTATTTTTTTAAATGATTAAGCTTTTCAGTTAGGATATATTATTAGGGTTTACTATAAAAGGACCCTTAGATAAATATAATCTTTAATCTATGAGTGGTAATGGTTTTCGGTTTACCTATTTCCTTTATTACAATAATTTTGATATTGTTTATCTTGTTTTAAGTATTTCCTTTTCTTTTTAAATAAAAAATTATATAAATGGTGTAAGTTCTTAGTTTATTTCTATTTATTGTTTACCTTTAAATTCTTATTTGTTTATTGCTCTGTTAGTTAGTAAAGTTCCAAAGCTATATAATTATTAAAACAATGACTCTGTAACCTTGATTATCTTCTTTATTTATAATAGTTAAATAATTAGTTAGGGTTTCAACCTTGAAGTTTTACCTTTACACGTATAAACCTGTCTAATAATTATAAGATTTCTTCATAATAAATATTAGTTTTATACTAGTTATAAATTATAATTTCATTGCTTTTGTTTAATAAACTGTCTAGTAAAATTTACTTAGAGTTTTTGAAATGATAAAGCATAAATCCTGTAACTCATTTTACTGTTTTTAATCTATGTACTTTTAAGTTTAACCCTATTTAGTTTATAGTAATTATTAGTCTTAGATTAGTTGATATTGTTAGAAAATAAACTATAAGATTAATAGCTTATTTCTTTACTTAACTGAATAGAAACATTGTAACTCTACTGTAATTTTTCTATTGTAGTTCATTTAGTTACTTAAGTGACAACATAAATATATAAGCTTATCCTAACACAGTTTAACCTCCATAATATTTAAATTCAATAAATATCACTCTACTGTTTGTAAATACACAATCTTACCTGCTAAGATATTCTCTTATCTTCTTAAACGTTCTACCTGTGCTAGAGTACTGTTATTTCTTTTCCAAAATGTTTACATAAATAAGCTTGCTAAAACAATAACATAATAACTAGAATACTATTCTTTTACTAATAATTTACACACACTATTAATTACTCTGCTATCTACAACATGTAGAACCATTTCTATTCTGTTCAATCTCTTATCATTTTGTTTCATATACTGTAAAATATTCTATCTGTGCTGGAGTATGGCTTGGTCCTTCCAGGTGTGGAAAAACACAGACTAGAAATTATTTTCCAATCTAACACATTACTTTTCAACTTCATTTCTTCAAGAATCTACAAAGATTACTAAATTCTAACATTTTACAAACTGAATATTTAACATTTATATAACAGACAAACTCAGGTTTTATCAATCCATCACAGTAAAACAAAATAATGTAGAACCTGATTAGGATAGACGACAACAGCATTAGGAGGTCGTTCCTCCCTACCAAACTCTTGGAGAACGCTCAAACAATGCTTCCTCAGGACCCCCGAGCCTATTCCTGGTCTTCTTGGCTGAGAACTGGTGGAGCATGCAAACAACAGACTGGTCCAATAACTCAATAAAACACCCTGCACTTAGTAGTAAGATCTTTTAGCTTAAAAGCTGCAGTAGATCACTCAATAGTTATCCCCTCAAACTCTTTCCACAATTCCCTTCCATTGAATTTCTCTGAAGTACATTCACCTGAATGATCACTTCTTTAGAATGAGTAGCCTCAGCTCTCTTCAATGGGCATGTTTATAAATATTTCCTAGGTCTTTTGGTTCCGTTTTCATTAATTGAGCCACCTGCTTTGATTCCAATTTCTTGGGGAATCATGACCCCAAATGTAGGGAGGTTTCCACCTACAACAGTTGGAAGTGGTTTGAGGATGCTGCCACATGTCAGTTTTCTCTCCACCCAGTCTCCTCCACCAATTTGACCAGCAACACTCTTTTAATAGCTCTCCTAAGCTGTTGTCTCCTCCTTTATTTATTTATAATTAAAATATTCAGAATTACATTAAATATCCTTGACTCTGCCGAGTCATCAATTACAACTTAGCATAAAATTTAACATATTTTTCTCAAATGAAATCAAATAATATACATTAGAGGAATTTTGGGGTCTAAAATGGGCCTCCTAAGGAAAATAATAGTTAAAATAATAAAATAATATTGATTAATTTTGGAGGAAGAAAGAAAAAAACTACTTTTTGTGTCCATATTTTTGACATATCTCCCTGTGTTTTTACTCAAATTTCGATCGGAAGAGCTCGTTGGATGCGGAATTTGATTCCGCATCCAACGAGTACCACACTGCATACTTTTGACAGATCCTGCTACCCCCAAAACAAGAAATACCTGAAAAAACGTGATGATGATCATCACGTTTTTTCAAGTAATTCTTGTTTTTGGGGTAGCGGGATCCATCAAAAGTATGTAGTGTGGGTACTCGTTGGATGCGGAATCAAATTCTGCATCCAACGAGCTCTCCCGATCGAAATTTGAGTAAAAACACAATGAGATATGTCGAAAATACAAACAAAAAAAGTAGTTTTTTTTAATGACAAATATGTCAATTCAACCATTATGGTTGACTTATTTTATTGAAATTCTATTGGTCCTTGAATTCCAACTCACAAAAACTTATTTTGGCACGTTTTCTTATAAGGCCCATTTTAGACCCCAAATTTCCTCTAATGACATTGTTTTTTGCAAAATTGGGGCATGTGACAGACAAGGGTGTACAGTTACAAAATTTTAAACCTTAGTGGAGGGAGGCCATCAGGATTCTACAGAGTTACATCACTTGTGAAGGCAGATTTGCCTTAGTCTTCAAATATCATATCAGGTTTCTACAACATTTAAATCAGGACTCCAAAATGAATTTACCCTTCTTCTTTTTAAAGAGCTTGCAAAAAATGTCAGATAGGGTAAAAGGACATAAAGACCACACTCAGAAATCTATCTTTCACCATGGACTCATTAAATTGATTGTTAATACAGTCTTACAGAAAAAGGGTAGAACATGGGAGCACTTTTTATTTTGGTCAAGTATCCAGACTCGGCAAGAAAACCAACCCAAAAAGAGACATATGAATAAGTAGCATTGCCTTGTGAAGAGGTTAGAGAGGGAAATAATTGATGAGATGGTAAAAGACAATATTCAAGAATAATGTCTAGTCCTAAAATTTGAAGAGTCTGTGGGTGAAGAGATCAGAGGAGCACTCAATGAAAATCAAATGCAGATCTCAGAGAATATATAAGAGACCCTTAAAGTTTACATAAAACAGGAAGAAGGAAAAAGTACTTTAGAACAAAATCAAATTTCTATAAGTATACAAGAATAAATAATGGAGTTTCCTGTTCTAGATAAGCTGAAAGTTGATAACCTACAGAGTTCAAATGAAAAGTCTAATGAAGAGTTGGTTATGGAAGGATTCAAAGGTGACGCCCTACAACTCTCAGCTATTAAATATCAAGGAAAATCATTTGTAATGCTATGAGGAGCAGCAATGAGTTGGAGACCTAAAACAAGAGCTAAAAATAAGTTGAGACTAAGCATGAAAAAGATGTTAAATCCAAATTTAGCTAAGGATAAAATTACTGTAATAGAAGATTCCTCATCTCAAGAATATTTGGAAGAATATGAAGGCCTGGATTCTCAGCAGGTTGATAGTAATAAATAATATTCATTGATTTTGGAGACATCACCAGGAAAAGACAAAGTTGCAGAACAATCAAAAGATTCCAGTATTAAAAGAGATAGGTCTCAAAAGATTCCCGTAGAAGTAGCAGATTAAGATGAAGAAGATGATGATCTGGTTTTCAGAAAAAAATGAATATCCCATGGATATCAGACAAGGATTCTACAACAAAAGAGGTGTTAGAATAATCAACCCATAGTATTTACCCACTTAGACATTATTTCATTTATTTTGTCTTATTTGCCTAGTACATGAGTCCCACCATGTGCAAGTTGCTAATTGCCTATCCATAGAGGTCAAACTTGCCATCTTTGACTCATGTAGCGCCCTTGAGAGCTTTAGGAATCAAATCTGCTTTATTCCTGGCCTCCTAGGCGCCCATCTGCTTTTTTGCTTTATTCCCTGCTTTTTCAGTGTTTTAAGGCACATAGGAAAGCAAGACTAGGTGAGGTGAATCAGTTTTGTTGCCTCTTCGTCCTCCACTCATTCCTCCATGATTTTGCATGTATGAGCTGCCATTTGACCACTCTTTAGCTTGCCCATGCGCCCTTGCTAATTCGTGGGGTCCTTGATAGATTTGGGATCAGCTTTTTACACCTATGGGGGATTTGCCTATTTTGGGTAAGCCTGCTTTATGCTAGATTTGGATGCTTCCTCATGCATTCGATTTGCTCATGTATTCTATATATTCAGCAGCCTATGTTATTACAGGGTTGGCTATTGTACACTCAGTTAATATAATTTTGTGTTACAGCTCCATATTCAGTCTCCATTGTTGATAATTTGCATGATCAATTGTTAATTGCTGTGAGTGAAATTAGTCTACTGCAGGCCTGAATTTCTACAAGAGGGACTATCTATAGATTCTGAAATTGAAAATTTGCAAAAAATAGTGAAACAATGTAAATATCAAATCGGTTTTTTGAATGAAACAAATGAAGGGTTAGTCATGACTAACATAAGGTTAAGGGAAGATCTAGATGATAGAAATACACATTACCAGGAGTTAATTGTTGTTTCTAAAGAATCCTTAAGAAGAAAGAAGCAAACTCAAAGCCAATTTGGGGAATTGAATCAAACAATTCAGGATTTGACCCAGCAAAATGAAAGACTGTCGAAGAAGGTTGAAGACTTGGAAGTAGAACAACAAATAACCAAAAGGAAATCACAAGCCTTGGAAGGGATACATTTATGGCTAAAGCATCCAAGAACCTATAAGGATTACTACTGACAGGTGTTGTAATGACCCAAAATTTCGTAAAAATTTAAATTTTTTGAAGTGACATAAAATGCCTTAAGTTGTAGTTTAGTAACTGCTAGCGGTTAGCAAAAAATGAAACAATTTAACAAAATTTAAGGGTTAGTTTCAAATAACATAAAATCTGTACCAAAAAGGATGTAATCTTAAACACCTGTGTTAACTTTACATCTTTAATTTTCAACTGTGATAGAAAGAGGACTTGCATTTAGTTGCTGCTAGACATATTGATGATTTAATTTTGTCAAGTAGGTGAGAAACCTTGTTTGCAATCAGAGCTTACTTAGCGTTCTGCTAACTCAAATGGACTGCTGGGTCTTACAGGTTTAGCAGGTAAGTGTAAGATCATGTGGGTGTTTATTTTAAAATTATGTCAAGAAAGTACTTCCCTAGCATGTTAAGATGCTAGTATAAGAATCAATTATTAAAGCTGCAAGTCTCCGAAGAGGTAAAGTAAATTTCTTTCATTGTTTTGAATCTATGACAGTATTTATATCTAAAGCCATATTGACCTTTTATCCTCACAAAATCAATGATTTTAAAAGAATGAGTTCTTCCAAGGTTATTTCTGTCATAAGATGATTATCTTTTATAAATTATAGTACATGGTCATTTATAGATTCCCACAGTGAGCATAGAGCTCATGGTCTTGGTACATAATTACTTCGACTGTTTCGTGGTCTTACTGCTATTTTTACTTTAATACTCAAGTGTGCTGCTCTTTATGTATGAACATATTCTTTTGTTTTTCGATGGTAAAGTTTACAATTAGTGATTATCTTCTTATGAGAAACTCTTTAAATAAAGTTAGTCTTCAGTCTTCTTAAAGACTCTCTCATTTATCGGCATCAATTTTTTATGTGGAGAAGTTTTAAGGCTTTTCCAGTCTATTATGAATCATATCTATACCCTATTTTCCTTTACTAGTTCTGCCACATTACCAAACTTGTTTGATTTGTTGCACGTATGAATATCTTCTTGAACAGCTAGTAGACAAGTTGTGTTAATAGTATTTTAATTTAAAACCATGATATCATTATTACTCCAATGTTCTATTACTATGTAGATTTATAACCTAACGGTATTAAACTATAACAATTATCTTAACTTATAATATAAGGTAGTTTTACCTACCTATCAACTATTATAATGTAGTTGAAACCAAAGGTAACAAACCTTAAAATATTTGATCCTATACTATACTAGTCCCAACGCTTAATAGATTCGATGGCATGATTGATATTATAAGCAATCATATGATCTAGTTTAATTGATCGATGGCATGATTGATATTATTGGCAAACATACGGTAAAAATGTATTGACAATGATAAGTTTAAAAATCTATTTTGCAGCGCTGACATTAGAAATCGACCCACCCTTGTTGAGATTTGTGGATGGGCACGTGGACAAGGCCTCCTCCATACGTTGGTTGACTTAAAATGTTGTAACCCTACTCCTTTACATTTTGGTCCGAGGGTTTTTCCTTCTGTTGGTTGTGTTGTGAGTGTTTGCAGCCATGAGAGGTTTGCTACCTCCTTGAATGTTGGCACTATAGTCTGCATTACTTGCAAAGAAATTCTTGGTATCATGGTTTGTCGTTTCAGTTCTCTTATGAGTAAGGAATACACTATGAGAGTGTTTAATGGTTTCTTCAAGTGGCTCAAAGCATGTAATGGTCTTACCCTTGTGACTACTCGTTCATTTCTTTGGCATTGTGAACTTGAGACCGTCTCTTTGCTGTCAATGTCACAGAGTTGGATTTAAGGGTTTTCCTACTTCCGGGTTCAGTGCATTCGAGCTGGTGTGGCCGTTTATTCTTGGCTTCAATTCTTTTTGTTCACAGGTACACATTTTACCCTACTCATTTTCTCTTTTCATTCGATTTACCATGTTAGGGTTTTACTAATTTAAGAACAGAGTTTAAGTATTGTTTAAATTTATTTTTTGCAGGCTCCTGCTACCAGCTCCAAGCTATGGGTGGAATGCAAGCTCATGCACCATATATCTTCGTGGACTTCCATCTGGTAAGCCCCAGTCTCATCGAGGGTTCTCCCTGCATGCAGTTTGGATTGTTGGATGTGGTTCCTATGGGTGGATACAAGGCTTTGGTTCTCTGTTGGTTATGATTTTTAGTTTGTGAAGTATTATCCAAGTTTTACTTAAAAACCCATAGGCTTTTGAAGCCGTGATGTATATGTGGTTTTTGTTATGAATTTTTAGCCTTACGGCTTCAACAACATAAAAGCTTTTGTTTAAGATTTATAAAGAGACCAGCTCTGAGCTCAGAGATGCTAGATGACCTCTGTCTAATGTTACTTCAGTTTTCCTTTTTACATTTGAACTTAGTGAAATGAAGACTGTGGAACAGTCGAGTTGTAGAGTGAACTGGGTTTTACTTTTCCTGTTAGTAATATATCTTATTTACAGTTTAATATAAAAGAATTTTGTATATTCGGTTTTACTAGCAGGATTGGGTTTCGACCCTTCGACTCTACAGGCTATAAGCCTACCTTTGAATAAGGATTTTATAATGAAATTGGTTAACTATTTCTGGTTTATTTGTCCATGATTTACTTATGTAATGTCTTTATAACATTCTATATTTATAATTATTTCTAAAGCATTGTTCAAGAGATGATATTTTAATTTCGAGAACTTGACTTTTTAAGGGTTAAAAATTGCTCTATAACCCTACAGTTTATGAAGTCCTTGTTTCTACTTATAGTATTCTTGAATCTATTTTTAAAAAATAGAATAATGAATGATGAAATGACTTATAGCTATATGTTTGATGCTAACTCTGTAAAAATAATAAATCCTAAACAATTTTTACAATTTTTGCTTCTAGTTTTTAGTTCAGAGAATACTTCGGGTTTTAGTGCAGACTACTCGAAAACTAGGGTACTGTTAACTTTCAGTAATTTTTTTAATTTCAAAAGGATTTTAGAAGAATCCTTTGGTCTTGGATAAAGACACACACTGGTCTGGAATGTTAATGTTTATAAACTGTTTTACAATTTCATTTTCACATGGTTTTTAGATGTTAATTTACTTACTTTACTTATGTTAACTATAATTTCTATTTATCAACATACTAATACTGGAATAATATTTACTGTTCTCTTTCATATCTATTTTTCTATTTATTTAGCTAAAGTAAATAAATGCAGATAATACATAGCACTGCTATTTAGTGAAATTCATAAACACAAATATTTCTATTGATTTCATTCAAATAAAAGAATCATTTCATTGACCTAAGCAATCCGGCTGTACTAGAGTACGAACTGAGTTCAGGTGTGGAAAAATATAGCTTGGAAATTTTAATTCCATCTGTTTCACTTTTCACATAATCATTTCTATTTCTACTATAATCTATAATTTTACTGAATCCAACATTACTCAGTTACTCTTCATTCATAAACCCTCAAATACTAGCATGTCTGTAGTAGAAAAACTAAGAAATATTTAACTGAAGACAATAAAATCAAATAGAACCTTTTGAGGACAAGACGACAACAGCTTAAGGAGGTTTTTCCTCCCAACCAAACACCTGGAGAGCACTCATACAACACTTCCTCAGGACCCCCGAGCTTGGTCCTGGTCTTCTTGGCTGAGAACTGGGTGGAGAATGCAACTGTAAGACCTCTCTCACCTAACTTGTCCAATTAACTCAGTAATCAAAATATGCTCTCAGCAGTATGAACCTCAGCTTAGAAGCTGCAACTAGTTCAATCTCAACAGTTAACCCCTCAAACACACTCCAGAAATCCCCTCCATTGAATTTCTCTTGAGTAAATTCATTCGCCCTGAATGATCACATCTATAGAATGAGCAGTCTCAACTCTCTTCAATGGGAAATTTTATAGAGATGCCTAGGTCTTCTGGGTCAGTTTTCATTTAATGAGCCACCTGCTCTAATTCCACTTTCTTGGGGAATCATGACCACAAATATAGGGAAGTTGCCACCTCCAACAGTTGGAAGTGGTTTGAGGATGCTGCCACTTGTCAGTTTTCTCTCCACCCAGTATCCTCCACCAATTAACCATTAAACACTCTTTTAACAACTTCCCTAAGCTGTTGTTTCCTCATTTATTTATTTATAAATAAAATATTCTGAATTTACATTAAATATTCTTGACCCCACTGGGTCATCTAATACAACTTAGCATAAAATTTAACACAATTTTCCTAAAACATTATAAAATTGTTGTTGCAAATTGGGGCATGTGACATACACACCCCCTTAAATTATAACATCTTCCTCGACGTAATTTATTCCTTGTCCTCAGAGTTCCCCTGAAATAGAATTGGATATGCATCCCGCATATGATTTTCCAATTCCCAGGTGGCTTCCTCTGGACTAAGGTGCTTCCATTGCACCTTCACTTGACCAATGGTGCGGTTCTGAAGTGAGATCTCCCTCCGCTCGAGGATACAGTCTGGTTCTACGAGAAAATATCCTTCGGGTTCCACCTACACATCATTCCAGTTAATAACATGAGTAGCATCATGCACATATTTCTTTAATACAGAAATGTGAAAAACATTGTGAACTCTTAAATTCGGTGTTAAAGCTAACTTATAGGCTACCTGTCCGATCCTAGATAGTATTTCAAAAGGACCACAATAACGAGGTGCTAGTTTGGCACAACTAGCTAACCTCAGAGAACTCTTTTTGGGTCTCACCTTAATGAAAACATGTTCACCTACCTGGAACTCCTTTGGAGTTTATTTAAGGTTTTCTTGACTTTTTTGTCGATCTTGCGCAATTTTCAGATTACCTTGTACCTACTTTACAATTACTTCCATTTCTTTCAATAATTCAGGTCCTAATACTAACCTGTCCACCAGATTACTCCAAGAGATGGTAGTGTTACATTTCCTTCCATATATAATTTCGAAAGGACTATACCTAGCTGAAGCTTGATAATTATTATTGATAGCAAATTCTACCAGGTGTAAATAATATTCCCATTTACCTGGCTGCTCCTTTACATACATTCTTAGTAGATCTTCCAATACCCGATTTAATCTTTCAGTCTGTCCATAAGTTTGAGGATGGAAAGAGGTATTAAAATTTAATGTGGTATTTAATCCTTTAAACAAAGATCTCCAAAAGTTACCTATAAATTTAGGGTCGTGGTCTGAAATTATGACCTTCAGTATTCCATCCAGTCGAAAAAATTGTTTTAAGAAAATATCAGCTATATTTGCAGCTTTATAAGTGGTTTTTACAGGTATAAAATGGGTTGCTTTATTCAATTTGTCAACCACTACCATTATGGAGTCATTTACGTTCTGATTTTTAGGTAGTCCAGTAACAAAATCAAGGCTAATTATCTCCCATTTCCAGCTAGGGATAGGCAAAGGTTGAAGTAGCCCAACTGGATGTTGATGTTCAATTTTTACTTGCTGATATTCAAAGCATCTAGCAATATATTCTTCCAGTAGCAATATATTCTGCTAGTTCAGTCTTCATGTTTGGCCAGAAATAATCTTTTCTTAGCATGGTTATAGTTTTTTGCTAACCCAGATGCCCTGAATAAGGATTTTTATGAATTTCGTCTAAAATTAATAACTTAATATTAGGTACATTAGGAACATATATTCTATCTTTATAGAGTAATAATCCTTTTTCATTCAAGTTGTACCCTGTACTTAGACTTTCTATTAGATTTTATTTTTCTTTTGCTTGTAACTTTAGGTAATTTTCATCTTGTTCTATTCCCGCTTTAAGATGTTCTTCCAAATCTATTGTATAAGTGTTGATAGCTGCTGTAAAATTCAGCTTTGCATTTCTACTTAATGCATCAAAAACTTTATTCTCTTTCCCTTTGATGTGTTGAATTTTGAAATCATATTCACTTAGAAAATCTAGCCACCTACCTTTCCTAGCATTCAGGTTAGGTTGATCTAACATATATTTTAATCCCTTATTATTCGTCATTAAGATAAACTTTCTTCCAATTAGATGATGACGCCACATCTTTAAAGCATGTATGACAACAACTAATTCCAAGTCATAAGTCACATAATTCTTTTCATGAATATTCAATTTACTAGACTCATAAGAAATGACATGTCCTTCCTGAGTCAATACTCCACCTAAACTGTCATTGGAGGCATCAATACATACTATAAAATCTTTATTTGGATGAGCAATTCTTAAAATTGGTGCACTAGTTAATAAGGTTTTTAAATTTTTAAAACTATCTTCACACTTTTAATTCCAATCAAATTTCTTTCCCTTTTTCTGCAAAGAGGTTATCAGATTTGCGATTCTCGAAAACCCTTCGATGAACCTCCAGTAATAACTGGTAATCCCCATGAATGATCGAACATCAGTTACATCTTTTGGGATTGGCCAATCTTCAATTGCCTTTATCTTTTCGAAATCCACCGAAATTCCTTCTTTAGTCACCAAATGACCTAAATACTGGATTTTATCTTTAAATAAGTCACATTTATTGAATTTTGCAAAAAGTTGATGTTCTCGTAACTCTTGCAAGACAATTTTTAAGTGTTTATGTTCTTCTTTAGATTTTGAATAAATTAATATGTCGTCGATATATACGACCACAAATTTATCCAGATATTTGTGCATTACATTATTCATTAGACACATAAAAACAGCTGGAGCGTTAGTAAGCCCGAATGGCATGACGACAAATTCGTAATGTCCATATCGAGTCCTAAAAGCTGTTTTAAAGATGTCTTCATCTTTAATTCTGACTTGGTGATATCCAGACCGTAAGTCAATATTTGAAAATACTGTAGCTCCACGTAGTTGATCAAACATATCATCTATGTGAGGTAACGGGTATCTATTCCTGATAGTCATCTTATTTAATTGGTGATAATCTATGCATAGTCATAGAGTTCCATCCTTTTTCTTAACAAAGATGACAGGTGCCCCCCAGGGAGACACACTGGGTCGAATGTAATTCTTGTCAATAATTTATTTTAACGGTGATTTAAATTCATTTAATTCGAGTATATTCGTTCGATAAGGGGCTTTTGAGCTGGGCACTGCACCAAGCACCAACTCATGGTAAAATCTAATTCCCTCTTCGGAGGAAGTCCCGAAATTTCTTACGGAAATACATAAGAATATTCCTTTAGTACTGGTATATCCTCCAATTTTAATTTATCTATGTTGTTTAGATTTTCTTCATTGGTTACTATTACTCCATAAGCCTTACAAACTTTCCTAACAGCTCTCTTAAGTTGCAGAGCAGAAATTTGCCTTACGACTGTTTTCCTAGGGATTCCCTTTACGCTTATTAATTTTCCATCATTATTTATACAAGTAAACGTTTTATCAAAGCAATTCAAGACCACCCTATGCTTCTCTAACTAATCCATACCAATTAATATTTCATATGAACCTAAAGGTAGTACATTGAGCTTAACAAAAGTTTCAAATTGATCCATAGTTACTGCACAATTATTTACAAAGCTAATTACCTTTCTCTTTGCACTAGTAGCTAATTGAACTAACCAAGAACTTGCAAACTTTTCAGTTGGAAGTTTACACTTTTCTACCAAGTTAGGAGAAATATAGCTTAAACTAGCTCTTGGATCAATTAAAATAGATATGGGTATTTGATTTATCTTACCTTCCACTCCCACCATGGAAGTTTGATAGTCTTCTTGTCGATTCTCTAAAGCTGCATTGATCCTGGGCATTGTCCTCGTAAATCACCAATAGTCATCTCCTCATGTATTGTGTGGATATTGCTGACAGTCTTTTTCTGATTGAGACAGACTGAGGCATAATGTAGACCATTGAATTCCCAACACTTTATGGGTTCTTTTCGATCAAAGTTCTTTGTGTAGTTACCGTGATTGTTAGCAGACTCTTTATTCTTTTCATTGTTCTGATTGGTCTATGAATTACTCTTATTCCATGGAAATTCTTATTAGGAAAATTTCTGGTGTTATTATTTTTAGAATTTTTATTAGGAACAAACTCTTTCTTCTTTTGATCAAAGTTATTATTCCTTTTGGCCTTCCAGTTGGCCATACTCTCCTTTTTACGATTCTGTTCATAACAGAAATTCGCTTTTCTCATGGCTTCTTCTAGGGTTTTCGGATTGTCATACTCAATCCCGCCCTTTATATGATAAGGTAAATAGCTGAGAAACCTCTGTACCTTAGGTTTCTCATCCACAATGTATGGCACATACCTAAGGAGACTTAGAAACTTACTATTCAGTTCTTTCATATTCATTGTACCTAGTTTTAACTCATAGAATTCTTTAGCCCTTTCTTCATAGTACTGTTCAGATAAAAATTTCTTTTTGAAGTATTTCTTGAATGTGCTCCAATTTATGTTTTTCTCTCTTATACCTTTCACTCTTTTTAAGTCTTGCCACCATATATCAGCTTTCCCTGTAAGATTATAAATAGCCATCCTAGCCTTCAGTTGATTAGAATAGTTATAAATCTGGAAGTACTTCTTCATCCCGGATAGCCAGGATTCTGCTTCCTTCCCTTTTTCAGTTTCTCCATTAAATGTTGGCAGCTTTATATTCTTGAACTCCCCAGATATTTCTTCATAAGGTTTATATTTCCTTTTCCTAGTATGGTGGTTATCCTCACTACTGTCACTAGTATAATGAGAGTTATGTAGATCACCATATACTTCGGAAGATGAGCTACTTTCATTTTTAATCTGTTTAGTCTTTTTATACTTATGTTGATAACCTATATCTTCAGAATCAACTCTTTTACCCTTTCCCTCAGTATGAAATCTTTCTATTAAGATCTGATTCAGGTCCTCCTGAGCTCTCAGAATCCTCTCATTTTCTTTCTTAACTAATTCCATTTCTGATTTTAATTCTTTAACTATTTGTAGTAGTTCAGAAGAATTATTGGTTATATCTTCTTGTATAGGTTCTTTTTGTAGATTATCTCGTTCAATGTAAGGAGATTCCTCTTCTGCATATTCTTCCAATCTTTCCATACCTGTCATTAACTCAGAAACAAATTTCTCTGTGTATATCATTCAAAGAAAACAACATTAGCATAATGATTTAAAATTACTGTTCCATATAAGCAATTTGAGCTTCATTAAGGCCTAGTGTTTCAACCTTGTGTTCTGATACCACATGTAATGACCCAAAATTCCGTAAAAATTTAAAATTTTTAAAGTGACATAAAATGTCTTAAGTTGTAGTTTAGTAAGTGCTAGCGGTTAGTAGAAAATGAAACAGTTTAACAAAATTTAAGGGTTAGTTTCAAATAACAGAAAATCTATACCAAAAAGGATGTAATCTTAAACACCTATGTTAACTTTATAGATGTAATTTTGAACTATAGAAAGAGAACTTGCATTTAGTTGCTGCTAGACATACTAATGATTTACTTTTGTCAACTAGGTGAGAAACCTTGTTTGAAATCAAAGCTTCTTATGAGAAACTCTTTAAATAAAGTTGGTCTTCAGTCTTCTTAAAGACTCTCTCATTTATCAGCATCAAGTTTTTATGTGGAGAAGTTTTAAGGCTTTTCCAGTCTATTATGAATCATATCTATACCCTATTTTCCTTTACTAGTTCCGACACATTACCAAACTTGTTTGATTTGTTGCAAGTATGAATATCTTCTTGAACAGCTAGTAGACAAGTTGTGTTCATAGTAATTTAGTTTAAAACCATGATATCATTATTACTCCAATGTTCTAATACTATGTAGATTTATAACCTAACAGTATTAAACTATAACAATTATCCTAACTTATAATCTAAGGTAGTTTTACCTACCTATCAACTATTATAATATAGTTGAAACCAAAGGTAACAAACCTTAAAAGATTTGATCCTATACTATACTAGTCCCAAAGCTTAATATATTCGATGGCATGATTGATATTATAAGCAATCATATGAACTAGTTTAATTGATCGATGGAATGATTGATATCATTGGAAAACATATTGTAAAAATGTATTGACAATGATAAGTTTAAAAATCTATTTTACAGCGCTGAAATTAGAACTTGACCCACACTTGTTGAGATTTTTGGATGGGAACGTGGACAAGGCCTCCTCCATACGTTGTTGACTTAAACCGTTGTACCCCTACTCCTTTGCAATTTGGTCCGAAGGTTTTTTCCTTCTACTGGCTGTGTTGTGAGTCTTTGCATCCATGAGAGGCCTGCAACCTCCTTGATCGTTGGCACTATAGTCTACATTACTTGCAAATAAATTCTTGGTATCATGGTTTGTGGTTTCGGTTCTCTTGTGAGTAAGGAATACACTGTAAGAGTGTTTAATGGTTTCTTCAAGTGGCTCGAAGCCTGTAATGGTCTTACCCTTGTGACTACTTGTTCATTGCTTTGGCATTGTGAACTTGAGTCTGTATCTTTGTTGTCTCTGTCGCAGAGTTGGCTTTAAGGGTTTTCTTGCCTCTGAGGTTAGTGCATTCGAGCTGGTGTGGCCGTTTATTCTCGGCTTTGATTCTTTTTGTTCATAGGTACACATTTTACCCTACTCATTTTCTCTTTTCATTCAATTTACCATGTTAGGGTTTTACTAATTTAAGAATAGAGTTTAAGTATTGTTTAAATTTATGTTTTGCAAGCTCCTACTACCAGCTCCAGGCTATGGGTGGAATGCAAGCTCATGCATCAGTTATCTTCGTGGGCTTCCATCTGGTAAACCCTGGTCTCATCGAGGATTCTCCCTGCATGTAGTTTGGATTGTTGGATGTGGTTCCTATGGGTGGATACAAGGGTTTGATTCTCTGTTGGTTATTATTTTTAGTTTGTGAAGTATTATCCAAGTTTTAATTAAAAACCATCGCAATACTTCGCTGGGTAATATAGGCTCTTGAAGCCCTGGTGTATATGTGGTTTTTGTTATGAATTTTTCGCCTTATGACTTCAATGATGTAAAAGCTTTTGTTTAATATTTATAAAGATCCCAACTCTGAGCTCAGAGATGCTGGATGACCTATGTCTAATGTTACTTCAGTTTTCGTTTTTACATTTGAACTTAGTGAAATGAATACTATGGAACAGTCGAGTTGTAGATTGAACTGGGTTTTACTTTTCCTGTCAGTAATGTATCTTATTTACAGTTTAATATAAAATACTTTTGTATACTCGGTCTTACTAGCAGGCTTGGGTTTCGACCCTTTGACTCTACAGGCTATAAGCCTACCTTTGAATAAGGATTTTATAATGAAGTTGGTTAACTATTTCTGGTTTATTTGTCCATGATTTACATATGTAATGTCTTTATTAACATTCTATATTTATAATTATTTCTAAATCACTGTTTAAGAGATGATATTTTAATTTCTAGAACTCGACTTTTTAAGGGTTAAAAATTGTTGTATAACCGTACAGTTTATGAAGTCCTTGTTTCTAATTATAGTATTCTTGACTTTGTTTTAAAAAAATAGAATAATGAATGATGAAATGACTTACAGTTATATGTTTGATGCTAACTCTGTAAAAATAAGAAATCCTAAACAATTTTTATAGTTTTTGCTTCTAGTTTTTAGTTAAGAGAATACTTGGTGTTTTAGTGCAGACTACTCGAAAACTAGGATATTGTTAACTTTCAGTAATTTTTGTAATTTGAAGAGGATTGTAGAAGAATCCCTTGGTCTTGGATAAAGACACACACTGGTCTGGAATGTTAATGTTTATAAATTGTTTTACAATTTCCTTTTGACATGGTTTTTAGATGTTAATTTACTTACTTTACTTCTGTTAACTATAATTTCTATTTATCAACATGCTAATACTGGAATAATATTTACTATTCTCTTTCATATCTATTTTATATTTAGTTAGCTAAAGTAAATAAATGCAGACAATACATAGCACTATTATTTAGTGAAATTCATAAACAAAAATCTTTCTACTGTTTTCATTCAAATAAAAGAATCATTTCATTCACTTGAGCAATCTGGCTGTACTAGAGTACGACCTAAGTTCAGGTGTGGAAAAATACATCTTGGAAATTTTAATTCCATCTGTTTCACTTTTCACATAATCATTTCTATTTCTACTATAATCTATAATTTTACTGAATCCAACATTACTCAGTTACTCTTCATTCATAAACCCTAAAATACTAACATGTCTGTAATAGAAAAACTAAGAAATATTTAACTGAAGACAATAAAATCAAATAGAACCTGTTGAGGGCAAGACCTCAACAGCTTAAGGAGGATTTTCTTCCCAACCAAACTCCTAGAGAGCGCTCAGACAACGCTTCCTTAGGACCCCTGAGCTTGTTCCTGGTCTTCTTGGCTGAGAAATGGGTGGAGAATGCAACTGTAAGACCTCTGTCACCTGACTGGTCCAATTACCTCAGTAATCAAAATCTACTCTCAGCAGTATGAACCTTAGCTTAGAAGTTGCAACTAGTTCAATATCAGCAGTTAACCCCTCAAACACACTCCAGAAATCCCCTCCATTGAATTTCTCTTGAGTAAATTCATTCACCCTGAATGATCACCTCTCTAGAATGAGCGCCCTCAACTCTCTTCAATGGGAAATTTTATAGAGATGCCTAGGTCTTCTGGGTCAGTTTTTATTTAATGAGCCACTTGCTCTGATTCCACTTTCTTGGGGAATCATGACGACAAATATAGGGAATTTTCCACCTACAACAGTTGGAAGTGGTTTGAGGATGCTGCCAGTTGTCAGTTTGCTCTCCACCCAGTCTCCTCCACCAATTAACTAGTAAACACTCTTTTAACAGCTTCCCTAAGCTGTTGTCTCCTCATTTATTTATTTATAAATAAAATATTCTGAATTTACATTAAATATTCTTGACCCCACTGGGTCATCAATTACAACTTAGCATAAAATTTAACACAATGTTCCTCAAACATTATAATTTTTTTTTTGCAAATTGGGGCATGTGACAGGTTTCATGTAGTTTACTTTTGTAATAGTAAATAGTTTATTTTGAAAAGCCAATCATCTTAGTAATAGTTTTGAATCTTAACCTAAAATTTAGTTAGTTAGTTATGTAACTATTTTGGAATGAAACAAGGATAAAAGAAATAAATCATATGAAAGTAGGGTTCAAAAATTGACTCAAGAGGAGGATTTATGAGATAATGTTATCAAGCTTTTACTGAGAACTCTTATGTAAGTTGGAAAATGTATTTGATTATATATATACTGATAAGTGTTAGAATTTTATCATTCAAGCTAGCATTATGTTAGGATCTTTAACTGAGAGAATAACAAGTACAACAATAAAAAACAAGAGACAATGAACACAATGTTTTTCCTCGGGGAAACCATAAATGGAGAAAACCCCGCAACTTCCTCGGAGATAGAATCAACACCAAAAGTAAAACCCCAAAATAGTAAGATGATCTCCCAACAGCAATAGCCTATTTCTTCCTAGCCCCAATGTCTTCTTCTTCCTCGGCTATGTGCTACAACTGAGTGTATGATAAATAAAGAGGCTCATTCTCTATTTATACTAATTCTCAACTTGACAATAACCTACTAGGGCCAAATTCTCTAGGAGAGTCTAATAACCCTAGTGCCTTGGAACTGCGAGGACTTTTACCCTTGATCAATAGGAGGGTTACCCACAATGACTTGACATGACTTGTTTACATTATGGATACTTCCCGAAATAAAAATTGAGGTACAATACATGAAATATATAAGTGAATACATTCCGAAGTTACATATACATCAACACTCCCTCTTAACTAGGAAGGTATTCTCTTGACACAATTTGTCAACACTAGTCTTCTTCTCTAGATCATCTCGTCATCTGCATATTTAAGTCATCTTCATCTTCAAGTCATCACTGGATCTAGATCATCACTGGATCTGGATCATCACTACTGGATCTGGATCATCACTCGATCTGGATCATCACTACTGGATTTGGATCATCACTTGATCTGGATCATATCAGAGACATCATTACTGGATCTGAATCATCACTCGATCTGGACCATCACTAGGTCATCATCATAGGTGCTATCTCATGATTCTTCTCGTCAAAGGAATTTCTATAGAGCCAGCCCTTTTTCATGCTGGTTGTAGGCCTATCCTCCTAGTAGGTCTTCTTCAACCCTTATATCTGACCCTAAGTCAGAATGTCTAGCACTCACATCTGAACATGAGAGGAACACATCCAACATCATGTCATAAAGGCATAGCACTTACATTCACCATCATGACAGTACTCAACTACTATCATCTGTGAAAAGGCACAACACTCACATCTAACCTTGACTTGTCAGAAAGGAAAAACACTCACATCTGGCCTTGACTCTTTAGAAAGGCATGGCATTCACATCCACCAGCATGAAAGTACACAACTACTATCATATGTGGAAAGGCACAACACTGATATCCACCAGCATGACAGTACACAACTACTATCGTCTGTGGAAAGGAAGAGCACTTACATCTAACCTTGACTTGTCAAAAAGGCACTCAGTCCTAGACTGAGGGTTCCTAGTAACTGACCAGGTGCCTCCATTTAGAGAATGGAAATAGCCCTTATATATGATCATGTAGGAACCAATCCTACAGTTATATCAAAATGGCTTAGTACTCACATCTGACATGGAAGGAACCAATCCTCTCACCATGACAGAATAGCAACAACCCTTATATCTGATCAAGTGGGAACATATCCCTCAATCACATCAGAATGGCCCTGCACTTATATCTGATCATGTGAGACTACATCTCATAGTCATATCAGAATGGCCCTTAGTCCTAGACTGAGTATTCCTGGTAACTGACCAGATACCTCCATTCAAATAATGGTAATAGCCCTTATATCTGATCATGTAGGAACCAATCCTACAGTCACATCAGAATGGCTTAGCACTCATATTTGGCATGGAAGGAACCAATCCTCTCACCATGATAGAATGGATCAGCCCTTACATCTGACCATGGAAGGAACCAATCCTCTCACCATGTCAGAATGGCTCACAGACTCATCATTTCCCCTTGGAGGAAATCTCAATCCGGAGAACACCAAGCTTCTCGCTAAAGTACTCAAACTTCACTCTGGCTAATGGCTTCATCAACACATCAGCTATTTGTTCATCCATCACAACATACTGGAGCTTCACTACTCCTCTCTGCACCATATCCCTGATATAGTGATACTTGATCTCGATATGCTTCAACTTGTCATGGAACACCGGGTTATCCGACAACTTCACACAACTCTGGTTGTGGAAATATATACAAGTAGCATCCACCTGGAGATCAAATAAATCAAAGAGTAGCTTCCTTAGCCATACTGCCTCACAACTATCTAAACAAGTTGCAACATACTCTGCTTCAGCTGTACTCAGTGCCACATAGGATTTCTTCTTGCTAAACCAAGAGATCACACCCGATCCCATACTAAAGCAACACCCTGAAGTGCTCTTCCTATCGATGGCACTTCCTGCCCAATATGAATCAACATAACCCTCTAGTTTAATCTTCTAACTTGCCTCATACTTGATCCCATAATCAACTGTACCCCTTAGGTACCTCAGAATATGCTTTGCATCAATCAAGTGAACATGTCTCAAATCTGTGAAAAATTGGCCCAAGGTGTTCACAACAAAGAAAATATCCGGTCTTTTGTTCTTCAGGTACATCAAGGACCCAATCATCTGAAAATACATCGTGGCATCAACTGATTCTGATGAAGCATCACTCAATAGATTCAGGTTCGATTCCATAGGTATGGTCATGGCCTTGTAGTCCATCATCCCGAATCTCTTCAGGATCTCTACCATATATTTCCCTTGTCCCAGGGAAATTCCATCTACATTCTGCCACACCTCCATGCCTAAGAAATAATGCATCATACCCAAGTCCTTAATTTTGAACTCAGTAGCAAGCTTCCTCTTCGTATCAGCAATCAACCCATCCATACCTGTTACAAACAGATCATCTACATACAGTAGGAGCATCACTACGTTGCCATCCTCAACGTTGTAGTAAAGGTTGGAATCTGCTTTACTCTTGGTAAAGCCCAAACTAGATAGAAAACTGGCAATTCTTCCATACCATGTCCTGGGTGCCTGTTTCAAACCGTACAAGGTTTTCTTTAATCTACACACATGAGAACCCATTTCATGTGTCTCAAAACTGAGTGGCTGCTCCACATACACTTCCTCTTCCACTACACCATTCAAGAAGGCAGTCTTGTTATCCATTTGGTGTATCTTCCATTTCATCACTGTAGCCAGAGTAAGTATTGATCTAATGGAAGTGTATTTGGCTACAGGTGCAAAAGTTTCTTCATAATCTATTCCTTCTTTCTGGGAGAAACTACGAGCAACAAATATTGCTTTATATTTTTCTATGCTACCGTCTGGAGCATGCTTGATCTTGTAGATCCATTTGGAAGTTACAATAGACTTCCATTCTGGTCTTGGGACAACATCCCAAACATCATTCTTCATGATCGATTGATACTCTTCGATCATAGCATCCTTCCATTCTTTCCGTTCTGCCGCTTCTTCATAATTGGAATTTTTTTTATCGATGAAATCACATAATAAGGCTACATAACCAAAGCAGCATCTGGTCCTCTTTCTTTCTCTGTGATTCTCTTCTAGAGCTCCATATATTTCTGCACCTTGGATTGCTTCTCGTACCCAAGCAGGTTTCCTCTTATGAGGATTCTTCTCCTGAGGTGGATCTACAAGTTCTTGAGGTTCTTCAAATTCTTGATCTTCTTCTTGAGTTTCTTCATTCATGGTTGTGTCATGAATTCTCGGTGCTTCCAATTCTTCAAGAAGTTCAATAGGTTTCTTTCTGGATTTGTAGTAAGCTGAGTCTCCGTGAAATGTTACATCCCTACTGATGTCAATATTTTTGAACCATGGGAAGTATATTCTGTAAGCCTTCAAGATTTCAGAGTATCCCACAAATATACCCTTCTTTCCTGAAGGATCTAATTTTGTCCTCTTCTCTTTTGGAATGTGTATGTATAATGGAAAACTGAATATTCTGAGATGGATTACTTCTGGTTTCTTGTCAGAAAAGACATCTTCAGGTGTCTTGTTCTCAAGCACTCTGTGTGGAGTACGGTTCTATACATACACTGCTGTTCTGGCAGTTTCTGCCCATAGATGCATAGGAAGGTCTTGATCATGAAGCATTGCTCTTGCAGCTTCCGTGATATTTCTATTCTTCCTTTCTGCAATCCCATTCTGTTGTGGATTATATGGAGTGGACAACTCCCTCTTAATCCTTGAGACTTTGCATAACTCTTTGAATTCATTTGATGTGAATTCTCTGCCATTATTTGATCGAAAGGTCTTGATCTTCTTTTCAGTGTGGTTCTCGATCAAGGCTTTGAATTCCTTGAACTTGCTGAATACTTCATCTTTGTTCTTCATGAAGTAAATCCATGTCTTCCTAGAAAAGTCATCAATGAAAGAAAAATAGTATACATACCTGCTTAATGAACTTGATGACATCGAATTGTATACATCAGAGTGAATGGTTTCCAAGATTCCTTTTTCCTTGCTCTTGCTACTTGGAAATGTTTTCTTTCTATTCTTTCCTTTCGCACATCCTTTGCATACGCCATGATGTTTTGCTTGAATTTCTGGAAGACCTTCAACAAATTTTCTTGCAAGTGGTAGTGCTCTGTAATGCATATGTGTAAGCCTTCTATGCCAAAGTTCATTTGGATCTTATGTGTCATGTACCAAAGCTTGTTTTGGATGGCCCTTCAACTTGTATAGACCTCCATCTTGTTCCCCAATCACTACTGCATCATTAATAGGATTTCCCTTTGGCCACATGATAACTTGGACATCTATAAATGCAACTCTCATGCCTTTTGCATCTAATGTAGATATGGAGAGGAGGTTCTTCTTTAGTCCTGGTACAAGAAATACATCTTGCATCTTCATATATTTTTCAGAGTCTAGCCTATAGGAGGATTCCCCACTACCTTTTATTGGATACTGGTAGTCATCTCCAAATTTCACCTTGTGTGGTGATTCATGTTCTGATATTTTCACATAGGATTCCTTGAATCCTGTCATATGTTTGGAAGCCCCACTGTCTATAAGCCAATCATTGCTTCCATGAGTAATGTTTCCCGTGAGAGAGAAAATCAAAACATATTCTTCATCACTTGAAGAATCTTCACTTTCATATCTGGTTCTTTTTGTGGAAGGTTCATCATCCTCTGCAGCATGAGCATGATGTCTTCTCTTGTTTCCATTTTTCTTATTTTGTATTTTAGGACAATCTCTTGCAAAGTGTCCTACTTCATCACATGTATAACATTTGCTTCTAGACAAATCTTCTCTACTGTTATTTTTATGGAAATTCTTGCCTCTAGAGTGATGAGAACTTCTTTTGCTTTTCTTGGAGTGAACTGTGAGAGCTTGATCTTCACTTCCCATATTTTCTTCTTGAGCTGCTCTCTGAGATTCTTCTTGAGAGAATTCATCCCATAGTCTACTAAATTTGACTAACTTCTTTCTGGCATATATCCCTTGAATAAAGCAATCCCATGATCTAGGGAGACCATTCAAGGTGTTAATCACAATCCCTACATTCTCCACTTCTTCATATACTGCTTCCCGTTGTTCCTTGATCTGAGAGACCCTTGTAAAGTAAGACTGGATGGTCTCTGCATTCTAGATCTTCACATTCTTCAGTTGGTTTCTCAAAGTCATCTTCCGGTTTATGTTCTTCCCTTCAAATAGTTTGGTCAGGGCATAAAACATAGCTTTAGGTGTATTTAGGGAGGACACCTGCGGTATGAGGTGATCCTTGATTGAATCAGTAATAATCCTCTTAGCCATGACCAACTTCTTCTTGTGTAAGGCCTTAGCCTTATCTCCCTCTAGAACTGGAACCTCCTCATTGATATAGGATTCCAACTCATTTTCTTCCAGGACCAGGCAGATCCTATACTTCCAGGCTCAGAAGTTATCAGCTCCGTCAAGATTTTCATCAAGCTTTGTATGATGAGACATTTTAACTAAGAACCTCAAATGGAAATACAAAAGATTTATATCTTACCAGGTCAAGATGTCAGATTTGGATTTGGAGCTGAAATTTTGTAGTGTTGGTTCAAGAGCAGATTAGGGTGTGGATTTTCTGGAGTTCTGTCCAACCAAATTATTTGATCTTGATCTCTAACCTTCGATTTTGAGGAGGAGATCAATCCAGGCTTGGGCTCATTGAAAAATTCCACTTCTGTGGAAAGCCCTAATTTTCAGCAGTAGTGTCGGGTCCAAAACTGAAAAAAATTAGAATTGGATTCTGCTTCAATAGAAAGATGCGCCCTAGGGAGGAGAGTTAATCCAACCTTCTTTTTCTGAAAATATGTGGAGAGAGATCCACAAAGTAGGAAGCCCTAGTTCCCGTAGCTGCATAGTGTCTTCTTCTCAGGTTAGCTCTGATACCATGTTAGAATTTTATCATTCATGCTAACATTATGTTAGGATATTTAACTAAGAGAATAACAAATAAAACAATCAAACACAAGATACAATGAACACAATGTTTTTCCTCAGGGAAACCATAAATGGAGAAAACCCCGCAACTTCCTTAGAGATAGAATCAACACCAAAAGTAAAACCCCAAAACAATAAGATGATCTCCTGACAACAGTAGCCTCTTTCTTCCTAGCCCCAGTGTCTTCTTCTTCCTCAGCTATGCACTACAACTGAGTGTGACTGAGTGTATGATAAATAGAGAGGTTCACTCTTTATTTATACTAATTCCCAACTTGACAATAACCTACTACGGCTGACTTCTATAGGAGATTATAATAACCCTAGTTCCCTAGAACTGTGGTGACTTTAACCCTTGATCAAAAGGAGGGTTACCCACAACGACTTGGCATGACTTGTTTACATTATAGATACTTCCCAGAATAAACATCGGGGTACAATACATGAAATATATAAGTCAATACATTCTGAAGTTACATATACATCAACAATAAGCCCTTTTTGCTCTTATACTGTTTTCATTTCTAATCTGTTTGGTTACTTAATCTGCAATTTCATTTCTTGTGTGAAGTCGTATTCATGCAAATTCTTGTGGTTTGTGGATGAAAATAGTATTACTTGTATGGTGGGATTATATTAATAGATTAGGGTTTAGAAGAACAATTTACAATGTTAATAATATTAATGTTATATTGATTGTTTACAGTTTGGTTTACTAAGTTCATAATTTATGTACTAAAATACAATAGGTGTTATAATTCTAACTAATTTCAGCCTATCGATTGTTCATCATGAACTTACAGTGTTAGATGTTTCAAAAAAAATAGTTGGAGGTTTAACTGTGCAATATTTACTATAATATAACTAGAATACTTGTTTATAATTCAGGTATTATAGTATTAAAACAATGAATGGTTTTTCTTTACTAAGTGTAAATAAATAGTTTGTATAACAATAATTATTATTGTATTATACTATACACAGTTTAATGACTGTGTGACAAAAACTTACTATAATGAACTCAATGTAATATCCTTAGAGGTTTTGTATAAAAGGTTATATTCTAGAAATGGATTATTATGATAAAAGACCTGGAAAAATAACAGTAAAAAGCTTCCAAAGTTATATCAGTTACTTGAAGATATTGCTAGTAGCTTATCAGAAGAAAAGATTGTTGATTCATTTCTATGTAAACTCTACAATTTGATAACAATTCAGACCATTTTATCAGGTATAATCATTCCTATCTACAGCTAAACAATCCTTCTATACTAGAGTACATCATCATAAGATGAGTGGAAAATACAGAAAGGAATTTTACTCATTAATCAATCATTTCTAATTCTAGAATCATTTATACTGATAATCATATACAAGTAAAATTTCCTGAATAAATTGTAGACTTAAGCATTCTACTAGTAGATTCAAAGTATCTAGGTAATAATAGAAAAACTAAACATGACTTCTTTCATTCCAATAATTTGCTTGGATAGAAATAAATAAGACAACACAATGGAACCTTGTAATTTGTAGAAGAGACAAACAGCCCAAGGAGACTGTTCCACCCAACCTTTTCCTGAATATAGCTCAATTTCTTGTCTTAGGACCCCTGAGCCTGTACACTGATCCACTAGCAAGAAATGAGATTAAATACCCCTGCAACACAATAGTAGTACTTAACAGTAGTACTTTTGTCCTCAACATTATAGAACTCAGCTATGTGGTTGCACTAGTTTTGAATGCAGTCTTAATCACTCAATCCACTTTTAACTTTCCCCTCATCGAATCTCTTGTGCTCCTTTCTCAACTTTATAAATTTCACAAGGTAAGAATGAATAGCCTCCTGCTGAATTCGATGGATAGATATATGCATGCCTAGGTCTTTTGGTTAGTTTTTTAATTAATGAGCCACCTTCTATGTTCCACTTTCTTGGGGAACATGACCAAAACATTAGGGAAGTTTCCCCCTACAACAACTAGAAGTGATTTGAGGATGCTGCCATGTGTCAGTTTTCTCTCACCACAATCTATTCCTACTAGTGGGTCAGTGGACACTCATTCAACAACCTCCTTTGTCTATTTGTCTCATCTTTTATTTATTAAATAATAAAATATTCAACATAATTAATTACATTCATCCTTTACCCCACTTGGTCAATAATCATAAAATTTACAATAAAGATAAAATATTATGTTTTCTTAAACATAAAATGTTATTGAAATTGGGGTACGTGACACTTCTCCTTTGATGTCTCAACTTATCCAACTCACCACACAAGTGAATGCAACACAAAAATATCTACAACTCCCTTCAAAACTTAGATTCTAACATGAAGAAATGATTATAATCTACAACAATGAAGAACACTTGATAAATATAAATGATCTCTTGTCATACAATAGCTAAGGTGGACGATTGCATCATCGAAACTATTCTCCTCTTCATTAGGGTTTTGTCTAAGAGAAAACAAACTCAAGAGCTCTCAATTTTCGAAAACACAAAAAATGTGAATGAATGAGAGAATGAACTCTTTCTCGAGGATATTAGAATTCTCTTTCACCTTTGTGACTCTTTGAATTCCCTTACCCCTTTTCTTATTTAATAAATATGAAATGACCTTTTAATGAGAAAGTGACATTTTCATCTTGTACTTTCACTTTGACCTCTTTTTGGATACTTTTGTCTTTTTCCCCTTTTAATTAATAAAGTGACTTTTAAAATACTCACTTTATAAACTTAGTACCCAATGCCACTTTATTAAAGTGTCATTTCTTCTAGTGACATTAAATAATAAATTGAATTCCCTCATTTATCATCTATAGTCCATGGGAATCAAATGGATTAATCCGTCGTCCTTTGGACTGATCAAGAGGAAAGGGACATGACACCCCCCAGCATTCCTTAATATTTCTAGGCCTTCATTTTTTTTTTCCAAACTTGTACATGATATTTGTGATTTAGTATCATATGCAAGAGATATTCCCACAAACTTTATAGAGAAGGAATTTTCATCCCTCTTGCCAACTCTTTATTTTCTTATTATTCTAAGAACACTATTCTTGAGCATCAACCACATAAAGACTTTAGTTTTAAAAGGGCGCTTTAACTTCAAAACATATTTACACTATAATTCCACCTCCTCTTTACCAACCTTCTCACTAAGAACCTTGTATCACAATTTTAGTGTGTAAAGATCCTTATCATTTTTACCCATTTATCCTCTCAACCTTTTTATCTTGACATGAATAACCCTCAAGGAAGCAATGTAACCCTCCAATATTTCCACCTCATCACTATCTTATTGATTGATAGCCACTCCTACCTCCAAAGAGATGAGTTTTCCATGTTGGCTACTTGGATTGCATTTAAAAACCCCCTTTTTCTCAAAGAAGCAACAATGTTCCTTGGAAGTTTAAACTTCTCCCCACAACCATCCCATGGATATTCCCCTAATCAAAGTGATCTTCTCCCTAAACCCACCTTCAAGAGAAGACACTTTCTAATCAAAGTAAAATATGCAATGCAACTTTCCAAATGATTGATGAATTCTAAAAATATTTTTAAGGGTTCCTAAGCCAATCTTTAACTAAGGAGGGACAAATATGCTTCTAATTATTGAGAAAAATATTTAGAAGCAACCATGTAAAGAAAAGAAAATAACCAAGATTTTTTTTCTTAGGAGCTTCACATTATTGCAATATTCAAGAGACAAAACCAAAGCTTTACGTTGAGATAACCTTCACTACAATCCTTAAAGGACGTGTAGAATTGTAAAGCAATTTGAGGCTTGTAAGTGAAAGACTCAACAATAGAATTCATTGAGGCTAATTCTCAAGTCCATAAAAAATGTTTCACAAAGAATTAATCATCAATATCCTTCCCATGAATCCTATTTTGATACAAATCTGAACATCTAAATCCATCTATGACTTGAAGAAGATTTGATAAATTAAAAACCATAAATCCAACCAATATTTGGGAGATTCACCTAATTGAGTGGTTCAAGGGACAAAGGTATCTTTTATGTGGTGATATTACCTTCACCGTGGGCCTTCAAGAACACAAATTGTTTGATATAATTCAAGAGTTAGAAGTGAAACACCCAACCACCTACAGTCCCTGAGGTTGATGCCCAAGTTTCTTACAAAATGATTTACAGAGAACCCATGATCAAAATAATTTGTGAAATCCCCATTTACATAGAAATATGGATACCTTAAACCAATTTTACTAGTATAAATAACCTTGATATATATTTCTACATTAAAACCCCCTTTGTAGGCATATACCATACCCTTAACCAACCCAACCATGCTAGAAACTTCAGTTTGTTGTTATGTGAATTTCCTTAGATTTAGTACTCCCATGTGTGTCATGCATAAAAATAAATATTAACACCTTTCACCATAGTTTCTTCCTTAGTTGAAAATATTACCAAGGATCCTCCCTTATCCCCCTCTTTGCCACTAGAGACTAGGGAATCCATTAAAGCACAACACTTTTCCTTTGCAAAATCAAATAGTTGGCCCATTAGAAAGGGATTTGATGTTGTCCTATTAATCATTATGCCCCCATTTTTTTATCACCCACTAGATTCAATTCATGTGATTACTTCCTTGATTTCTTATGGCGACCCATGATTGTGAAGACTATGTTGCTCTAGGTTGTGATGAATTTGGGGTTGTTTACCATGATTTTTTATTTATCCATTGAGGGATTGTTATTTACATAGAATTTTTTTGAATACTATCATGGAGTAACTAGCTTTGATAATGTGACCACATATGGCTCATGTCCCATTACACTCGATCTAGTCAATCCCAAGTTGACTTCTTGGCTTGGAGTTGACTACCCTAACTCAAATTTTGTAATTTGAGAGTTATTGCACCTTATGGAAATGTATAGAATCTACATATCTATGTAGTTGTGGGTATAATTTATAGAGTACGCACTATGTCCAATGATGACATCAAACATTTTAATTGGAAAATTCAAGATAGAGTATTTTTAATGTGGGATAAAATGCTTCGGGGAAACCTTTTAATGTGGGATAAAATCTCTTGGATAAAAGTGGTTGAGTTTTTCCAATTTTAAACTAACACAATCATTTAACTTAACTTGCAGAGAGGAAACCTTTGAATGTGGGATAAAATCTCTTGGAGGAAAGTAGTTGAGTTTGTCCACTTTTTAACTAACAAAACCGTTTAATTTAACTTGCAGTAGGTGACAAGTCTATTTTTATTTATCTAGATAATTTTTTATCTTGATAAACTCACCTTTTTGAAATTTAAAAGACGGATTATTTTTTAAGTGGCCTAAAACCCCAAAGGGTGTGTTTTTAAAGTGGGCTAAAACCCCTTCGTGCAAAGTGGTTGAGTTTTCCCAATTTTTAATTTTTATATTTTTAATATATTAAGTTGATTTTATATAATCACTTTTACCAAATTATACTAATATAGATGGTCTTAAAATAAACCAAAAAAACTAAAAAGCAATATTCCATAAGTTAAATTTGTCCACCTATTAACTAGAACAACCAATTAACTTATGTAGGAACACCCATAGCCATAAGTTAAGTGCCACAAAGTACAATAAATAGAAACACAATACATAATTGGGTGAAGATGTTGTCACCTAACCTAACCCAATGAAAAGAAAGTTATGTAATGTTACTATTAAAAAAATCACATCTACTTATAAAATACAAAATAAAAAAATCCTCAATATAAAATAAATAAAAATTTTATTAAAAAAAATTTTTAATATTAGATTTTTGTAAATGATTGATAGCCTAGAGAGATGGATATATGTTTCTATAAAAATATGGTAAGCGTCTCATCAATAAATCAAATATCTTTCTTTCTGTAGAATGTACATTGTTTCAAGTTTCTTATTTGTACTTTGTTCCTTTGTTTCATAAGTTGTATTATGCTCCCTCTTTCTCCAAGCCCTTGTTCCTTGTGGCAAATCCAAAGCGACAAGGTTCATAAATTATATCATGTACCTTAGAGTCATTATTACCAATTGTACAATATTTTTGGGTAGTTTGAGGGTTTGTCGCTTTCTATTACCAATATTTCAAATTATTTTTGTGGCTAAATTGGCTATTGTGTTGTCTGTGGCAAAATTTAGGGTTTGGGTGAAGAACAATGTAGCATATGTAGCTAGTTTACTACATTCATTAGTAAATTTTGAATGAGAAGGGATGGACCAAATAAAGAGACAATTCCATGGACCATACTTTTCATTTTCCTTCAACGATAGTAATTTTTCAGACTAGATGCTAGAAATACAAATCCTCCCAGATTCAAAAGGGGATGGGTGGAACGATGACATGTTACATCTGGGAATTGTGTTCAGACAAGTTGCTCCACTAGGTCACTTTCTCAAAACCAAGGTAGGAATCCTCCAAAACTTGATTCCCTATTTCCTCTTGGCACCAATGACGGGGTCAAATATGAAACTTCTCCAATTTTGAAACTGCTTCCACCAAAATATGCACCCTGCTAAGGCGATTTAGACTAGCCCTCTTTTCTTGATGAACTGTGGAGAGAACACCTTAAACTAGGAATCCCTAGTTTCTACAGTTGCACAGTTCCTTCTTTTAGAGAGACTCTGATACCATGTTATTTTTTCTTTAGATCTGATTAGATTATCTAAAGGGGAAACCATAAAGGAGAAAAACCCTGCAAACTTCCTCAAAATAATAAGATGATCAAAAGCAGTTATAAGAAGTATTAATAATATATTTATCTCTCCTCCTTTGTCTCTCTCATCTCTCTCATGCAAACTTGAGAGTGTGAGGTGCGTATAAATGAGAGAGAGTTCCTCCCTATTTATACCCTTTCAAGTCACTGACAAAACATAATAATGACACCCACATGTCTTCCCTAACAAGTCCGACTTCTCCCAGAGAGACTCCAAATACACATTACAAGATGTTACACTGGGTACTGTTGCCCCAACTTGTTAGATTTTCTTAAGATCTGATTAGATTATCTAGGATATTTATCTGAAAGAATAACAAGTACAATAAAATGCATAAGATATAGAATATACACAAGACACAAATATTTTCATAGGGGAAACCTTAAAGGAGAAAACCTCGTAAACTTCTTTAGAATAGGAAGATAATCAAAAGCAGTAATAAGAAATGTTCAGCTGCTGTCTTTCTCCCCTCCTCTCACTGACTCTCTCTCATGCACCTTAGAGAGTGTGTGAGGTGTGTATAAATGTGGGAGAGCGCCTCCCTATGTATACCCTTTCAAGTTACTGGTCAAATATAAGACTCAATCCTAGATGTCATCTCACATGGGGCCCACTTCTCCTAGAGAGATGACAATTACATATTACATGATGTTACATTGGGGACTATTGCTCTGACTTACAACAGAGGTTGTAACTCAAGGTATAGACACAATTTTGACATCTCGTAAAGGGGTAACACACATCCCCAATGGGGGTACAACAATATACATTAATAATATACATCAGAATATATTCTGAAGTTACAAATACATCAACACTCCCTCTTAACTAGGAAGGTATTCTCTCTCTACATAGTCATCAACACATTTGTTCAGGTATTCATCGCATCATCATCATCATCACAGTCATAGAGATCCTACCATCATCTTATTATAATTTGATCATCGTCCCATACTATTTATCATCAAAAGTTTCTATAGTTCCATCCCTTTTTCATGTTGGATGTAGGCATGTTCCTCTGCGAGGTATTCATCAGAATTTTCTATAGTGCTAGCCATTTTTCATGTTGGATGTATGCCTAGTCCTCTACTAGGTCTTCATCTATAGTGCCAACCCTTTTTCAGCGGCTATATGTAGGCCTATTCCTCTGCTAGGTCTTTATATACAGTGCCAGCCCTTTTTCATGCTGGATGTAGGCCTAGTCGTCTGTTGGGTCTTCATCTACAATGCTAGCCCTTTTTCATGGTGGATGATGTAGGAGCATTAGCCTCAAGTCCAACTACTAAATTTATGGTCAAAACCTAAGGTCTTGACATATTCCCAAGGAGGCGCTCATTGTAAAACCATTGTAAAATTTCATGTAAAGTATTTTATTTCCTAGCAAGTCTAGATAGGATAGCAGATCTAATATGATAGGTGTCAGTACTAGATGATTCATGCTACAGGGGTATAGTGGCATGCCAACAATGTGATTTGTTGGTAACATGCTGAGGAACATTTTTTGGTTGTCTGATGAGTCATATTTTGTTGGCAAGTGATAGGCATAATGGAAGATCACGTCTCCCTACATGGAGATCAAGCCGCAAGTTGTTTGGACAGGGATGTTTCATCATGACTGGTAGTGGTTTGTTTTGGTTGTAGGACCACTCAGAGTATGATTTATCATTTTAAGTTAAATAGGAAGAGTAGTGAAGTAGAGGGGGTTCTTCTCTTCAGCATTATAATTCTGAGTTTGCAGAGAGGAGGATAGACTAGTCTCTGGTTCCTGCTTGTAAATATTTTGAAGAATCGGAAGGAGAAAGATCCAAGTTGTGTGCATTTTCCTTTATTTCTTAATACAAGGATTAACAGTTTGTTTATAGGGTTTCTAGCCTTTATGCATGTGCTTTGTTGAACTGTGTATCTTTGCCGAGCTGACTTCGGCATTTTTGTTTATTTCTATGAAGTTGTTGAATTCACATATCAATTCCTTACTTGAATAGATGAAATAGAGTGTAGATGCATGCATAAGTTTGTTAGGCTAAAGAATCGGGAAGATTGCAGGATGGATTGATCAATTCCATGATCAATCAATGTAACCTGCATATTTTATGACATTGACAAGTTTGCATAGAATGAACAATCAAGGTTGAGTCCGCAGATAAAGATCCGACGGTCCAAAAGAATCCCACAACGGAAGTTGCGATGAATTTAACAGATCCATAGAGATTTGATAGGACCGCATCAAAAAAATATCGACGGTCGGAGTGAATGTCGCAAACATTTAATGGTCAAGGAAATGACGGGGAAGAAATTGCAGAGAAGAAGTTGTGAGGGAGAAACATTGGGAAGTTGACATCCTGCATCTCGCATCTCACAACCCGTTTGCGGGAAGGCCGCCGTGGAAATAAATTTATGGAGCACAACATTGGGTGATCAGGAATCCCACATATCGCAACCAGCATGCGAAAACAGAGTTTTGGAACTCCTATAATCTATTGTGGAAAGGATTGTTGTGGAGACAGAATTGTGGGGAGGAAATTTTAGAGCAGAATTTGGATTTTAAGCTAAATTTGGTAATCCTGCTAAGTGTAGGAGCCACCAGATCCTGGAGGTGCTGGTAATCTTGGCTGCATTCGACCCACCTATACCACTGGAGTTAGGCCTATTCCTCTGCCAGGTCTTCATCTACAGTTCCAGCCCTTTTTCATGATGAATGTAGGCCTAGTCCTCTGCCATGTCTTCATCTACAGTGCCAGCCATTTTTCATGCTAGATGTAGGCCTAGTACTCTTCCAGGTCTTCATCTATAGTTCCATCCCTTTTTCATGCTGGATGTGGGCCTATTCCTCTTCCAGGTATTCATCTACAGTTCTATCCATTTTTCATGTTGGATGTAGGCCTATCCCTCTACCAGGTGTTCATAATCTCTACGAGCAAGCCATTAAGTAGGTACATCTCAGGACTTATTATATGCCTCTTGCAAAACTTGCAGGATAACCGAGGACTAATTATATGCCACTACAAAACCTGAAGGAGAATCCCAGGACTGATTGCATGCCTTGCAACACATGTGTGCCCTATTATTACCTCATCATATTCATATCATATCATCATCACATAGAGCACAACCCAGATACACATAACACAACACTTACATCAACGACCATGGGAGGCCCATCTCGCCACCATGTTGGAAAGGTTCTCCGCACTTACATCAACGACCATGGGAAATCCCGACCTGCCACCATATCGAAAAGGATTAGCACTTACGTCAATTACCATGGGAGGCCCAACCTCCCACCATGTTGAAAAGGCTCTTAGCACTTACATCAACGACCATGGGAGTCCCAACCTTCCGCCATGTCAAAAATTCTCATGTGTATTTGCGTCTTCCGGACTCATCACTTCCACTTGTAAAGAAACTTGATCTGAAGTACACCAAGATTCTCCCTAAAGTATTCAAACTTCACTCTATCCATTTCTAGCATAGAATCACATCAAGATTGATTACATCCAAGGGTAACCTGCGAGCCTCACCAGGACTGATTACATCTGAAGACAACCTATAAGATTGATTATGTCTGAGTAACCTATGAGCTTTGTCAGTATTTTATGCTCAGAAAACCTATCTCAGTGGCTATTCTAGAACTCGTCACTCCCTCTTTCGATAGATCTCGATCTGGATCACATACTGGAGCTTTGTTGCTCCTATTTGAGCCCATACTCAATTGCACCCTTTAGGTACCTCACTGCATGGTTTGAAACCAGGTGAGCATGTCTCAGATCTGTTAGGAACTGGATCAGGTCCTTCACAGCAAAGCATGTGTATAGTCTTGTATTTATCAGGAAAATCAATGAACAAATCATCTAATGATACATCGTGGCATCAACCGTCTCTGCTGAAGCATCACTCAATAGCTTCAGGTTCGATGCCATAGGTGTGGCCATGGCCTTTTAGTCCATCATCCCAAACCTCTTCAGTATCTTTACTGCATACTTTCCTTGTCCAAGGGAGATTCCATCCACACTCTACAAAACCTCCAAGCCTAAAAAGTAGTGCATTATACCAAATTCCTTCATATCGAAATCGACAACAAGTTTCCTTCTTACATCTTTAATGAGTTCCTCTTTTCCTGTCAGGAATAGGTCATCGACATCTAACATGAGCATCACTAGTCTTCTGCCTTCAACCTTGAAGTAAATGTTGGAATCCACTTTACTCTTAGTAAAGCATAGATCCATCAGTAAGATGTCTATCCTGTCATACCATGTCGAACCTCAGTATCTTCTATAGTCACTCCCTTTGAAGCATAACATCATTCTCCCTCTACCTTTCGTACTCCATGTATTGAAACATTCTGTACTGGAGTGACAAGTATCTTCCTATACTATTAATATTCAATGTATCCACTTTGGGTCACTAGATACCACTATCCTCTATCTCGAACTTTGTTGAAAATTTCTTATTGCACCCATCTGTGAGCTTGTCATCCTCTATAGGATTTCATCTTCAATATTGTAGCAAAGATTAAGATATTCATCACTCTAGGTGGTCTTCAATATCCTTATGTAACTGTATGTTCTATACCATGGGTGCCTTTTGAGCTCATACAAGGCCTTCTTTAATTTGCACACATGATTCTTCCTGTCGTGTGTCTCAACTCCGAGTGGTTTCTCTACGCATACTTGACTTGTCACTAGTGCAAATGTCTCTTCATAGTCTATGCCTTCTTTCTGTGAGAAGCCTCGTCCTACGAATATTGCCTTGTATCCCACGATGTTTCCATCTACTACATGATGGATCTTGTAGATCGATATGGAAGACACTACAGACTTCCCTTCAGGTCTCGACACCGCATCCTAGACATCATTCCTGTTGAACTTGTACTCTTTAATCATAGTCTCCTTCCCTTTATTCTTATCTACTTCTTCATAGCTAGAAAGCTCTGCATCAATGATGTCACTCAATAGTGTCACATAACTAGAGTGTGTCTGAGATTGGTGTTGGTTGCTATGGGCATACCCGGGTTTACTATAATCAACCAACAACACCCCTAGATCACTGGCCCTTTCGACGACAGATCGCAAAGCGGCCTGAATTCTCACCCGAAGTGACTCTAATGGGTTGGCCAAGGACTCAAGTGTCTTGGACCGGGTTTTGTGGCAATCCCACTGGTGGCTCACAGCTCTCCTAGCTGCGGTCTCTCCTCTGCGTGTCGCGTGATCTCTTGCTCGCGTCACGCGATTTCCTCGCCTCGTAGCTCTTCTAGCCGCAGGATATTCCTTTATATCGCCACGCGATCCTTTCCTGCGGCGCGCACTTTCTCAGGTCCGCGATATCTCCAACCTTATTGCATCGCCGTGCACGGTGTGACACGCAGTTCTTGCCCAATGCTAAGTCCTTCACCTGCGGTATCGCGCACCACAGCTCCTCTGCCGGTGCGGTATCACCTCTTTGTGATATCCTACCTCCGCGGTTTAGCGCACTTAGCGTTGCTCGTGTCAACGTGCAAGACTTAACATACAAGGCTATTCGATATTGCAATAGAGACTATTTTATGCAAAGCATAAATGAACCATAAACAGCGTGCCAAAGACGTTAACCTATATTTACCCTTCTATATTGCTGTGAACTGATTAACACATTCATTCATTAAACTATAAACAAAGTCCATAAACTGACTGAGAAATGCATAAGTAAACATAACACATAAACCAATCGCATAACACTGATTTTAACGTGGTTCACCTACAGGATGGAAGTTACGTCCATAGAACTGTGTTTTTATTATAGCTCAGGGGAAGGTAAAACACAGTTCTGCTGCACCGCATATGCAGCTTAAGATCTTCTCTCTTAGATCTCTTTTCTCTTCTGTATTGCTCTCCTACAATATACTCTTCCCTCTTTGTCGATCCCTACGGATATTTACATACATATTCTATAAGCCAGCTACTGGTTACCGTAAGATTGCTACCACTAATAACAGAACCAGAGCTAGGATTTTACAACAGTCTAATAGTCTGCAAGACACAACTAACTAACAAAATGACTAGCTAGCTCTTCAACCCGCCAACCCTTTTACAATACAAAATATATTCTTATATAGGCAGCCCGAAGGTCTTGCCATTACAACACTATGGGCCTATCCCAACAGTAACCCAAAACCTAACTAGTGACAGTCGGCCATATCTGTACTTGAGGTAGCTGCTTTCCGTCACACCACAGCTCTCTGCAGTCTTCCATGCTTCCCAGCACTGATCATGGGTACTATGCACCGCTTCGCTTTTCTGTCCTTCGCCTTCAATGCTTTAGCCTCGTTGCTCCTTCTCCTTTATGAGGGTCGCTGAGCCCTCCTGTCTTCTGCCGCTGCCTTCAATGCAGTGGTTGAGCTCTCTCTTCTCGGCCGCTCAGGTACCGTTGCCTTCTTGACTTTTCTATCTTAAAAGTCATGTTTTTCGGCTCTGCTCTCCAGCTGGAAACGTGCTACGGCGTCGTAGCTCTGTCTTAACTTCTTTCCGCCAAAACTTATCTTTCCGCCAAAACTAGCAGCTTCTTCTGTAGCTACGGGACCCTGCTCCAACAGTCCCCTAACACTTACTTGTGGCTCATCCTTGAGCCACCTGCAGTGGGATTCTCCTGCTGTAGCTTTGCCTTGGCTTCCTGCGAAGCCCTCTGCAACCTGTCACGAAGTCCTGTGACTTCCTTCTGCATCACTTCGACACTCGTGCCGATTCAAGCAAAGATTGACTAATACTGGCGTCTTCTGTGGCGTTAGTTTTCTCCCTGGTGGTAGTGAACTCCTTCATTTTTTGTTCAACCGTATCAACTATCTCTGTGATTTGCTCTTGATACGGTTGAAGCAGGTCATTAATGTGCATCTCCTTGGTTCTTAATTGCTGCACTTCCTGCTGCAAACAGTTCATCTCCTTTGTCTTCCTCATCTTTTGAAGAGCTGCCAAGCCCTTAATTTCTTCTTTCATTGCCGCAGCAGTATTCTCTATCTGCTAAATACTTTGCTGGATTTCTACTTTCTCCGGTGGCTCATATAACTCGGCCCATGTGTTCGTCGCATCGGTTAGTACTAACTATGCTTCGTCGATGCGATATTGCATCTGCGTAGAAGTGAGTCGAAGGGCTTCTACTCGCGCTTTCTGGTCTACATGGGAGGTGTCGCGTATGCAAGCCTCAAGCTCAGCGATCTGCACCTCATGGTCTTCCTTCACCTTGGCCACTTCTACGCCCATCCTAGTCACAGTTTCCTCCAGAGCCTTTGCTTTGTCTGCTACTCTTCTTAGCTTCTGCGAAACTGGTAAGGCAAACTCAATGTTGCATTGGGGCAGTTCCAATGCAATGCTATGCAAAACTTGAGAAAGATCTTGCTCTCTTTCCTCATATGTTCGTACTTCATCTGCCCTTTTATGAACACTAATAGCAAGTGCTGCATTCTGTTGCTTCAGCTGCGTATTCTGCTGGTAAGTCTCGACCTCTCTACTCTTGAGCTCTGCACCTAACTGCTACTGGATCATATGCAACTGGTCAATATGAAACTCTGCAAGGTTAACTTCAATGGATTGTCTAAACTGAACTGGTGGGTCCTTCATTGTGGTAGGGAATCAGATACTCCATGGTGGAATTAACACAGTATTGAGGCGATCTTTTGCTAAGCTTTCCTGGCGGGACATCGACGGTGCCGAGGTTTCTCCGGTGCTTGTCTTTTCAGGTGGAATGTACCTCATGGCAGTCTTCTCTGTAATCATTCTTAAGTCTAGAAGTTGCTTTTCGACTGTGCTCTGGCTCTTTTCCTGCGACTCCTTCATCGTGTCAAGTGATTCCTTCAATGTGTCACACGTCCTTGTTGCGATGAGTTCATAGTCATTGTCTGTCAATGCGGTCTTCAGAGTTGGCTTTGAGGTTTTCTGTTTTTTCTTCTACTGCATCCCTGGTGGCCCTTGCTGTGAAGGTCTCTTCTTTTCCCCTGGTAGAGGTTCCTCTGTTGAAGATTGCATCCCGGAAATAGAACCATTTGTTGGCTGCTATGGGCAGACCCGGGTTTACTATAATCAACCAACAACACCCCTAGATCACTGGCCCTTTCGGCGACAGACCACAAAGCGGCTTGAAGTCTCACCCGAAGTGACTCTAATGGGTTGGCCAAGGACTCAAGCATCTTGGACTGGGTTCTATGGTAATCCCACTGGTGGTTCGCAGCTCTCCTAGCTGCGGTCTCTCCTCTGTGCGTCGCGCAATCTCCTGCTTGCGTCGCGCGATTTCCTCGCCTCGCAGCTCTTCTAGCCGCAGGATATTCCTTTATACCATCGCGCGATCCTTTCCTACGGCGTGCACTTTCTCAGGCCCACGATATCTCCAACCTTATCGCATCGCTGCGCACAGTGCGACACGCAGTTCCTTCCCAACGCTAAGTCCTTCACCTGCGGTATCACGCACCGCAGCTCCTCTGCCGATGCGGTATCACCTCTCTGTGATATCCTACCTCCGCGGTTTAGCGCACTTAGCGTTGCTCGTGTCGACGTGCAAGACTTAACATACAAGGCTATTCGATACTGCAATAGAGACTATTTTACGCAAAGCATAAATGAACCATAAACAGCATGCCAAAGACGTTAACCTATATTTACCCTTCTATATTGCTGTGAACTGATTAACACATTCATTCATTAAACTGTAAACAAAGTCCATAAACTGACTGAGAAATGCATAAGTAAACATAACACATAAACCAATCGCATAACACTAATTTTAACGTGGTTCACCTCCAGGATGGAAGTTACGTCCATAGAACTGTGTTTTTATTATAGCTCAGGGGAAGGTAAAACACAGTTCTACTGCACCGCATATGCAGCTTAAGATCTTCTCTCTTAGATCTCTTTTCTCTTCTGTATTGCTCTCCTACAATATGGTCTTCCCTCTCTGTCGATCCCTGTGGATCTTTACATACATATTCTATAATCTAACTACGGGTTACCATAATATTGCTACCGCTAATAACAGAACCAGAGCTAGGCTTTTACAACAGTCTAATAGTCTGCAAGACACTACTAACTAACAAAATGACTAGCTAGCTCTTCAACCCACCAACCCTTTTACAATACAAAATATATTCTTATATAGGCAGCCCGAAGGTCTTGCCATTACAACATTGTGGGCCTGTCCCAACAGTAACCCAAAACCTAACTAGTGACAGTCGGCCATATCTGTACTTAAGGTAGCCGCTTTCCGTCACACCACAACTCTCTGCAGTCTTCCATGCTTCCCGGAATTGCACTGATCATGGGTACTATGCACCGCTTCACTTTTCTGTCCTTCATCTTCAATGCTTCAGCCTCGTTGCTCCTTCTCCTTATGAGGGTCGCTGATCCCTCCTGTCTTTCGCCGCTGCCTTCAATGTAGTGGTTGAGCTCTCTCTTCTCAGATGCTCAGGTACCGTTGCCTTCTTGACTTTTCTATCTTAAAAGTCATGGTTTCCGGCTCTGCTCTCCAGCTGGAAACGTGCTACGGCGTCGTAGCTCTGTCTTAACTTCTTTCCGCCAAAACTTATCTTTCCGCCAAAACTAGCAGCTTCTTCTGTAGCTGCGGGACCCTGCTCCAACAATTGGCTCTTTCTTTCTTTTAAAGTATTTTCATACTATTCTTCATCTTGGATTATTTCTCATGGCCAATGTGGTCTTGATCTCTCGAGGCGGATCTACCATTCTCTTTATATTCTTCTGAAGATCTTTCTTTGGCTATGGTGTCTTTGACCCGGGAATCTTTAGGTTCCTCTTCTGAACTATTGTTACTTGTTCTTTGGAATGATATACAAGTCAAGTTCATTTGCATGATTAGAAACATATCATAATTTACAAAACATATTAATAGTTAAAAGTATATTTCACATAGCCATGTGACTATTTTATCCAATGCTACAACATTCATCCATATCATGTATACATACAATAAATTCTAGATGCATTCTACCCTAATGTTATTAAGAGTGTGTAATACTCCTAATATGTCAGAAAAATAGGTTTTAATCTAGATAAGTAGTAATGGAATGTTGTACAACATCATTGAATTCTTACCCATCATGTGTAATTCAGTAGTATAAATGCAGATACTCAAACATGCATAACACATCAACTGAATATAAACAAATGCACAAACAAACAATATCATGAAATGACAATTGAATACTTATATTTATTTGTTTCATGGGCACATTCCTTCTTGAGCCTTCAGCTTCATCATCTTCTTCCTTCATAATAAAATTATTTCTTATCCAAATGCTAAGATGGATAAGAGGTTCTTCAAGAATTGAGTCCTTCATTTTCCTCATCGATTGAGGGATCTTCTTTGAATTGTGAGATCTTGATATTTAGTTGCTCCCATATTCTCTTCTCTTATTATGAGTCAATCTTCTTCTTGTGTGCACTCTTCCCAAATTCTGTTGAAGGTAATCACTTCCTTCTGGCACACATTCCTCGAATGAATGAATCCCATGATCTTGGGAGGCCATTCAAGGTGGTTATAACAATATCTTATTCTTCTTTGATTGCTTCGTCATAGAATCAAACAATTCCTTTTGGTGTCTTCAAGGATGACACATGAGGGATGAGATGATCTTTAATAGAATCTACAATGATTCTCTTGGCTCTAGCCTTAGCCTCATCTCCCTCAGGCTCTTAGAACTTCCTTACTGAAATATTGATCCAAGTCAATTTATTCAAGGATCATGGAGGTCCTATACTTTCATACTCGAAAGTTATCAACTTCACTAAGATTTTCATCAAGCTGGTGTGATTAGTCATTTTGAAATGAGAACCTCAAATGTAAATAGCAAAAAAATATATCTTACCGATTTGAGGTGTTCATCCAGGTTCCGGAGCTGGCTGATCTAGGGTTTGTCATAGAAACCATAATTTTCAAAATTTTGAATTTAGAACTTATGATTGGATAGAAACATGGGCCTCTTCAAGGTGAGCTATACAATATACTACTTTTCTTAAAACAATGGAGGGAAGCTCCAGGAACAGGAATCCCTAGTTTTCCAATTTCTTCTACAGAAATGATGGATATTGATTCTTCTGTATATATGAAGTTTCAAATCCTTAATCTATGAAACTTATCACTATGATAGCCTGATAAGTCTTCTTTCCAACCCCATAAGTTAGAGTATAAATGGATTCTACAAGTGAAACTTATTTGGGTTTTCCTAAGGTGACTGGTTTTGGGACTGTTCATCATAGCGACTTGTATAGACCTCCACGTGTCACTATTTAACATTCTGGGTCTGAAAATCAAACCACAGAAACTACAGTTTGTTCCCTACCTGCAACATCTTGCAAGATTTCATTTGTACCTTCCTATCCCGAGATATAGCAAATCTCCCTAGGTCACATGTTTATGACTGTATTCTGGAGGAGGCTAGAACCCTGATTTTGAGGAACCATATCTCCTAAAATATAGAAAATATGAGCGGAAATTTTTATATAGTGTACAACATGAATTTATATTTGTCTTGTCAAGTTTTAGAATTCTGATCCTTCTCCAATCTCGTGTTATAGCGAAATTTATAGGATTACTAAATTCCATCTTCTAGGGTTTTTAGACATGAAACCCTAATTTCCATTAGTTGTTATTGCAGCTGTATTTCAGCTATACAGTGAAACATCTATGATTTACAAACTAATACCACCAATAGATGCGCCTTAGTGATGCGATTTAGCCTAGACCTCCTTGCTTGATGATCTATGGAGAGAACACCTTGAACTAGGAATCCGTAATTCTTGCAGCTGCACAGTGCCTTCTTTCAGAGAGGCTCCAATACCATGTTAGATTTTCTTAAGATCTGATTAGATTATCTAGGATCTTTATCTAAAAGAATAAAAAGTACAATAAAATGCATAAGATATAAAGGATACACAAAGACACAAATATTTTCATCAAGGAAACCATAAAGGAGAAAACCCTGCAAACTTCTTCAGAATAGTAAGATGATCAAAAGAAGTAATAAGAAATGTTCAGCAATTATCTTTCTCTCCTCCTCTGACTGTCTCTCTCTATCATGCTCCTTATAGAGTATTTGAGGTGTGTATAAATGAGGGAGAGTGCCTCCCTATTTATACCATTTCAAGTCACTGACCAAATATAAGACTCAAGCCTACATGTCATCTCACATGGGGCCCACTTCTTGTAGAGAGACCAAAATTACATATTACATGATGTTACACTGGGGACTATTTCCATGAATTACAATGGAGGTTGTACCTCAAGTTCTAGACACAATTTAGACATCCGGTAAAGGAGTAACACACATCCCCAATGGGCATACAACAACATACAATGATAATATAGATCATAATATTTTCTGAAGTTACAAATACATCAAAACGACTTACAACGAAGGTTGTACCTCAAGGTCTAGACACAATTAAGACATCCCGTAAGGGGTAAACACATCCCCAATGGGGGCACAACAACATATAATGAAAATACACATCAGGATATCTTCCAACGTTACAAATATACATTAGAGGAAATTTGATCTCAAAATGGGCCTCCTAAGAAAAATAATAAAATAATAGTTAAAATAATAAAATAATATTTATTAATTTTGGAGGAAGAAAAGAAAAAAATTACTTTTTTTGTTCGTATTTTTGACATATCTCCCTTTGAGTTTACTCAAATTTCGATCGGGAGAGCTCATTGGATGCAAAATTAAATTCCGCATCCAATGAGTACCCACTTGGCATAACTTTGATGGACCCCACTACCCCAAAAACAAGAAATACCTAAAAAATGTGAGATGACATCATCATCACATTTTTTCAGGTATTTCTTGTTTTTGGGGTATCAAGGTCCATCAAAAGTATTTCGAGTGGGTACTCGTTGGATGCATAATTTAATTTTTCATACAGGGAGATTTCCCGATCGAAATTTGAGTAAAAACACAGGGAGATATGTCGAAAATAAGAACAAAAAAAGTAGTTTTTTTATGATACCTATCCCCAAATTTATATTAAAAAATTGTTCAAGACCTATACGATATTTCAAATTCAAATAAATTTCATTGGCTAACACATGGTGACATCGAATTTGAATTAGTGTTAAAAGGCCCATTTTGAGTTGAAATTTCCTCTAATGTCAACAGTTTTTTACAAAATGATTTGCAGAGAACCTGTGATCAAAATACATTGTGAAAGCCCCATTTACACAGAAATATGGATACCTTAAGCCAATTTGACTAGTATAAATAACCTTGATATGTATTTCTACATTCAAACCTGCTTTGTAGGCATATACCATACTCTCAACCAACCCAACCATGCTAGAAACTTTCGTTTGTTGTTATGTGAATTTCCCTAGCTTTAGTACTCCCATGTGTGTCATGCATAAAAAGAGATATTAATACCTTTCACCAAGGTTTCTTCCTCAATTGAAAATATTTCCAAGGCTCCTCCCTTATCTCCCTCATTTCCACTAGAGACTGGGGCATCCATTGATGCACAACACTTTTCCTTTTCAAAATTGAATAGTTGACTCATTAGAGAGGGATTTGTTGTTTTCATGTTGATCATTATTACTATATGTTTTATCACCTACTAGATTCAATTCACATGATTACTTCCTTGACTTCTTATGGTGACCCATAATTGTGAAGACTATGTTTCTCTAGGTCGTGATGGATTTGGGGTTGTTTACCATGATTTTTTCTTTATCCTTTGAGGTTTTGGGATTTACATATACTTTTGTTGAATATTTTCATGGAGTAACTAGCTTTGACCATGTGTCCACACATGGCACATGTCCCATTACACTCAATCTAGTTAATATCAAGTTGGAGTAGACTCCCTCAACTCAATTTATGTAATTTGAGAGTTATTGCACGTTATAGGAAATGTTTAGAATCTACATATCTGTGTAGGTGTGGGTACAATTTATAGAGTAGGCACTTGGTACAATGATGACATCAAACATTTTAATGTGGAAAATTCAAGATAGAGTATTTTTAATGTGGGATAAAATGTTTAGGGGAAACCTTTTAATGCGGGATAAAATATCTTGGAGCAAAGTGCTTGATTTTGTCCACTTTTTAATGAACACAACCATTTAAATTAACTTGTGACAACCTTTTAATGTGGGATAAAATATCTTGGAGGAAAGAGATTGAGTTTGTCCACTTTTTAACTAACACAACCATTTAACTTAACTTGCGGAAGGTGACACGTCTATTTTTATTTATCTAGATAAATTTTTATCTTGATCCACTCACTTTTTTTTAATTTCAAAGATGGAATATTTTTGAAGTGGTCTAAAACCCCAAAAGTTGTGTTTTTAAAGTGGGATAAACCCACTTGGGGAAAAGTGGTTGAGTTTTCCCAATTTTTAAGTTTTATATTCTTAATATATAAAGTTGAGTTTATAATCAATTTTACCAAATTATACTAATATAGATAGTCTTAAAATAAACCAAAAAAACTGAAAATCAATATTCCATAAGTCAAAATTTGTCCACCTATTAACTAGAACAACCAATTTGTCTATCAATTGTACAATCTTTTTGGGGGCTTCGAGGGTTTGCCACTTTATATTACCAATCTTTCTTATGATTTTTGCGGCTATTGTGTTGTCTATGGAATAATTTACGGTTTGGTTGAAAAGCATCGAGCAACTATAGCTAGCTTACTACATTTATTAGTAAATTTTGAACGAGCAGGGATGGAACAAAGCAAGGGACAGAGCACTACTTTGATTCTATTGCATTCATGGTAATGAATTCAATTATATTGTATTACGAAGGAACACCTCATGCATGTTCTACAAAGGAAATTTTGAACGTGCTAGTGGTTGCATACAAGTTTTAGGTAACATCATGCGTTGAATGGTGCAGAACTGCTTTGCAGAATTCGACAATGTCAATGGAGACTGCATTAATTTATATGGACCTTCCCCAGTCTTTTCTTACCAATGATCACTGGGTCAAGTCATTGATAGATACACAAACGAAGTTTATTTTGCAACAATTCTGTGATATTTTGAAAAAATTATGGCCATGATACTTAACAGATTTGAGCAAGTAATAAAATATCATTGGAAATATTTTTTAGAGACAGATGAACAAGGATAATTTTAGGGGCGAATTTTAGTCCAGTGGGCTATTTTTCCATGTTTTTCTCCCAAAAAAGATTCACCATTTTTCATTTTTTGAAGCCTTGTTTCTCCTCATTTTAATGGGGTAAACTTTTTCACCCTAAAAATCGCCAAATTATTATATAAACGATATAAAATCCTTCAAATTTTTTTTTTTTTGAAAAATATCAGGAATTATTTTATAGTTGGTGCTTTAAGAATTGGTAATATTCTCCAACATTTATACACTTTTAAATAAGTATGGTTCCTTAAAATCATCCCTGCAGATGAAGTCCCTCAAAATAAGAACTATAGAAATCAGCATTGAAAGATAAAAATTCACTAAAAAAATCCTCACACAACATGAGGAATGAACGTTTCCAGTTAAAACTCATTTTTCTTAGCATATATACACACACAATATAGGTAACAAGGGGAATATATCACTTGAGAAAAAATAATTTAAAACAGTGGATCATATGATGTAAGGTGGATCATAGGGAACAATATCGCTTTTACCTGAGAGAGAGAGAGAGAGAGAGAGAGAGAGAGAGAGAGAGAGAGAGAGAGAGAGAGCTGGGTGGAGGAGGGGGTTTAGGGGAGAGAAATATATAGATATTGAGGTGGTTAGGGGTTTGTGGAGGATTAGGTAAGTTATATATAGGGGGACATATTGATGAGGAGTGGGGGTTTGGGGTTATAGGGAGAGAAAGATATCGTGGGTGTTTAGCAGTTGGGGGAGGGGGATTAGGAGGGACAGAGACAGAGATTGGGTTAAGGGTGGGGAGATTAGTAGAGAGAGAAAGAGACGATTAGAGGATGGGGGTTATGGAGAGAGGGGGGATTAGAGATAGGGGGTAGGGGTAGTTGTTATGTGAGTT
>LPNX010239051.1:192607-211325 GCA_001517045.1 Pseudotsuga menziesii | reverse complement strand
ATATATATATACATATATATATATACATATACATATATATATACATATATATATATACATATACATATACATATACATATATATGTATATACATATATATGTATATACATATATATGTATACATACATATGTATACATATATATACATATATATACATATATATACATATATATATATATATATATATACATATACATAGTTTTATATATTTTTATTTCATCATATGTCAAATTTGTAAAAAAACATAGGTTTTCTAAAAAAATGTTCATTGTTTGTATTAAAACTCTCATAAAGGGGCCTAATGCTTAACCTTCTGTTTTTGGGGTTTCATTGAATTTTGTAATATATATAATCAACATTAAACATTATGGAAAAATAGTGCCACACAAAAAATGCATAAGGAAGAGGAAAATTAGATCAACTTTTAACAAAGAGCTAATGGTGGAAGAAAAAATCTTATGTGGAGGAGTTGAGGTTGTTAAAATTTGATAGTCCCATCCTTTAAGAGATACAAACACACATTTCTTAGTTACCAAACCAATGTAACCAATTCTATATCTAATGGATTCAAGGCCAGCATGAAAATAGTCTTTCATTCATCCTAATAAAATATAGAGGTAGTTGGTCTATAATTTAAGTTCTTGAGTTTTAAGAATACCAAAATCTATTGTGAACAAGACTATTCTAAATTCTAAGGTAATGCATTAAAATATTTCTCTATTTACAGAATTGCATTAAACATTTTTCTATTTGTGGATTTGAATTATTGAGAAAAATATTTAGAAGCAACCATTTAAGGATAAGCTAATAACCAAGAAAACCAAATTTGAGGAGCTTCACATTATTGAGGTATTCAAGAGACAAAACCAAAGCTTGGTGTTGAGATAACCTTCACTACAATCCTTTAAGGACATATAAAATTGTAAAAGAAATTTGAGGCTCGTAAGTGAAAGACTCAACCACTAGCATTCATTGAGGCTAATTCTCATGTCCTTAAAAAATGTTTCAAAAAGAATAAATCATCAAGGTCCCTCCCATGGATCCTGTTTTGATACAAATATGAACATCTAAATCCATCTATGTCTAAAAAATACTTGATAAATTAAAAACCTAAAATCCAACCAATATTTGGGAGATGCACCTAATAGAATGGTTTAAGGGACAAAAGTATCTCTTATGTGGTGATATTACCTTCATCACAGGCCTTCAAGAACACAATGCTTTTTAGATAATTCAAGATTTAGAAGTGAAACACCAAACCACCTACAGTGATGCCCAAATTTTTGTTAGCTTTTCTTAAGATATGATTAGATTATCTAGGATATTTATCTGAAAGAATAACAAGTACAACAAGATGCATAAGATATAAAATATACACGAGACACAAATATTTTCATTGGGGAACCCATGAAGGAAAAAATCTTGCAAACTTGGTTAGAATAGTAAGATGATCAAAAGTCGTTATAAGAAGTATTCATTAGCTATCCATCTCTCCTCCTTTCTCTTTCTCTCTCTCTCTCTCTCTCTCTCATGAAAACTTGAGAGTGTGAGGTGTGGAGAGTACATCCCTATTTATACCCTTTCAAGTCACTAACCAAACATAAGACCAGGGCCCACATGTCTTCCCTAAAAGGGCCAAATTCTCCCAGAGAGACTCCAAATACACATTACATGTGTTACACTGGGGACTATTTCCTCGACTTATAATCGAGGTTGTACATTAAGGTCTAGACACAATTAAGATATCCTGTAAGGGGGTAAACACATCCAAAATGGGGATACAACACCATACAATGACAATACACATCAGAATATCTTCCAAAGTTACAAATACATCAAAACTCCCTCTTAACTAGGATGATAGTTGCTTCTATCATCTTCTTATAATTGATCATCGATCGGTACTATCTGTCATCAGAAGTTTCTATGGAGATAGCCCTATCTTTATTGGGTGTAGGCCTAATTTTCATCCAGGTCTTCATCTCATCTCGAGCAAGACATATTGTAGGAACAGTTCAGGACCTTATTTACATTGCCATGACAATAACCTGCGTATCCTACCTTCATCTCATCATATCTAGATCATCTCTATTGTCCTGCACAAAACAAAACAAAGAACAAATATTTAGATGCATACAACTTGTGTTCTTTCACCATAGTAGTAAGCTAGGATAATTTCCACATCATTAAGACAACATGTAGCTTCTACTATGAGAGAATCACCTAGGAGAACACTCAGTACATTACATCTCTTCATGGTCAACCTGTGTTCTATCAGTAGAGCCTCTTAGGTGCACCTCTCGTACTGCATGACCTTATCATCTCAACATGGGAACACATATATATGGATATGTATGTAAGGATGAATTACAACCCAACAAATTGCTACATCAAGACATTTTACGTTATATGGTAAACCTCAAGGACTTATTACATCAAAACAACCCGTGTCCAGGATATTTTACGTTCAGACAACCTTCAGGGTGTATTACATCCAAGTCACTTGCGTATCATGCCATGTATCATTTTACACTCGGATAACCCATAGGGCGTATTACATTCGAGTAACCTACATACCATGCCAGGTATCATTTTACACTCGAATAACCTGCCACAGGATGGATTACGTTCAAGGATAACCTGCGAGATTTTCCAGGACTGATTACATACGACGACAACCTATAGGACTGATTACGTATGAGCATCCTGGTTCACCGGGATTTTTATCACTCGGACAACCCATCTCATTTCCTTTGTGAGATATAATGCATCAACTATTTCTGGCGTAGAACACATCAAGACTGATTACATCCATGTACAACCTATGAGCTTGGCCAGGACTGATTACATCTAAGAAACCTATGAGCTTCACCAGGATGTTACGCTCAAACAACCTGTCTCTCGAAATATGCTAGAACACATCACTCCCTATTTCTAGGGATCTCAATATGGATCACATCAAGTATTTATTTGAAGTAATAAAACTTCACTCTTTCTAGAGGATTGGTGAACACATCGGCTATTTGCTCCTCTATTGCCACATATTGGAGCTTCACTACTCCTCTCTGCACCATATCCCTAACATAGTGGAATTTGATCTCGATGTGCTTCAAATTGTCATGGAACATTGGGTTTTATTATAGCTTCACGCAACTCTGATTGTCACAGAATATACAAGTCACATCCAACTGGAGAACAAATAAGTCAGACATTAGATTTCACAGCCACATTGTTGCACAACTAGCCGAGCAAGAGAAAACATACTATGCCTCAGTTGTACTTAGTGCCACACGTGATTTCTTCTTGCTGAACCAAGAGATCATGCCATATCCCAAACTAAAGAAGCAAACTGAGGTGCTCTTCCTGTAATTTGTGCTACCTTCCCAGTCCAAATCAACGTAACCGTGTAGGTTAATCTTATGATTCACATGATATTTGGGCGCATAATCCACTGTACCTTTTAGGTACCTCAAAACATTCTTTTCATCTACCAGGTGAACATGTCTCGAATATGTCAAGAACTGACTCAGGGTGTTCTCCGCAAAGCATATGTCTGGTCTCGTATTCATTAGATACATCAATGAGCCAATAATATAAGGATACATCGTGGCATCAACTGAATCATATGAAGCATCAATCAGAAGCTTCAAGTTATATTCCATATGTGTGGCTATCACCTTGTAGTCCAACATTCTGAATCTCTTCAAAATATCCACTGCATACGTCCCTTTCCTAAGGAAGATTCCATTTGCACTTTGTCACACCTCCATGCCTAAGAAGTAGTGCATCATACCTAGGTCTTTCATCTTTAACTCTATAGCAAGTCTCCTCCTTTCCTCTGTAATGAGTTCCTCTTTTCCTTTAAGAAACATGTCATCGGCATATAGCAACAGTTTCACATGTCTTTTGTCTTCCACCTTGAAATAGAGGTTGGAATTTTCTTTACTCTTGGTAAGGACCAACCTCATTAGGAAGTTTTCCATCCCATTGTACCATGTCCTCAGTGCTTGTTTCAATCCATACAATGCCTTCTTCGATTTTCACACATGGGTCTTCCTTACATGTGTCTCAAATCCCAGTGGTTGTTCCACGTACACTTCCTCCTTAACTACACCATTTGAGAAAGTTGTCTTAACATCCATTTGGTGTATTTTCCATTTTATAATTGTTTCCAAAGAAAGTATGGTCCTAATGGAAGTCTACCTTTCCACAGGTGAAAATGCATCTTCGTAGTCTATGCCTTCTTTCTGTGAGAAGCCTTGTGCTATTAACTTTGCCTCGTATTTCTTGATGATTCCATCTGCAGCATGCTTGATCTTGTAGATCCACTTCCAAGTCACAACAGACTTCTTCTCTGGTCTCGAAACTTTATCTCCCAGACATCATTTTTCATGATAGACTGATATTCCTCGATCATAGCATCCTTCCATTATTTCTTTTCTGAATCCTATTCATAGGTGGAAGGTTTTATATCATTGATGCCACACAGAAGGGCCACATATCTATTATAGGACTCTTCCCTCTTTCTCTCTCTATGTATTTCTTCTGGAGCACCATACGTTTCAGCCTCTCATATGAGCTCTTGTGCCCATGCTGGTTTCCTCTTGTGGGAGTCCTTTTCAAGGAATATCTCTACCGAATCTTATGGTTCTATCATGTTGTGATCTTCATGGTATTCTAGAATTGATTCTCCAATTTCCATTTTTCGAAATCTTGTCTCTTCGGGTTTTTTGACTTCCTGGATAGGATTCCTCCTAGATTTGAAGTATGTTGAGTCTTCATCAAAGGTTGCATCTCTACTAATGTCAATCTTCTTGAATCATGGGAAGTATATTCGGTAGGCATTTGATGTATCATTGTATATTACTATCGTAACCTTCCTCATAGAAGGATCGAGCTTGGTCCTTTTCTTCTTTGGGATATGTATGTAAACTGACAAACCAAATATTCTCAAATTGTTGACTTCTAGTTACTCTTCTGAGAAATATTCTTCAGGAGTCTTGTTGTCAAGTACTCGATGAGTAGAACGGTTATGTACATACAAAAACGCTCTTGTTTCCTCTGCCCAAAGGTGCATAGGAAGATCTTGGTTGTGCAACATAGCTATTTTTGCTTCCATGATGGTTTGGTTCTTTTGTTCTACAACCCCATTCTGTTGAGGATTGTATGGAGTGCTCAACTCCCTCTTAATCCCAGACTCTCTACAGATTTCGTTGGATTCTTTTGAAGTGAACTCTCTGCCATTATCTGACCGTATAGTATTGATCTTCTTATCCGTCTGGTTCTCGACCAAGGATTTATATTCATTGAACTCACTGAAAATGTCACTTTTCCCTTTCAAGAAATATATCCAAGTCTTATGTGAGAAACCATCTATAAAGGAAACATAGTACACATACCCATTTAATGAGCTAGAAAACATGGATCCACATACATCCGAGTGTACTATATCTAGTATTCCTTTAGCCTTTCTCTCACTACTGGGAAATGCATTCTTTCCTTCAGCCTTTCTCTCACTAGTGGGTGAGCATTCTTTCCTTGTGCACATCCTTTGCAAATGCTTTCATGATTTTCCTGTATTTCTGGCAATCCTAAGACTACTTTGCTTTCCATAGGTATTTGTATGTAGTGCACATGTGCGAGCCTTATGTGCCATAGTTCGCTTGGTTCAATTGACTATTGAACCAGTGCTTGTTCAGGCTGTCCCTTTAGTTTGTACAAGCCTCTATCTTCTTCTCCAATCACTGTTGAATCTTATATTTTATTTCCTCTGCTCCACATCGAAATTTGGCCATCGAAAAAAAGCATCCCTAATTCCCTTTACATATAGTGCAGAGATGGAGAGAAGATTCTTCTTCAATCCTATAACATATAGCACATCCTACATATTTAAATACTTCCCATAGTCAAGCTTGTATGAAGCTTCTCTAGTCCTTTTTATGGGGTATTGGTAATCATCCCCAGGTTTCACCTTGTGAGGTGACTCATGTTCAGACATATTTACAAATGATCCCTTGTATCCCGTCATGTATTTAGAAGCTCCACTATCCACAAGCCAATCATTGCTTTTGTGTAATATAGTGCCAGTAAGTGTTGAGATTAGCACATACTCTTCACCTGAATCATACTTATCCCTTCTGAATCTTTTGTTTTTTGGTTCATCATCTTCATTAAAATGAGCATGGTGTCTCCTTCTCCTGATGGGACAATATCTTGCAAAATGTCCCTTTTCATCACAAGTGCATCATCAAACATTTGAAGTGTCTCTCTTGGTATTCTTTGGTTTCTTGTCCTTCTTCTTGTTGTGATGAAAGTTCTCCTTCTTCTTGAAGTTCTTCCTAGTGTGAAATGTGAGAGATTGATCTGCAGTTGCTCCCATATTCTCTTCTCTTGTCACGAGTTGAGATTCTTCTTGTGCACATTCTTCTCGAAGTCTGGTGAAAGAGATTAGTGTTGATGTAATTGTAACTTCGGAATGTATTGACCTATGTATCTTATGTCTTGTACCCTGATGTTTATTTCGAGATGTGTCTGAAATTTAATTGAGTCATGTCATGCCCCGATGTTTCGATTGGGAGAATCTATAATGTAAACAAGTCACATCAAGTAATTATGGGTAACCCTCCTTTTGTCTAAGGGTTAACATCCCCGTAATTTCAGGGCACTAGGGTTATTAGACTCACCTAGTGAATTCGGCCCTAGTTGAGTTTAGTCAAGTCAGGAATTAGTATAAATATAGAGTGAGCCTCTCTATTTAACACACACTCACTCACACTCAGTTGTAGTGCATAGCTGAGGAAGAAGAAGACACTGGGGCTAGAAGAAAGAGGTTACTGCTGTCAGGAGATCATCTTACTATTTTGGGGTTTTACTCTTGGTGCTAATTCTATCTCTGAGGAATTTGTGGGGTTTTCTCCATTTATGGTTTCCCCGAGGAAAAACACTGTGTTCATTGTCTCTTGTATTTGATTGCTGTGCTTTTTATTCTCTCAGTTAAAAGATCCTAATAATGCCAGCTTAATGTTAAAAATATAACATGGTATCAGAGCTAACCTAAGAAGAAGACACTGTGCAGCTATGGGAATTAGGGATTCCTACTTTGTGGATCTTCCTCCACATATTTTCAGCAAAAGAAGGTTGGATTAACTCTCCTCCTTAGGGCGCATCTTTTTGTCGAAGCAGAATCCAGTTCTGAGGTTTTTCAGTTTTGGACCCGACACAACTGCCGAAAATTAGGGCTTTTCACATAAGAGGAATTTTTCAGTGAGCACAGGCCTGGATTTATCTCCTCCCCAAAATCGAAGTTAGGGATCAATTTTAAAGCAATTGGTTGGATAGAACTCCAGAAAAGTAAAACCCTAATATGGTCCTGAACCACTACTGTAGGATTTCTGCTCCAAATCCAGATCCGACATCTTGACCTGGTAATATCTAAATCTTTTGTATTTCCATTTGAGGTTCTCAGTTAAGATGTCTCATCATACCAATATTGATGAAAATCTTGAGGGAGCTAATAACTTCCGAGCCTGGAAGTATAGGATCTCCCTGGTCCTGGAAGAAAATGAGTTGGACTCCTACATCAATGAGGAGGTTCCAGTTCTAGAGGGAGATGAGGAAAAGGCCTTACATAAGAAGAAGTTGGTTATGGCAAAGAGAATCATTGCTGATTCTATCAAGGATCACCTCATACCACAGGTGTCCTCCCTCAAGACACCTAAAGCTATGTTTGATGCCCTAACCAAATTGTTTGAAGGGAAGAACATAAACAGGAAGATGAATCTGAGAAACCAGTTGAAGAATGTAAAGATCCAGAATGCATAAACCATCTAGTCTTACTTTACAAGGGTCTCTCAGATCAAGGAACAACTGGAAGCAGTAGATGAAGAAGTAGAAAATGCAGATATTGTGATGACCACCTTAAAAGGTCTCCCTAGATCATGGGACTCCTTTATTCAAGGGATATGTGCCAGAAAGAAGTTGGTCAAGTTCAAAAGATTATGGGAAGAATGTTCTCAAGAAGAAGCTTGGATAACAGCTCGAGAAGAGAAGATGGGAAGTGAAGATCAAGCTCTCACGGTACAATCCAAGAAACCCAGATCTAGCCACCACAAAAAGACTGTCCTAAGAATAAGAGTAGCTCTCACAAGAAGAAGGGAAACAAGAGAAGACATCATGCTCATGTTGCAGAGGATGATGAACCTTCCACAAAGAGAAAGAAACAAGTTAGTGATGATTCTTCAATAGATGAAGAATATGTTTTGATTTCCGCTCTCATGGGAACTATCACACATGGTAGCAATGATTGGCTTATAGACAATGGTGCTTCCAAGCACATGACATGATTCAAGGAATCCTTTGGGAAATTATCTGAACATGAATCACCTCACAAAGTGAAACCTGGGGATGACTACCAGTATCCAATAAAAGGTAGTGGGGAATCCTCATACAAGATAGACTTTGGAAATTCTATGACAATGAAAGAAGTATTGTTTGTACCAGGACTAAAGAAGAACCTTCTCTCCATATCTGCATTAGATGCAAAAGGAATGAGGGTTGCATTTATAGATGGTCAAGTCATAATGTGGCCAAGAGGAAAGACTATCGATGATGCAGTAGTGATTGGGGAACAAGAAGGAGTCTTATACAAATTGAAGGGCCATCCAGAACAAGCTTTTAGCCAAATGAACTTTGGCATAGAAGGCTTGCACATGTGCATTACAGAGCACAACCTCTTGCAATCAAATTTGTTGAAGGTCTTCCAGAAATGCAAACAAAACATTAAGGTGTATGCAAAGGATGTACGAAAGGGAAGAACACAAAGAAGACATTTCCAAGTAGCGAAAGCAAGGCAAAAGGAATCTTGGAAATCATCCACTCCGATGTATGTGGTCCAATGTCATCTAGTTCACTAAGTGGGTATGCATATAGAGTTTCCTTTATTGATGATTTTTCTAGAAAGACATGGTATATTTTATGAATAACAAAGATGAAGTATTCAGTAAGTTCAAGGAATTCAAAGCCTTGATCGAGAACCACACTGAAAAGAAGATCAAGACCTTTCGATCAGATAATGGTGGAGAATTCACTTTGAATGAATTCAAAGAGCTATGCAAAGACTCAGGGATTAAGAGGGAGTTGTCCACTCCTTATAATCCACAACAAAATGGGATTGTAGAACGGAAGAACAAAACTATCATGGAAACTGCAAGAGCTATGCTTCATGATCAAGATCTTCCTATGCATCTTTAGGCAGAAGCATCCATAACAACGTTGTATGTATAGAACTGTACTCCACACACATTACTCGAGAATAAGACTCCTGAAGAGGTCTTCTCCGGCAACAAACCCGAAGTCAGCCATCTTAGAATATTTGGCTGTCCTGTGTACATACACATTCCAAAAGAGAAGAGGACCAAATTAGATCCTTCAGGAAAGAAGGGTATATTTGTGGGATACTCTAAAAGCTCGAAGGCTTACAGAATATACTGTTAGTTTTTCAACATTAAGCTAGCATATCATTAGGATCTTTAACTGAGAGAACAACAAGCACATCAATCAAACACAAGAGACAATGAACACAGTGTTTTTCCTTGGGGAAACCATAAATGGAGAAAACCCCGCAACTTACTCAGAGATAGAATTAACACCAAAGTGAAACCCAAAAATAGTAAGACAATCTCTCAATAGTAGTAAGCTATTTCCTCTAGCCCCAGTGTCTTTCTCTTCCTCAACTATGTGCTACACTTGAGTGTGTATGAGTTGTGTGCTAAATAGATATTCCAACTCTCTATTTATACTAATCCCGACATGACTAAAACCATACTAGGGCTGACTTTACTAGGTGAGTCTATTAACCTTAGTGCCCCGGAACTGCAGGGACTTTAACCCTTAGATAATAGGAGGGTTACCCACAATGATTTGACATGACTTATTTACATTGTAGATTCTCCCAATAGGAACATCAAGGCATGAAATGACACAATAACATCCCAGAATAAACATAGGGTTACAATAGATAAGAAATGTAAGTGAATACATTCCGAAGTTACAATTACATCAACACTCCCTCTTAACTAGGAAGGTATTCTCTCGACACAATTTTCATGACTGGTCTTCTTCTTTGGATCTTCTTGTCATCTGCATTCTTCAAGTCTTCTTCATCTTCAAGTATTCTTTGTCTTCAAGTCATCTTCGTCTCTGGATCTGAATCGTCACTTGATCTGGATCATCTTCACTGGATCTGTATCATCACTGGATCTGGATGATCATCACTGGATCTGGATCATCACTGGATCTGGATCATCATCACTTAATCTGGATCATCTCTGGAGCATCATTTCTGGATCTGGATCATCTCTTGATCTGGATCATCTCTGCTGGATCATCAATACTGAATCTTCACAGGGTGCTATCTCATGATTCTTCTCGTCACAGGAAGTTCTATAGAGACATCCCTTTTTCATGCTGGATGTAGGCCTAGCCAACATGTAGGTCTTCACCCGGCACTTACATCTGATCATATAGGAACTAATCCTATAATCATATCAGAAAGGAAACACCTAGCACTCACATCTGACCATGTGGTAACATAGCCCACAACCCTATTAGAAAGGCCCAGCACTTACATCTGATCAACCAATGATCGAAGAAAGGCCCAACACTTACACTTGGCCATGCGAGGAACCAATCCTCCATGCCAAAAGGCTCCTGCACTTACATTTGATCAACCAATGATAGAAGAAAGGCACTGCACTTACATCTGATCAACCAATGATCGAATAAAGGCATAACACTTATATTTGATCAACACATCATCGAAGAAAGGCTCAGCACTTATATCTGATCAACACATGATCGAAGAAAGGCTCTGCACTTACATTCGACACATACAAGGAACCAATCCATTTGCATGTTTGAAAAGGCATGCACTCACATCTGATCCTGTAAGAACCAATCCTACTGTCATATCATAATGGCCCCAAGTCCTAGACTGAGCTACCTGGTAATTGACCAGGCACCTCCATTCTCCAGGAGAATGGTAGTTCCCCTTACATCTATCCTACTCGATACCATGGCTAGCACTCACATCTGAGATGGAAGGAACCGATCCTCTCACCATGACAGAATGGATTAGCCCTTATATCTGACCTACTCATCAGAATGGCTATGGATATCAGCACTCATATTTGACATGGAAGGAACCAATCCTCTCACCATGATAGAATGGCTCAGCCCTTACATCTTACCATGGAAGGAACCAATCCTCTCACCATGTCAGAATGGCTATGGGACTCATCAATTTCCCTTGGAGGAAATCTCTATCTGGAGAACACCAAGTTTCTCCCTGAAGTACTTGAACTTCACCCTAGCTAATGGCTTCGTCAATACATCAGATATTTGTTCCTTCATCGCAACATACTGGAGCTTCACTGCTCCCTTTTGTACCATATCCTTGATATAGTGATATTTGATCTTGATATGCTTCGACTTATCATGGAACACTAGATTCTCTGACAACTTTACGCAACTCTAGTTGTCAAAATGGATACAAGTAGCATCCATCTGGAGATCAAAAAAATCAGATAGTAGCTTCCACAGCTATACTGCCTCACAACCAGCTGAACAAGCTGCGACATACTCTGCTTCAGCTATACTCAGTGCCACATAGGATTTCTTCCTGCTAAACCAAGAGATCACACCTGATCCCATACTAAAGAAACAACCTGAAGTGCTTTTCCTATCGATGGCACTTCCTTCCCAATCTGAATCAACATAACCCTCCGGGTTAATCTTCTAATTCACCTCGTACTTGAGCCCATAATCAATTGTACCCCTCAGGTACCTCAGAATGTGCTTTGCAACAATCAAGTGAACATGTCTCGGATTTGTCAAGAACTGGATCAAGGTGTTCACAGCAAAGCAAATGTCTGGTCTCGTGTTCACTAGGTACATCAAGGACCAATCATTTGACGATACATCATGGCATCAACCGTCTCTGATGAAGCATCACTCAATAGCTTCAGGTTCGATGCCATAGGTGTGGTCATAGCCTTGCAGTCCATCATCCCAAACCTCTTCAGGATCTCTACTGCATAATTACCTTGTCTGAGGGATATTCCATTTGCATTTTGCCACACCTCCATACCTAGAAAATAATGCATCATACCCAAGTCCTTCATTTTGAACTCGGCAGCAAGCTTTCTCTTCGTATCAGCAATCAACCCATCCATACCTGTTACAAAAAGATCATCTACATATAGTAGAAGCATCATTGGGTTGCCATCTTCAACCTTGTAGTAAAGGTTGGAATCTGCTTTACTCTTGGTAAATCCAAAACTAGGTAGAAAGCTATCAATTCTGTCGTACCATGTCATGGGTGCCTGTTTCAAACTGTACAGGTCTTTCTTCAATCTGTACACATGAGACTCTCTGTCATGTGTCTCAAAACCGAGTGGCTATTCTACATACACTTCCTCTTCCACTACACCATTCAAGAAAGCAGTCTTGACATCCATTTGGTGTATCTTCCATTTCATTACTGCAGCCAATGCAAGTACTGTTCTGATGGAAGTGTATCTAGCCACAGGATCAAAGGTTTCTTCATAATCTATTCCTTCCTTCTGTGAGAAGCCACGAGCCACAAATCTTGCCTTATATTTTTCAATGCTATCGTGTGCAGCATGCTTGATCTTGTAGATCCATTTGGAAGTTACAACTGACTTCCCTTTTGGTCTTGGGACAACATCCCAAACATCATTCTTCATGATCGATTGATACTCTTCAATCATAACCTCCTTCCATTCTTTCCGTTCTGTTGCTTCTTCATAGTTGGAAGGTTCTTTATTGATAACATCAAATAGTAAAGCTACATATCCGGAATAAGATCTGGTTCTCTTTCTTTCTCTGTGATTCTTTTCTGGAGCCCCATATCTTTCTGCACCTTGGATAATTTCTCGTACCCAAGCAGGTTTCCTCTTGTGAGGATTCTTCTCCTGAGGTGGATCTATAGGTCTTTGTGGTTCTTCAAATTCTTGAACTTCTTCTTGAATTTCTTCATTCATGGTTGTATCATGAATTCTGGGTGCTTCTGCTTCTTCAGTTTCTTCAGCTGGTCTCTTTCTGGATTTGTTGTAAATTGTGTCTTCATCAAATGTTAAATCCCTAATAATGTCGATCTTCTTGTATCCTGGGAATTATAACCTATAATCCTTCGAGCTTTCAGAGTATCCCACAAATATACCCTTCTTTCCTAAAGGATCTAGTTTTGTTCTCTTTTCTTTTGGTATGTGTATGTACACTGGATAGCCGAATATTCTGAGATGGTTGACTTTTGGTTTCTTGTTGGAGAAGACTTCTTTAGGAGTCTTTTTCTTGAGTACTCTGTGTGGAGTACGGTTCTGTACATACACCGTTGTTTGGCTGCTTCTGCCCATAGATGCATAGGAAGATCTTGATCATGAAGCAATGCTCTTGCAGCTTCCATGATGGTTCTATTCTTCCTTTCTGCAACCCCATTCTATTGTGGATTGTAAGGAGTGGACAACTCCCTCTTAATCCCTGATTCTTTGCATAAGTCTTTGAATTCATTTGATGCGAATTCTCCACCACTATCTGATTGAAAGGTCTTGATCTTCTTTTCTATGTGATTCTCGATCAACGCTTTGAATTCCTTGAACTTGCTGAAAACTTCATCTTTGTTCTTCATGAAGTAAATCCATGTCTTCCTAGAAAAATCATCAATGAAAGAAACATAGTATACATACCCGCTTAGTGAGCTTGATGACATTTGTCTACATACATCGGAGTGAATGATTTCCAAGATTCCTTTTTCCTTGCTCTCACTACTTGGAAATGTCTTCTTTCTATTCTTTCCTTTTGCACATCCTTTGTAGACTCCATCATGTTTTGCTTGAATTTCTGGAAGACCTTCAATAGCTTTGCTTGCAAGTGGTAGTGCTTTGTAATGCACATGTGCAAGCCTTCTGTGCCAAAGTTCATTTGGCTCTACTGTGTCATGTACCATATCTTGTTCTGGATGGCCCTTCAGCTTGTATAAGCCTCCTTCTTGTTCTCCAATCACTATTGCATCATCAATAGTCTTTCCTCTTGGCCACATGATGACTTGGCCATATACAAATGCAACCCTCATACCTTTTGCATCCAATGCTGATATGGATAGGAGATTCTTCTTTAATCCTGGTACAAACAAGACATCTTTCATTTTGATATATTTTCCAGAGTCTAGCTTGTAGGAGGATTCACCACTACCTTTTATGGGATATTGGTAGTCATCCCCAAGCTTCACCTTATGGGGTGAGTTATGTTCGGATAGTTTCTCAAAGGATTCCTTGAAACCTATCATGTGCTTGGAATCCCCACTGTCAGTAAGCCAATATTTGCTTCCATGTGTGATAGTTCCCATGAGAGAGGAGATCAAAACATATTCATCTTCACTTTCTTTTTTTCCTCTCTTCCTCGGAGGATCATCATCCTCAGCAGTGTGAGCATGATGTCTTCTTTTCAAGTTCCTCTTCTTCTTGGATCCATTCTTATTCTTTGGATAGTTTTTAGCAAAGTGTCCTATTTCATCACATGTATACCATCTGAGTCTGGATGGATCCCTTCTCATAAAGTTATTTTTATAATGAGAATGCTTACCTTGGTGATGATGACTTTTTCTTCTTCCTTTCTTGGAGTGTACTGTGAGAGCTTGATCTTCACTTCCCATCTTTTCTTCTTGAGCAGCTATCCAAGCTTCTTCTTGAGAGAATTCTTCCCATAGTCTACTGAAATTGACCAACTTCTTTCTAGCACAAATTCCTTGGATGAAAGAATCCCATGACCTAGGGAGGCCATTCAATGTTGTCATCACAATTTTTGCATTCTCCACTTCTTCATCTACAGCTTCTAGTTGTTCTTTGATTTGGGAGACCCTTGTGAAGTATGACTGGATGGTCTCCTCATTCTAGATCTTGACATTCTTCAACTGGTTCCTTAGAGTCATCTTTTGATTGATGTTCTTCCCTTCAAACAATTTGGTTAGGGCATCAAAAATGGCTTTAGGTGTCTTGAGAGAGGACACCTGTGGAATGAGGTGATCCTTCATAGAATCAACAATGATCCTCTTTTCCATAACCAAATTCTTCTTATGTAAGGCCTTGGCCTCATCTCCCTCTGGAACTGGAACCTCCTCCTGGATATAGGAGTCCAACTTATTTTCTTCCAAGACCAGGGAGATCCTATACTTCCAATCTCGGAAGTTATCATCTCCCTCAATCTTTTAATCAAGCTTGGTATGATGAGACATATTAACTGAGAACCTCAAATGGAAATACAAAAGATTTAGATCTTACCAGGTCAAGATGTCGTATTTGGATTTGAAGTTGAAATCCTGCAGTACTGGTTCAAGAGCAGATTAGGGTTTTGCTTTTCTGGAGTTCTGTCCAACCAAATGCTTTGAAATTGATCCCTAACTTTGATTTTGGGGAGGAGATCAATTTAGGTCTGGGCTCACTGAAAAATTCCTCTTCTGTGAAAATCCCTAATTTCCGGCAGCAGTGTCGGGTCCAAAACTGAAAAACCTCAGAATTGGATTCTACTTCGACAGAAAGATGCTCCCTAGGGAGGAGAGTTATTACACCTTACTTTTGCTGAAAATATGTGGAGAGAGATCCACAAAATAGGAAGTCCTAGTTCCTACAGCTGCACAGTGTCTTCTTCTCAGGTTAGCTCTGATACCATGTTAGTTTTTCAACATTAAGCTAGCATGTCATTAGTATCTTTAACTGAGAGAACAACAAGAACAACAATAAAAAAAAAAAGAGACAATGAACACAGTGTTTTTCCTTGGGGAAACCATAAATGGAGAAAACCCTGCAACTTCCTCAGAGATAGAATCAACACCAAAGTGAAACCCAAAAACAGCAAGACAATCTCCCGATAGCAGTAAGCTCTTTCCTCTAGACCCAATGTCTTTCTCTTCCTCAACTATGTGCTACACTTGAGTGTGTATGAGTTGTGTGATAAATAGAGAGTCCAGCTCTCTATTTATACTAATCCCGACATGACTAAAACCCTACTAGGGCCGAATTCACTAGGTGAGTCTAATAACCCTAGTGCCCTGGAACTGCGGGGAATTTAACCCTTAGATAATAGGAGGGTTACCCACAATGATTTGACATGACTTGTTTACATTATAGATTCTCCTAATAGGAACATCGGGGCATGACATGACACAAGAACATCCCGGAATAAACATCGGGTTACAATAGATAAGAAATACAAGTGAATAGACTCTGAAGTTACAATTACATCAACATATACTTCCCAGGATTCAAGAAGATTGACATCAGCAGGGATGTGACATTTGATGAAGACACAGCTTACAACAAATCAAGAAAGAAACCTGCTGAAGGACCTGAAGAAGAAGAAACTCCCATAATTCATGATACAACCATGAATGAAGAAATTCAAGAAGAAGATCGAGAATTTGAAGAACCTCAAGAAACTTTAGATCCACCTCTGGAGAAGAATCCTCATAAGAGGAAACCTGCTTGGGTACGTGAAATTATCCAAGGTGTAGAAAGATATGGAGCTTCAGAAGAAACACCTAGAGGAATAAAGAGAACTAGATCATGTTCTAGTTATGTAGCCTTACTATGCGACATTATTGATAAAGAACCTTCCAACTATGAAGAAGCGGCAGAACGGAAAGAATGGAAGGATGCTATGATCGAAGAGTATCAATCGATCATGAAGAATGATGTTTGGGATGTTGTACCAAGACCAGAAGGGAAGTCCATTGTAACTTCCAAATGGATCTACAAGATCAAGCATGCTGCAGATGGTAGCATCAAGAAACATAAAGCAAGATTTGTGGCTTGAGGTTTCTCCTAGAAAGAAGGAATAGATTATGAAGAAACCTTTGCACTTGTAGCCAGATACACTTCCATCAGATCAGTACTTGCTTTGGCTGCAGTGATGAAATGGAAGATACACCAGATGGATGTCAAGACTGCTTTCTTGAATGGTGTAGTAGAAGAGGAAGTGTATGTGGAACATCCACTCGGTTTTGAGACACATGACAGAGATTCTCATGTGTGCAGATTGAAGAAATCCCTGTACATTTTGAAATAGGCACCCAAGACATGGTACGATAGAATTGATGGCTTCCTACCCAGTTTGGTCTTTACCAAGAGTTAAGCAGATTCCAACCTTTACTGCAAGGTTGAAGATGGCAATCTAGTGATACTCCTACTATATGTGGATGATATGTTTATAATAGGTATGGATGGGTTGATTGCTGATACGAAGAGGAAACTTGCTGCCGAGTTTAAAATGAAATACTTGGGAATGATGCACTATTTCTTAAGCATGGAGGTGTGGCAGAATGCAGATGGGATCTTCCTTGGACAAGGGAAGTATGCAGTAGAGATCCTGAAGAGATTCATAATGATGGACTGCAAGGCCATAACCACAGCTATGGCATCGAACCTGAAGCTATTAAGTGATGCTTCATCAGAAGCGTTTGATGCTGCGATGTATCATCGAATGATTGGGTCCTTGATGTATTTGACGAACACAAGACCAGATATTTGCTTTGCTGTGAACATCTTGAGCTAGTTCTTGACATATCCGAGACATGTTCACTTGATTGCTACAAAGCATATTCTAAGGTACCTGAAGGGTATAATTGATTATGGGTTCAAGTATGAGGTGAATTAGAAGATTAACCTAGAGGGTTATGTTGATTCAGATTGGGCAGGAAATGCCATCGATAGGAAGAGCACTTCAGGATGCAACTTCAGTTTGGGATCAGGTGTGATATCTTGGTTTAGCAGGAAGCAATCCTATGTGGCACTGAGTACAGCTGAAGTAGAGTATGTTGTAGCTTATTCAGCTAGTTGTGAGGCAGTATGGCTGAGGAAGCTACTGTCTGATTTATTTGATCTCTAGTTGGATGCTACTTGTATATATTGCGACAACTAGAGTTGTGTCAAGTTTTCAGAGAACCCTGTGTTCCATGACAAGTCGAATCATATTGAGATCAAGTATCACTATATCAGGGATATGGTGCAGAGAGGAGCATTGAAGCTCCAGTATGTTGTGACAGAGGAACAAATAGTTGATGTATTGACAAAGCCATTGGCTAAAGTGGAGTTTGAGTACTTCAGGGAGAAGCTTGGTGTTCTCCAGGTCGAGGTTTCCTCCAAGGGAAGATGATGAAGACCGAGAGCCATTCTAACATGGTGAGAGGATTAGGTTCCTTCCATGGTCAGATGTAAGGGCTGAGCCATTTTGTCATGGTGAGATGATTTGGTTCCTTCCATGTTAGATATGAGTGCTAAGCCATTCTGATGTGACTATAGGATTGGTCTCTACATGATCAGATGTAAGGGCTAAATGCCATTCTAGGAATGGAGGCACTTGGTCAGTTACCAGGAAAACTCAGTTTGGGACCGAGGACCATTCTGAAACGATTGTAAGATGCAGTCTTACATGATCAGATGTGAGAACATGGCCATTCTGATGTGATTGAGGGATGTGTCCCACTTTATTAGATATAAGGGCTGATGCCATTCTCTGGGAGAATGGAGGAAACTGGTCAGTTACCAGGAATCCTCGGTCTAGGACTAAGATCCCTTTCGAAGCGATGCTTTCGAGCATGGTCGGATGTAAGTGTAGAGCCCTTTCGATGTGGTGCTTTTGAGCATGGTC
>LPNX010239051.1:174595-189308 GCA_001517045.1 Pseudotsuga menziesii | reverse complement strand
GTCGAGGGCTGAAAAAAACCTCGGTCGAGGGCTTGATAAAACCTCGGTCGAGATATTAAAACCTCGGTCGAGGGCTTGTTAAACCCTCGAACGAGGTACGTTTTTTTGTTTTTGCCTAAAAGCGCTTGCCAAAAAGTGTTACCCAGGTCCATGGATTCACCCTCAAATGTAAGTGCTGAGCCTTTTCGATGCAGTGCTTTTGAGCATGGTTGACTATAAGTGCTAAGCCTTTCCGATGTGGTGTCTTTGGACATGGTCGAATGTAAGTGCAGAGCCCTTCCGATGCGGTGTGCTTGCACATGGTTGGATATAAGTGCTGAGCCAATCTGGCGTGATGTGTTTACACATGGTCAGATGTGAGTGCTGGGCCTTTCTGTCAAGATGAGGTCAGATGTGAGTGCTGGGCATGCCTTTCTAACAAGATGACGTCATATGTAAGAGCTGGGCGGGCCATTTTGACTTAATTGTTAGATATAAGCACTAATGAATACCTACATGAAGGGTAGGCCTACAAAACTGACTTTGTAGAACTTCCTGTGACGAGAAGAATCGAGAGATAGCACCAATGATGATGATGATCCAGACTTGATGGTGATCTAGATCAAGTGATGATCTAGATGTGATGATGATCCAGACTTGATGATGATCTAGATCAAGTGATGATCCAGATTTGATGATGATATAGTGAGGATCCAGCAATGATGATCAAGTGGTTGTGATGATGCAAATCCCATGATGAAGAAGACTTGAAGAAGAAGATGACTTGAAGATGAAGAAGACTTGAAGATGAAGAATACCTGAAGATGATGATGACTTGAATACGAAGAAGACTTGAAGAAAAAGACAACTTGAAGATGACGATGCTGAGATGATCCAGTCGATACAGAGAAGAAGACCAAGTGCTGAAAATTGTGTCAAAAGAATACCTTCCTAGTTAAGAGGGAGTGTTTATGTAATTGTAACTTCAGAATGTATTCACCTATGTATCTTATGTCTTGTACCCCAATGTTTATTCTGGGATGTGTCTGTAATGTAATTGAGTCATGTCATGCCTCGATGTTCCGATCGGGAGAATCTATAATGTAAACAAGTCATGTCAAGTCATTGTGGGTAACCCTCCTTTTGTCTAAGGGTTAACGTCCTTGTAGTTTCGGGGAACTAGGGTTATTAGACTCACCTAGTGATGTCGGCCCTAGTTGAGTTTAGTCAAGTTGAGAATTAGTATAAATAGAGAGTGAGCCTCTCTATTTAACACACACTCACTCACACTCAGTTGTAGCGCATAGCTGAGGAAGAAGAAGACATTGGGGCTAGAAAAAAGAGGTTACTGCTGTCGGGATATCATCTTACTGTTTTGGGGTTTTACTCTTTGTGCTAATTCTAACTCTGAGGAAGTTGCGGGGTTTTCTCCATTTATGGTTTCCCTGAGGAAAATGATTGTGTTCATTGTCTCTTGTGTTTGATTGTTGTGCTTGTTATTATCTTAGTTAAAAGATCCTAATAATGCTAAAGTTAATGTTAAAATCTAACGATCAACCTCCTTCTTGCAAAAATTCCTTGAATGAATGAGTCCCATGATCTAGGGAGACCATTAAAGGTAGTCAAGTTACAATTTATCCTTCTTCAACATTCTCTTCAACCGCTTCAATTTGTTCTTTGATTTGAGAAACCATTGTGAAGTAAGACAATATAGTCTCGGAGTTTCGTATCTTCATATTCTTCAGCTAGTTCCTCAAAGTCATCTTTGGGGTGATGTTCTTTCCTTTAAACATCTTTGTCAAATCATCATACACTTCGTTTAGTGTCTTGAATACAGACACATGGGGGATGAGGTGATCCTTAATAGAATATGGAATGACTCCCTTAGCCTTAGCCATGCTTCTCTTATGAGAAGCCTTAGCCTCATCTCCCTCTGGTTCTGGAACTTTTTTAGTGTTAAACTGATCCAAGTCATTTTCTTAAAGGATCAGAGAGATTCTGTACTTTGATGCTTGGAATTTATTAGCCCCTCCAAGCTTGTCCTCAAGTTGAGTATCATGAGTCATCTTTTCAAATGAGAACCTCAAATGAAAACAACAAAGATTTAGATCTTGCCAATTTGAGGTGTCCGACCTGGTTCTGGATCTCACTGACCTAGGGTCTGTTAGAGAAACCCTAATTTTCCAAACTTGGAGTTTGGTAATTTTGTTTGGATAGAAAGATGCGCCTCCTTGAGGTGGTTTTCTTAGCCAAGTCACTTTTTGAAAATTGGGGTGGGAATCCTATGAAACTTGATTCCATAGTACCTCCCGGCACTAGTGACGGGGTCACAAATGAAACTTCTCCAATTCTGAAATTCATTCCACCAAAAGATGTTCCCTACTGAGGCGAGTTATCCTATCTCTCTTTTCTTGATGATCTGTGGAGAGAACACCTTGAACTAGTAAGCCCTAGTTTCTGCAGCGTCATAGTTCCTTCTTTTAGAGAGGCTCTAATACAATGTTAGTTTTTCTTTAGATCTAATTATATTATCTAGGATCTTTATATGAAAGAATAACAAGTACAATAAGATGCATATATTTTAACCAAGGAAACCATAAAGGAGAAAACCCCACAAACTTCCTCAAAATAGTAAGATTATCAAAAGCAATTATAAGAACTATTCAACAACTATCTATCTCTCCTCCTCCTCTCTCTCTCTCATGCAAAGTTGAGAGTGTGAAGTGTGTATAAATGAGGGAGAGCGCCTCCCTATTTATACCCTTTGAAGTCACTGGCCAAACATAATATTGGAGCCCACATGTCTTCCCTAACAAGGCCAACTTCTCCTAGAGAGACTCTAGATACACATTACATGATGTTACACTAGGGACTATTGCCTCGAATTACAACGGAGGTTGTACCTCATGGTATAGACACAATTAAGACATCCCTCAAAGGAGTAAATAAATACCTAATGGGGATACAACAAAACATAATGATAATACACATTAGAATATATTCCGAAGTTACAAATACATCAACAATTTTTTACAAAATGATTTATAGAGAACTTGTGATCAAAATACTTTGTGAAAGCCCCATTTACATAGAAATCTAGATACCTTAAACCAATTTGACTAGTATACATAACCTTGATAAATATTTCTACAATCAAACCCACTTTGTAGGCATATACCATACCCTCAACCAACCCAACCATGCTAGAAACTTTAGTTTGTTGTTATGTGAACTTCCCTAGCTTCAGTACCCCCATGTGTGTCATGCATAAAAACATATATTAATACCTTTCACCATGGTTTCTTCCTTAGTTGAAAATATTGCCAAGGCTCCTCCCTTATCCCCCTCATTGCCATTAGACACCAAGGCGTCCATCGATGCACAACACTTTTCCTTTGCAGAATCAAATAGTAGGCTCATTAGAGAGGAATATGTTGTTGTCCTATTGATCATTATGCCCCTATGTTTTATCACCTACGATATTCAATTCACATGATTACTTCCTTGATTTCTTATGGAGAACCATGATTATGAAGACTATGCTGCTCTAGGTTGTGATGGATTTGGGGTTGTTTACCATGATTTTTTCTTTATCCTTTGAGCGATTGGGATTTACATAGAATTTTGTTGAAGACTGTCATGGAGTAACTCGCTTTGATAATGTGGCCACACATGGCCCATGTCCCATTACACTTGATTTGGTCCATCCCAAATTAACTTCTTTGATAAGAGTTGACTGCCTCAACTCAAATGATGTAATTTGAGAGTTATTGCACATTATAGAAGATGTATTGAATCTACATATCTATGTAGGTGTGGGTACAATTTATAGAGTATGCGCTATGTACATTGACCACATCCAATTACTGCCACCTCCCCCTCCTCCTTCCTTCCTTAATGTTGTAAAGCCATATATATCCATACAAAGACATAATAATAAGAATCTGAAAATTATACTAAGATCATGATGATTAAGGTATTTATTGCATATGATGTAGAATTTATTGTAATTCATAATCATAGGTTATATGGTATTTCATATTAAGTGGGAGAATGGGTGGATTGTAGTATGCATAATGTTCCTCAAACAACAACATAATTTTGACTACTTTTCCTTCGTATTAAGAGTTTTGAGGTAAACAATTGAGTGGATAAAATCAAATTATTTGTATTTATTTTTAATTTATTTAGTTTGTTTGTGTGTATAGTTTAGAATGATATAAAAAGTGGAAATGTTCAAACATTTTAATGTGAAAAATTCGAGATAGAATCTTTTTAATGCGGGATAAAAAAATTTGGGAAACTTCTTAATGTATGATAAAAATTTTTGGAGTAAAGTGGTTGAGTTTTTCCACTTTTTAACTAACACAATCGCTTAGCTTAAGCTAACTTGGGCAAGTGAGAAGTCTTTTTTTTATTAGATAAATTTCTATCTCGATCAAATCACTTTTTTGAAATTTCAAAGATGGTTTTTTTTGAAGTGGCCTAAAACCATTAAGGGTGTCTTTTTAAAGTGGGCTAAAACCCTTGGGAGAAAGTGGTTGAGTTTTCCAACTTTTTAAGTTTTATATTTTGAGTAGAGAAAGTTGTGAGTTGATATAATCACTTTTACCAAATTCTACTAATATCAATGGTCTAAAAAAACCCAAAAAAACTTAAAAGCCAAATTCCATATGTTAAATTTGTCCACCTATTAACTAGAAAAGTTAAGTGCCACAAAGTTTGGTAAATAGACAAATAGAAATAGATATATAATTGTTTATTTTGAGTCTCACTTAATACAAATGAATTATAAGGCTCTACACCCTATGGGGGAGATCTTGTAACGTTTGTAACTTTATGTAATGTTCCTCTTGTAAATGTCCATTATAAAAAATAAAATATTTAATTATCCTCCAAAATAAATGTAGGCCACAAAAAACAAAACAACCTAATATTGGGCAGATATTGTACTGTTCCTACCTAACAAAACAATAAAAACTAAAAAATTAATAAAAAAGTTTGGTCGTGCATATGGTTTTAAAACCATGTGCAAGGCCTCCTAAACAACCCATGGTTTTATTGTACATGGTTTAGGGAGGTCGGTTTTAAAGCCATGCGCAAGGCCTCCTAAACAACCCATGGTTTACTTTAAATGGTTTAGGAGGTTGTTTCAAATGGTTTTAAGACCATGTGCAAGGCCTCGTAAGCAACCCATGATTTTAGGAGGGCCTTGCACATGGTTTTAAAACCATGTATGGGAGAGATGTTGTAATGTTCTTTCTTAACAAAATAAAAAATAATAAAAAATATTATATGTCCACCATAAATAATATTAAATATTATTAATAAAAATATAATATGTCCACCTTAGATGTGTCTTTTGGTCTAAATCACACCAAAACTCATAGTTAAGTGTAATACTTGACAAAATAAAATCATATTTACTTATAAAATAAAATTTTAAACTACATAAAAATAAAAAATCTTTTAACAACATAAAATAATAATAAAACATTATTAAAACTAATGTTTAATATTACATTTTTCTAAATGATTGATAACCACGATATAGGCGAGATCCTTGTGAAGCTTACCCCATAGAGGCCTATACACCAAAGGAGGTGGGGCCTACGCCATACACCATGCCCCAACCTGCACGGGGTTTACCCTCATACATCATGCCCCAACTGTGGGGCCTACGCCATACACCATGCCCCAACCGGCAGGGAGTTTACCCTCATACATCATGCCCCAACTGTGGGGCCTACGCCATACACCATGCCCCAACCGGCAGGGGGTTTACCCTCATACATCATGCCCCAACTGGCGTCGCCCCTGAACCATACCCATACATCATTCTCCATAGAACACCATACCCCATCTCATAGAACACCATACCCCATCCGGGAACGGGCTATCCGGGTTCCCATCCTGGATGAGACATGCACCATACCCATAGCTGCCAACATCCGGCAAGTTGCCATGGATATATGCTTCTATATAAAAAGTTGGCAAGCGTCTCATAAAAAAATCAAATCTCTTTTTTTCCGTAGAATGTACATTGTTTTGGTTTCTGATCTGTAGTTTGTTGCTTCGTTTCATATATTGTAATTTGTATTCTGTTACCTCTTTCTCCAGGCTGCCTGTTCCTCGTGGTAAAGTCAAAGCGGCAAGGTTCGTAAATTCTGTCCTGTGACTTAGAGTCATGATGCGAACAATACATAACATGCAGTGGAGCATATAATGCGACGGCGGTGGCACTGTCCCCCGTCTGATTGGAACGGATCCGACGACGTGCCGTCTGATCGCTCTTTGGAACGGATCCGATGACCTACAGTGCCACCCCGTTGCATTAATTGCTCCACTGCATGTTATGTATTGCTCGCCGAGTCATGATTACCAATTGTACAATCTTTTTGGGTACTGCGAGGGTTTGCCACTTTATATTACCAATCTTTCATATGATTTTTGCGGCTAAATCGGCTATTGTGTTGTTGTGAAAAACGCCGTAGCAGCTGTAGCTAGCTTACTACATTCATTAGTAAATTTCGAACGAGCAGGGATGGACCAAAGCAAGGGACAAAGCCATGGACCAGACTTCTCGTTTGCTTTCAACGATAGTAATTATTCAGACCGGATGCTGGAAATACAAGTCCTCCCAGATTCAGAAGGAGATGGGTGTTACGATGACATGTTAAATCTGATAACGGATTGCAGAAGTGGGAATGAAGATGGTATTTCCTTTTTCAATTCAAATATGATATTAGCTATATGAATTCAACTATACTGTAGGACTTTGATTCATTCATCTATATGTAAACACATTTGTTTCATCCTTCGCAATGCAGATCCTAAGAGTGCAAGTAACCATATTGCAGTAAGAGTGAATAGACTCTATGTGAGCTCAGTAATATTGGCACAAAAGAGTGATTTTTTTCGCAATGTAAGAAGGGTTCATGATTCAGAGTACAATGCTAATTATGTATACATTTACAGTTTTACATTTCTCTAATCTATTTGTATGGTAATTATGTATACATTTACAGTTTTACATTTCTCTAATCTATTTGTATGGTGGATGAAGCTTTTCTCAAATGGCATGCGTGAATCCAAGGAACGTAATATCACTCTTCAGATGAGTTGTTCAGGTAAATAGCTATCGTGATTACGCCGTCTCTTCGTTTTATCTCTGAAATCTGTATAACTGTGGTGTGGTATTTCATTGCAGAGGAAAGAGCGTTCATGGATTTATTGCAGTATATGTACGAAGGAACACCTCCGCGTGCATGTTCTACAAAGGAGCTTTTCAACGTGCTGATGGTGGCACACAAGTTCCAGGTAACATCATGCGTTGAATGGTGTAGCAGTGCTTTGCAGAATTCGGCAATGTCAACGGAGACTGCATTACTTTATATGGACCTTCCCCAGTCTTTGCTTACCAATCACTCACTCAAGTCATTGATAGATAAAGCAAAGAAGTTTATTTTGCAACAATTCGGTGATATGGAAAAGTAAGTTGATAACCTCTCGCAATTAGGTCTTCTTGTATGGTATATTAGATCTTGCAATATAATTGCCACTCTTTAGGTATGCAATCCATGGCTTGCATTGATTTTCTTTCCATGACACACTATGATCCTGTGTCCTGTTGTTTACTTGGTAGGAAATTTAGTACATTTGATTAGAACAGATTTATACACTTATGAATGACATTAGATCACATATATGCATTAAGAAATATATGTTGTGAAACTAACGAATCATTGTGTTGTTTCATAATTCTGATTTTAAGGTTTGCAGAAGATCTTACAAATCTTCCTTTATCAGCCATTGAGGCTGTGTTGTCAAGTGACGAATTGCAAGTTGAATCAGAAGATGCATTGTTTGATTTTGTAATACAATGGGCCAGAAAACATTATAGCAATGTTGAAGAAAGGAGAAAAGTTTTGAGCAACCGACTATGCCAGTTAATACGTTTTCCAAATATGAGCCATCACAAACTCAATGATGTTATTTCTTGCACTGACCTGGACACTGTATGTGCCTTAAAGGTAGTATCAGAGGCACTTCTTTTAAAAGCGCAGGCACCGAACAAAAGATGTAATGAAAGGGACTACAAGCATTTCCCAGTTACTGTATTGGAGTTTGATGCCCCAATCCGGGAGTGCAGGGTGTATTGGAATATCAGGAAATATCAGCCCCTGCCACTGTGTAGTCAACATTTCCGATTCGATGATTTAAATTTTCAAATTCGGTGTGTTGCTTCTGATCGTCCTGATCAATTTAAAGTAATCGTTGGCGTACTTATGGATCATGACGACGAACAGAGACTGGACAGAGATATCATAGAGGCCGATTTGAGTGTACGAACGATACTCTCTTGTGACTTCCGAGTTTTCACTGGATGTTTTAAGTGGCGAAAACCTCTTCGTTGTTTTACCGGAGAAGGGGCCTTCTTGCGCACACAGGGTCAGGATCGGTCATTCTTCATTAATGACGTTATGCATTTACGCTTACAGCTTGCATTCCGACCTTATTGAAAGGTTGAGTGAAGTTTTGGGTTGAGAAAATGCAGCAATCTTAATCTTATACTTTTATCGATAGCATTCAACATTTAAATGTATATTCAAGGGGTGTCAAACCAGGTTAACGCAACGTAGGCAAAGGATATATTATATATAAATGCCAGTTTTAAGAAGTATACCTAAAAGTGGGGTGGTGGTGGGCCTGTTGGTGAATGCTCTATGAATGTTTAAATTTACACTTTGGGATTGGATTATATTTCTGATATTTAATTTCCAGTGAGCATATGAAATGTATACCTAAACGTGGGGTGGTGGTGGGCCTGGTGGTGAATGCTCTATGAATGTTTAAATTTACACTTTGGGATTGGATTATATTTCTGATATTTAATTTCCAGTGAGTATATGAAATGTATAGTGTGTACACACATTCAAATATGATGAAGGTTCGGGTTAAGAATATGCAAGTTAACCTACTAGAGAATGAAAATGAATTAAGTTCATTATTGTTATTTTAAAGTTTGAAAAAGGGCTGAATTGGGTTAGTATATGACTTTTTTGGAGTATGTTATTTGCATTTGGGCATTAAATGGTACAGCCATGATATGCAGGTTTGATTTGTAGGTATGTAAGTACTTGATAATATGTTTTAACTACTGTGTGGTTAAGATTGCAAATGCAGGGATCTTGGAGGATACAAGTTATTGTTATTAAATTTATATATTGGATTTTTAGATGAAATACATTTAATGTCATTTAAATATTGTTTAAGCATTTTTCTATTAATATGTTATGTAAAAAAAAAATTGTATTTACGTAACTATGTATTTTAAAATACATAGTGTAAGGAAATTTACTTAGGAATGCCACAATAAAGAGTTTAAAGAAATTCAATAAGGTGTATTTAAGAAGTGATATTTAATTAAATTGTATGTATGATTTTACAAGTTAGAAAGGGATCGTATTACATATATAATGGAAGAGAATTTAGTTAATATTTACTATGGACTTTGTAAAAATTGTAATTTCTAGATATTATAAAGTTGAGAAGCATAAGTTATAAAGAAGAATTTTGTGTCATTATAGATTTAGGAGAGTGCATTAAGTATATCATAATGAAAGAAATATCAACAACACCTCTCATGTTTTGGTAAGAATTAAACATATGCAAGTGGATAGATTGGAAAAGATGGCATTCCTATATACTTCATAAGAGAAAGATGCATCTCATATATATTCATGTATATGTTTCTTTTTACATTTAGAGATTATGAAGACATTGTATTGATTAGGGACAATAAGTTGCATGTTACTTTTCTAATAATACCCTAAAATGAATTATATAAATCCTTCACGGATGATGCACAATCATGGACTCCTTTAAAGACACTTTAGATGCCACAATACTAGAATAAATGGAAAACTCTGACTTTAGGTGACAATTAGGGGTACTTCCCTAACTTATTTGAAGATGAAGTAAAAAGAGAAAAGATAGGAAATTGAATAAACTTTCAGAATATATAGCATTTATGCAGATAAAATGTGTGTAAATGATTATAAAATTAGTTTCCGTGAAAGTGGGTTTTCAAATTTTTAGCACATCTTAACATATATGTTTGTGCGGGTGCAACAATATATGAGGTAAATGATGTCAATTTGGGATAAAATATTGCAGACATATAAAGGACATATGGTCCTAGTGCAACACTATTTATTCGGAATTTTTCATGAATTATTATTTTTTATTATTAATTATTGAAGTCAGAAAAGCTTGAAATTAAAACCTTATGTGCGGGTGCAACACTTTAGGGGGGAAAATTAATGAAATCCTTTATTTCTAAATATAAGATAATAGAGCTTGATCTCGTCTAGTGCACCATATAGTTTTTTTGGGAAATGGTGATGGAAATCAAAAGTTATATAACAAACAATTGATGTATGTATTTTTTAAAACTGACGTGTGTCATTAAGGAAAAATAAATATAAATAAATAAAACTCGTTTTAAGGAAAAAATTACATATTCAGAATCGTAAGATCGTACTCTACAATATCCTAGATTTTCATAAAAAAATATTGTGTATGTCATATCAAAATAGGCCATCTAAACTGAGCATATTGATAAAGTTCTACAATACAAGCAATAGCCCTGGTTTATTTGTCCTAGCCAATAGGTTCGATATTCCGAAGCTATTTCTGAACCTAATGCCAAACCTTATTCCCGCCAATTATTTTGATTTTAAAATAACACATATGCGTTATAGCTTATTCATATCGCATATGCGATATAACTCATATGTGATATGATAAAGCTATAATGCATATGTGTTTTGTCTTAACTAATTTGGTTTTTTCCTAATGCATCATTGTTCATCACCCTCATCCTCATCATCATCACCACCCTCATCCTCATCATCATCATAATCACCCTCATCCTCATCCTCATCATCATAGTCATCGTCCTCCTCCTCCTCATCTCATCATCATTATTCATCATCATCATCATCATCGTCGTCATCATCATCATCATCATCATCATCGTCCTCATCATCATCATCGTCATCATCATCACCATCCTCATCATCATCATCATCGTCATCATCCTCGTCCTCGTCCTCCTCCTCCTCATCACCCTCATCCTCATCATCATCATCATCATGGTCATCATGGTCATCATCGTCACCCTCATCCTTGTCATCATCATCATAGTCATCATCCTCCTCATCATCACCATCATTGTTCATCATCATCTTCATCATCACCCTTGTCATCATCACCATCCTCATCATCATCATCATCACCCTTGTCATCATCACCATCCTCATCATCATCATCATCACCCTCATCCTCCTCCTCCTCATCACCCTCATCCTCATCCTCATCCTCATCATCATCATAGTCATCCTCCTCCTCCTCCTCATCATCATTGTTCATCATCATCGTCATCATCGTCATCATCGTCATCATCATCATCATCATCATCCTCATCGTCATCATCATCATCATACTCCTCATCATCACCATCATTGTTCATCGTCATCTTCATCGTCACCATCATCCTCATCATCCTCATCACCCTCATCCTCATCCTCATCATCATCATCACCATCATCATCATCATCCTCATCATCATCATCATCATCATCATCATCATTTTTTATCACCCTCATCCTCATCATCATCACCATCCTCATCATCATCATCATCATCATCACCCTCATCCTCCTCCTCCTCCTCCTCATCATCCTGGTCATCATCATCATCATCATCATCATAATCATCAGCATCCTCCTCCTCATCCTCCTCCTCCTCATCATCACCCTCATCCTCATCATCATAGTCATCATCTTCCTCATCATCACCATCAATGTTCACCATCATCTTCATCGTCACCCTCATCATCATCATCACCCTCATCCTCATCACCCTCATCCTCATCCTCATCATCATGGTCATCATCATCATCATCATCATCATCATCCTCATCCTCATCATCATTGTTTATCACCCTCATCCTCATCATCACCATCCTCATCATCATCATCATCACCCTCCTCCTCCTCCTCCTCCTCCTCATCACCCTCATCCTCATCCTCATCATCATCATCATAATCATCCTCCTCCTCCTCCTCCTCCTCATCATCCTCATCATCATAGTTATCATCCTCCTCATCATCACCATCATTGTTTATCATCATCTTCATCTTCGCCCTCATCCTCATCCTCATCATCACCCTCATCCTCATTATCATCATCATCACCCTCATCCTCATCATCATCATCATGGTCATCATCATCATCATCATCATCATCATCACCCTCAGCCTCATCCTCATCATCATCATCATCACCCTCATCCTCATCCTCATCATCATCATCATCATCATCATCATCCTCATCATCATCGGCATCATCATCATCATGACCCTCATCCTCATTAGCTTCATCATGGTCATCATCATCATCACCCTCATCCTCATCATCATCATCATAGTCATTATCCTCCTCATCATCACCATCATTGTTCATCATCATCACTCTCATCCTCATCATCATCATCATCATCATCACCCTCATCCTCATCCTCATCCTCATCATCATCATCCTCATCCTCATTAGCATCATCATCATCATCATGACCCTCATCCTCATCAGCTTCATCATGGTCATCATCATCATCATCATCATCATCACCCTCATCCTCATCATCATTATCATAGTCATCATCCTCCTCATCACCATCATTGCTCATCATCATCACTCTCATCCTCATCATCATCATCATCACCCTCATTGTCATCATCATCATCACCCTCATCCTCATCAGCTTCATCGTCACCCTCATCCTCATCATCATCATCACCCTCATCATCATCATCATCATCCTCGTCATCCTCATCCTCATCATCATCATCATCATCACCCTCATCCTCATCAGCATCATCATGGTCATCATCATCATCATCATCACCCTCATCCTCATCAGCATCATCATGGTCATCATCGTCGTCATCATCATCATCATCATCATCATCACCCTCATCCTCATCAGCTTCATCATGGTCATCATCATCATCAACATCATCATCATCACCATCATCATCCTCATCCTCATCCTCATCATCATCATTTTCAACCTCATCATCATCATCATCAGCCTCATCATCATCATCAGCCTCATCCTCCTCCTCATCATCATCACCCTCATCCTCCTCATCATCATCATGGTCATCATCATCATCATCATCATCATCATCACCCTCATCCTCATCACCATCATCATCATCATCATCATGGTCATCATCATCATCATCATCATCATCATCACCCTCATCCTCATCACCATCATCATCATCATCATCATCATAATCATCACCCTCATCCTCATTAGCTTCATCATGGTCATCATCATCATCATCATCATCATCATCACCGTCATCATTCTCATCCTCATCCTCATCCTCATCCTCATCATCGTCAACCTCATCATCATCATCACCCTCATCCTCCTCCTCTTCATCATCACCCTCATCCTCATCATCATCATTATGGTCATCATCATCATCATCACCATCCTCCTCCTCCTCCTCCTCCTCCTCATCATCATCGCCCTCATCCTCATCAACTTCATCATGGTCATCATCATCATCATCATCATCATCACCGTCATCATCCTCATCCTCATCCTCATCCTCATCATCTTCATCGACACGCTCATCCTCAACATCCTCATCATCATCATCATCATCACCCTCATCCTCATCATCATCATCATGGTCATCATCATCATCATCATCATCATCATAGTCATCCTCCTCCTCATCATCACCATCATTGTTCACCATCATCTTCATCGTCACCATCATCCTCATCATCATCACAATCCTCATCCTCATCATCATCATCATCCCTCATCCTCATCATCACCATCACCCTCATCCTCATCATCATCATCATGGTCATCATCATCATCGTCATCATCATCCTCATCCTCCTCCTCCTCCTCCTCATCATCATCCTCATCCTCATCATCATTCTTCATCACCCTCATCCTCACCATCATCATCATCTTCATCGACACCCTCATCCTCATCATCATCACCATCCTCATCCTCATCCTCATCATCATCATCATAATCCTCATCCCCCTCCTCCTCCTCATCATCACCCTCATCCTCATCATCATCATCATGGTCATAATCATCATCATCATCATTATCATCACCCTCATCCTCATCCTCATCATCATCATCCTCATCCTCATCCTCATCATCCTCATCCTCATCATATAGATAAATGTAAATTGCATATATTCATTGAGCACTAAATCGCATATGCGATATATATCGCATATGCGTTATGGAGAACATCTAAAAACTTGCCTGTTCATTAAAAATATGGAATTCAATATCGCATATGCGATATATCGGAGGTGCATTATATCGCATATGCGATATGTGTTTTACAGAAAATGTTAGGTGGCGTCGTGTTGGCCAGCACACATGATCACCAATACTTGCATGCACCAACTAGGCTTTCATGAACACCAATTTGCATGCTCCAACTAGTGTTACCAAGGTATGAGATGGAACTAGGGTTTAGTGAGCAATCATGCAAGTTAGGAGAGGGAACTAGAAACACATGATCACCAATACTTGCATGCACCAACTAGGCTTTCATGAACACCAATTTGCATCCAACTAGGGTTTAGTGAGCAATCATGCAAGTTAGG
>LPNX010239051.1:77963-173121 GCA_001517045.1 Pseudotsuga menziesii | reverse complement strand
ATATATATATATATATATATATATATATATGCCAATGTCAACAAATATACATGTACCTTGGGGGGGAAGAGGTGGGTCACCAATTTGGGTCTCTTCAAGCCCCAAATCAGAGAAAGAGATACACAAACGTATAAAGAAAGCGATTTACATAAACATACCTGCTGGCTTGTCAAAGGTGGGCCACCGGTTTGGTGCTCTTCATGTACCGGTGCCTCACTAGGGGCCTGCATATAAAGTAACATATATGTCAGTTTCATATAAAATAATGAATTAGAGACATATATACTACCTGGACGGAAAAATGATGTTACCAAAGAAAGAGAAACATACATACCTGGCTGGGGGGAAGAGGTGGGTTGACAACAACCTCGCTTTGGTGCTCTTCAAGCACCACTGTCACAATAGGTTCCTACATAAAGTAACAAATGTCAAAGTAATACAAGTAAAATGATTTTTCTAGAGAAAGCGAAACATAAATAAAATCATATTTCAAATAATACCTGTGTCTGGGAATCTACCTCTGCATGAGAGGGAATAGGCTACGATACAATATACTCATCCTGGTCACCCTGCATAAAACATGTTGTATCAAAATTAGGATACATATTGAATGTTACAATCTATACTATAAATATGTAAATAAAGTTGACAAATTAACAAGTATAGTTCTTACCCCTATTGGTGAAGAACCAAACCCATATGCAATATTGACAGCCGCATCAATATTATCAACGTTGATTGGTGGACTATGCGACTGTGGTGTGCCATGGGACACTAGCCGTATATTTGTTCACATCATTTGTTAGATAATTAAATAGAAATAAATTGCGAAACAATTGAAATTTTTGATATGAAACAAAATATAATATGAAAATAATGAGTTTTACTTACAAAGCGAAGTAATCCATCGTCTCGAAAGTCTGAAGAAAGGGCCATAGCATATGCCTCCACACGATGTACAAGGGTGTGGAGTAACACGATGCTCTGATTGCTCTGCATCTCTTGTGTGATCTGTAGATGGGCTTGCCTTAGAAGTGCCAGCCCCTTGGTCTACAATGCCTTGGACATCAGTCCCATGCTGAAGCAATGTATCTGCCAAGTCAAATAATGCCTCCTGTGTATTCTCAATCACAAGACCTGCAGGAGGATATAGCCGAGGGGGTTTTGGTGTGCGTGGAGGGCATGGCACATGGTTAGGATCCATCCTAGAACCTAACCTATCTTGGGGCATCCCATGACCAACACCTTGGAAGCCTAAGAGATCGAATTAGTTAACATGTTTCCCTAGGATGAATTCTGCATACAACTTCCTAAGGAAATAAAATGGGATGTCCCTATTCCCATGAGCGTCTTCATCGAAGACCATATACCAACGATCCATCCAATTGGCCTTTATATTTGGTTCAATGCACCAGTCTATGGAAATGTGTGCTCGAATTGTGGGTTGAACCAATCCAGTGCTAGGGTCTCGGAATAATGAAAATAATTGGTCTTTTGTAATTTTAAGGGCTTTGATGTCTTTATAACTCAATCCATCAGAGTAGTATTGCCTCTTGGATTCTTTGTACGAGCTAATGTTGTACAGAGCTCCTTGGGATTTGGCAATTGTGTTTGTTATTGTGTCCAATGAATTGGCTAAAGACTCTTTCAAAAACCCCCCTCTCTAATAGATGAGCTAAGGCACCTCAATGACGCCAAACGCGCAATAATCTGTGACTTTCGATCTTGTTCCCCCTCTAGGTTTGGATTTGGGTTAGGTTGTGGGTTAGGTTTTTGTGGGTTAGGTTGTTGTGGGTTATTAGAGGGTGGGTTTTCCACATTGTCTTGTTCATTTGTGTTTTCTGTTAAGATTTAAACAAAAAAATACAAGTTATTTTACTTTTAATCATTCTTTGATTTCATTCATTTTTTTTTAAATTTGTTTAAAATAATTATAAAAACTATGAAATTATGGAAAAAATTAAAGAATTGAAGACTAAGTGAAAAGGATAAGAGCATTTACCTGCCATTGGAGCCAATCCACCTCGAACTCTACCTCGAACTCTACCTCAAAAAGCTAAAATGCAAATCGCTTATGCGCTATTTCGCCCTCGCGGTTTTTCGTTGTCCCGATCCTGTGCAAATGATATTTGAGGGGCCTACGGCCTCTGTTTTATTTATTTTTACTTTTCAATATCACATATGCCATATATCGCATATGCGATATTGTAAATGTGAAATAATGACTTTGAAGGTAGGGGAAGTGTTGAAGAAAAAATATTAAGTTTTTCATGGTTTATAGTAGTTCCATAGGAAGCCAACAACAAGTCAAGAATTATCTTGATATCTTCAATTTCACAAATATAAGGAATTACAATGAGCATTGTTTCATCTACATATTATAGGTGAGAGGTGGGAGTTGGCTCTTCATGGATCTTGAGGACTTAGAGTTTCTTTTCATTAATTGATACCAAATTCTTTTTTCTAATCCCTCATCCATTAGGCTGAAAAGGAAGGATGAGAGACGGTCTCCTTGATTATTTCCTCTATAAGGAGAAAGGTACAAGAGGGATATCCATTCACCATGATTGAAAAAAAGTTTCATGAGGTCAGGGACAAAATATAGTTTGTCTAATTCATAGAGAATATAAAAGAAATAAGAATTTGTCTAATATATTGCTAATATAATCTATCAAAAGCATTTTACATGTTGAGTTTAAGAAGAATACTTGGTTTTTTTGTTGTCTCGAGGGAGTGGATGAATTCATGTTTCATTATGATTCTATCCAATATATTCTGACCTTCTACATATCCCATTTGTTCAATTGAATTTAGCTGAGTCATGGGAGGGTTAAGTCTATTGGAAATAACTTTCTAATGATATTGTAAATGAAATTGCAAAGCAATATTGGTCATAAATTAGTGGGAGTGTTGGCATGATCCTCTTTGGGAAATAAATATAATAAATTTTGGATTAAAGGTGGATAGGACCCCTACTAATCTCTTAAGTTCTTATACCACTTCGTGAACTTCATTCTCGAGTATCTTCTAATAGTGATGAAAAACATATGTGGTGAACAAGTCATGGATATTTTCCTGTAGGCATTTCCATGACCTCTTGCTCCACCTCATCCATTTTTATTTTCCTTATTATTTAGTCATTATGCTCCTCAATAACCAATGTGGTTATGTGATAAGTAATCTAAATGGTGTGTTTCATGTTCTCTCCTTCTAGATCGGTGATCAAGGTGGATTAGAAATTACTTAGCTCATGTTCAATGTATTTCCATTTAGTGAGGTTGTTTTCTTGAATTATTTGGAAGGAGGCTATTTTATCATGTTTATGATGTTGTATAATAGAATTGTGAAAGAACCTATAGTTTTTGGCCCCTTTTTTAGCAACATGACTCTATATTTCTACCTCCACGAGGTGTCTTCTTTCCATTCTCTAATTCATAATTGGGTCCTTAGATCCATTTATTCCTTCTTAATTTGTCCCAAACTTCCCTCCGTGATCATATATTGTTAAAGCCATTCCATTTTATCTTCTAGATCTCTTTTAGATACAAATATGTTCCCAAATATTTCCTAGTTATATATTTTTAGCCTATTTTGATATTTTTTAGTCTTTGTTGAAAATAATACTTAAGACCCCCCTCGTTATGTATGCTTCTTTCCACCATTTAAATATATTGATTTTGATTCCTGTATCATCAAGAAAAAAAATTCTCAAATAGAAATGGTCTATTTTTAGTCATCTATCCCAAGTCAATCTTGAAGTTAGCTAGACAATGATTAAAGCCTACACATGGTGAATAGAGGCTCCATAGTAAAGCCATGGATCATTGATATTTCAAATATTAGGAACCTTTCCAAACAAGAAGAAACCTAGTGATTTCCAGGTTGTTTGTTATTTCATGTGTGAACTCCATTAACTTTATCAATGTAGTTTACTAGTTTTAAAACTTGAACCATGTCTTTGAAAGGGGCACTATCATTCTCTAGACACCTAATACATCCTTTTTTTATAGGTTAGTGATCATGTTGAAGTCCGCAGCCATAATATAATTTTGATTTCCTATTATTTTTCTTATAGTTTGAATGAACTGAAGAAAAAAAAGTTTCTCTCCTATTAGTTCAGGTCCTTAAACATTCACTATAAAACTAGTGCCATTTATCCATATTACACGGAATTGTGTTGTGATTGCTCACAGGCGATACAAAATATAATTTTAATTTCTACACCCTTTGGGTCTTAAAGGAATGAAATTCCTTTGGATATTTCTTCCACATCCATTGTGATCATTTGACAATCCTTCCAACAATAATTTTCTATCATATATAGCGATATATCGCATATGCGATATTCAACATTTACAAAATGCATTTGCAATTTATCGCACTTGCGATATATCGCATATGCGTTTTGTAAATGTTAAATATCACTTATGCGATATATCACATACGCGATACGTTTTCACGAACCTTAGCCTTGTGTTTGGGCTCAGGTTATTCCAAACATACCATCAATAATGCATATGCATTCTTGATTTACACTTTGGAAGTGCATTTCTAATTTCTTAAGTGGCACCAAAAAGTGGAACCAACTTCGTGCGAGCGCCCTTCAAAAATTGTTGAATTGTAGGGATCTCAAAATGCATGAAGAACGAGTTCAATATATATTCCTATTGATGTAATATGGGAAGTTCAAATAACCTTATAGTTAGATTTGAGAAGAAAATTTTAGTTGATAGATATAGGTTAAAGGTTACCTTAATTGATTGCAAGTATAGAAGAGTTGACATATGGAGTAAGGTATGGGACATGGTTCCCGGATGCGGGTGACAGATTCGGCGACCGACGACATGCCACTCCTCGGTCTTTGCACCTGTCGCATGACGAGCAACATGAATCCGGCCCGTCCATCAACCTCGACACCATGAGCACCCAAAAACTTCGACGTCCATTGTGTGTGGGAGACGCCCTGCTTGTCACTTTGACACATGCAACATGCGTTGGCGACAACCTATTTTCCTCCTAGCCTTCATGCCGCTGCATAGAAATTCATTGTGCACAGGTGCCATGGCAGGTTGGAAGGATGATATGGGCACCCAAGGAAAATTATTACGGCATTTTGGTAAGGTATCGCTCGTCTCTAAGCATTTCTGGGCTCTCTGTGCATATGGAAGATCTTTGTGTGTCTGGAGGTTTTTCCTTTATTCGGTTAGTCTATAGCTGCAATCCTCAGCCCGCTAATCTCAGGAAGGGGAGGTATACTCTGGTTTTCATGTCGCATCAGAGAGAAACGCCGAGAAGGGAAAGCTCGGGCAGAGGAAAATCCCAACACGGTTGTAGCTTACAAGTCTTGGAAGACTTTGAACCCCACATCTCTTCTCGGGTTTGCATCCTCATGGAAGCCTGGGAGGAGAGATTCCTAAACCAGAAGTTAGAAACAAGATAGGATGGAAGCCAAATAAACCATTACTAGCTCATGAAAAACATGTTATGCAATTTTGTTGAGGACATGCTCAGCAACTGGTCCGATGCCCGTGACTCCGTCCCTGCCATAAAAACCAGAATTGCTGAGATTGACACTAAGCTCATGGCCATGGATAACTCGTTTTCATGGAAGGGAAACACATCCATCTCATGGCATGCTGGTCAGAGTGGAGGTGTCTGTGATCAGGGAAGAGGTGGAAATGGAAGTACGACTAGAGGTATCGCTCTTTTTTTTGTGGGGGAGGTGGCAATGGGAGTGCGAGAGGTTGTACAATTGTGGCTCCACTAGCTTTGCCTTTCCCCGTCCCATCAATGATGGAGCCACTCTTCAAACGTCTAAAGGAAATGGCCAGCCACAAGCTTGAACAGAAGCAACAACTGTCTCAACCAGCTCCTAAAGCCGCTACCAACTCGTCCAACCAGTCGCAAGAAGAATGATGGGCCTACCCCATCATTGAAGAAAGTCCACCGACCTGATGTTCGTGCCTCCCAGCATCGGAAATGACTCCTTGTCCCAGGTTTTTTTTGTTGTGAAAAAAGTGTCAAGTCTATCTACGACTGTTTTTAAATTTGAACAATGTATCTATGTCTATTTCGTTGTCTGAAAACTATGTCCAAGTTTATGTCTATGTCGGTCTACTTTAAATTTGAATCCTGTAACTATGTCTCAAGTCATGTCCCTTAGCCAATTTTTTTTTTAGTCATGAACATTCTTGTCTTTGGTTTTCATAAATGACCCTCAGTTTTTGAGAGGCTAGGGGGGTGGTTTCACCTCCTAAGACCTCCTTTGGACAGGTTGATTTTTGTATATTTTGCCTCTGTATTTTAAAAGATCTGTGCAGCTTACAAAAAATAAAAGGTATGGGACATGGTTTTCATCACTTATAATATATTGTAATGAAATTATTAACATTGGGAAGTTGGGATAATGGGGATACATATATATAGTTTGAGATTATGAAAATGGAACAAATAGTCTCAAAATTATATGGTTGTAACACATATACGTAGAATGAGTTGGAAAGTATCTAGTTATCTATTTGTATGTAAACTTGAAATATAGAATTTCAGTTTGGAATTGATTATTATAATGTTTATAGGCGAATTAGGAATGGGTTGAAAAGTATAATTGAAATCCTTATATACATTCTTGAAAAAAGGGAAGCAAATTTGAATTAATAGCTTTAAATAATTGTAGATATCGCCTTAAGATTTAGGTAATTTATTTTTGTTACAATCAAGTCTTTATAGGTGCACTCCTTGTAATGCCATGTTATGGTATAAAATAAAGTTGAGATAGATAATTGCATTTGTACATTGTAAAAGTTTTAATTGACATGGAGAAGGATCGATAAGGTAGAGACTTGAAAAAAAAATGTCAAGTGAGACCCTGCATTAGTTGGTCTCTACATATGGTATCATTTACAATTGCAATTGGGTTGAGGGTTTGGTTTAAAAAGATTATTTAGCCTAATATCGGTAGTATTTCCATATATGAATTTTGATGGTGGGAAAGTTTGGGTAAGGGTATACTTTTATTCCATAGAGATGTTTTGATGTGTGACTCAAATGGACATAATTGGAATCTATCATTTTCCCCAAATAAAAATGATTAAGTAGAACTTGAGTCTTAGTGCATCAACATATAGGTCTTACATTAACTTCAAGACAAAGGTTTCTAAAAGAGAGAAAATTCTATTTTATGGGGTTAGATGTAGAGAGAAAAGTGTTGAATAAGAATAATTTTGAGAACTTGCTAAATAACAAGAGACTCATAAATTTTAACATGACAAGACACCAAGGGACATTTTGTTGATACTTCGACAATCAGTCGATAGGATGAAACGAATTCAAAAAAAAAGAAAATGAGATATTGATGTGACCATTGTGATGAGTTGAACTAAGGGACACTAATTTTGCATTATGGAAACACCATTTATGAAAACTAAGGATCACAAACATGATTTTAACCATGTTATGGAAATGGAGAAATGAAACTCGACAAATTTGTCGAAAGGGTCAATTCAAGACGGTTTTCTCAAATGAAGAGTGGAGAGGATATCCACATGACAATATCAATGCATTTATGATAACCACTTGACATGGTGGATCTTAACAATGACTAGTCCTCGAGACAAGACTCAATGAGGCTATAACAATGCATAGGATGCAACTTGTAAAGCTTGCTGAAGGGGCCATATGAAAACAAGAGTAAGGACATGATCATGAGCTCCTTTACTTTGGAATAATGATACTAAAGAAATGACTAGGAAATTAAATTTAATACCATCATCTAAGTCACTAAAAACATAACATGTTGGAATCATATATAATTTGAGTGTCAATTTTATTAATATCTTTGGGTTTTGGAGTATCCTTATGAGAGTGATGAATGACTTAGGCATTGCTTGTTTACTATATAATAGACGTTATTGATTTGGAAATTCGTAATTGAACTACCAATCTACATTATATTGAGGATTGTATACCTTCTCTCCTTCGAAGAGAGGATATCCAAATAGATTTGAATTCTTACTTACCTTTGAATGTGTGAAATGTTGATTGATTATTCATAGGATATACCTTGTAGTTAATTTGGGTATCACAAATCATCATGGGAGACTAGGAGGTGTTGAAAATATAGGTCAGTATTGGAAATTATTGAAAGTATTACTAGATTTACATTATGTGAAATTACTATTGAATTAAAGACAGTGTGTTGTAACCTTATTGTTTGGAACATAAAATCAGTAATGGTAGTATATCTAATGCTTATGGGACTGACCATTTGATGAAAATATAGTAGAATGATATAAAGACATGAAAGTGAAACTAGCATTGAATATACAATATAATTTAACTTTGAGATGAATTTTCATAAAGAGGGGGAGTATGCAATTCCCCATTTAGGGATAGGAAAAGTAACCAAATGAAATCATTATGTATAAATAGAAATGACGACTCAATACTAAGTTATATTGGTTATTGTCTCTGTGTAAACTAGCATGGCATGATTCATTTATGAGGATATAAAATCAAGGATAGTTTTAGTCCCAATACTGCGAACGGGGAGGACACATTGGAAATACATTGACAGTATCCATACTTATTCTAGAACTTCGAGATGAATTTTATTGAAATGGGGCTGTATGTAGTACCATGTTTTTATCTTGACGCTTGAGATTATGATAACTATTATTTGAGGGAATTCGGTGATGAATGAATAGGTTATATGCTGGTTGAGCACTAAAAATATGTATGAACTTATTCTTTGAGGGAATCTGGTTTAAGATGACCGAGACATGTGTGGACAAATTATTTTTTTAGGAAAAATATCTAAGAGGATAATAGCCTGATGTATGGTCCAATAATAAGTAGTTGTGATTATGAAAATGATGTCAACATTGGTAAAAATATGAGTACATTTAAATTATGATCTCCTCTCAAACATAAGCTAAGCATGAGGCTATGTGAGGACTTGTATTGAGGAGATAACCCTATGATTCCTTGTTTGAGTGTAGACCAAGATTTTTATGCATCTGGGGACTTCTGTTAGTACCACATCTTGGGCCCTGTGCAGTGCCGGTGTTGACAAGGTTTCGGGATTTGCTACCCTGCCCATGCGTATGAATTAGGCTTGCGACTGTCCCCCCAGAATTTTAGTATAGTTGCGGTAGCCTTTAGTCTCTTTAACATTTAGGGTTCATACACATGTATACCAGAAGGCTATTTCTAGTCTACCTTGGACGGGATTGGAAGGTAACCCCGATAGAAGGTGTGGGAGGGAGGTTGGGTGATTCCTACACTTGTGCCTAAGAACATATACAGGGATGCCAAGTAACCATCTATCAACTTTCTTTGGGAAGGAATATATTATACTCATTTGTATGTTTTTCTTTCGGAGATTTTTTAGTGAGTGTTGTGTGGCTTGTTTGTATTTAGTCTGCCTTTAGGTGTGTGAAGAGTCAAATTTTAGCCATGGAGGACCAACCCCTTAGAAGGTCAAGAAGGTTGAAAAACTTCCTCCAGATTTTATAGTGGATCCTCCACCACCCCCTCAAAGGAGGAGATTAGAAACTAACGGCTCTTTCGAACCGGTAGGAGTAAGCGAAGTTCCAGATGAACTGAAACTTAGGACAAATAAGGTTGATACAACCACAGTAGAGATTGAGGACTTGTAGGATGATGAGTTTGCAAGGAAATTTAACCCCCCTATTACTGACTTAAACAATCCTGTGATCGTCCAAGTTCTTCCATTCACTTCACCTGTGATTAGAGTTCCCATGAGAAGCATTATGTAAAGATCTGCAGAGGGTATATCTACCCCCACTTCTTTCGTGTTGGCTAGAGGAGTGCCAACTCCCCCTGTTGGTACTCTTAGACCAAGTGCATCTACTGCATTGTTATCCCTAAGTAGTTGGTTGGTTCAGCCACCAGCTTCCTCGAATGTAGTAGGTCCTTATAGTGGGGTTTCCACTGGGATTCCCAGTGCACCTTTTGCTTCACTATCTTTTATGCATACTACTCAGAGTGGTCCTATTGGATCCTATTCGTTTGTTCAGGGATTGACGTGGAATGAGGGGCTTATTCCCCCATCCACTCCTTATGTAGGCTCTACACCTGCATATGTGGGGATGCAGTTTGGAAATACAAACAATTATTGTCAAGGTTTCCAAACTTCAGTTTCGGCTCCATTTATTAGCTCTCCTTTCTTTCTTTTTAGTGGAGGGATACTCGCTCAGGTCTTTCAAACTCCAGTTTCATTTGGAGGGGCTCCAACTACTTATACTACATCACACACAAATAATCCACTAGCTTATGGGTGGAATCCTTTTCAAATTAGTCCAACTACTTCATAACCGGTAGCTAGGGGAAACCCCACCTTTACTTTTGGGAACCAGAGGGAAGGTTCGTCTACCTCCCAAACTCCTATTTTTCAAGCTCCGGTTAGGCCTAAACGTTCGCTCCTGGAAACTTTAAACTTGCCAGATTTGACCAAGTTGATGAATGAACCAGTGAAACATAGTACCACATGGCCACCTGTTCCAACCAAGTTACCCTCAGACATTCCCAAGTTTGAGGGAAAAAATGGAGAAGGACCAGGTGCCCAAATCACCACTTTCCATTTATGGTTCTCTTCCAACTCACTGAACGATGACACCGTTTGGTTGAGGTTGTTCAAAAGAACTTTGATTGGTGTTGCAGCAAAGTGGTATATTGAATTTCCCTCCATTACATTTGATAGTTTTGGGGACTTAGCTAATGTGTTCTTGAACCACTTCCAACTTCCTGTCCAGTATGACGCCTACACATACCTCTTGTCTACTTTTAGGCAAGACAAAGCCACTCATTTCGGATCATATATAAGAGTGGAAAAGACAAAAGAAGTTCATAAAAGCCACCATCCCCCTTGAGTTTCTATTAGAGTGGTTCCTTAAATCTTTGTTGCCTTATATATCTAAGGATGTATCCACTTCAGGGGTGACCACTGAAGGAGAGGCCATCCTCAGGGCCCAAAAGATGGATTTCATATATGCTCAGTCTGGGATATTATATGAAATCATATCTGAGGCACCGCGGTCTACCCATAGTGTCAAGAAACCCAAGATTGGACCCCATGTCGATGGTGTGGTTGGTTTAGTGAATTCTCCCACTATAGAGTCTTTGGCCAAGAAACTCCATGAGTTGTCCATCAAACAGTCTACAGCAGAGGCAGCGAAGGGTGCCTCCTCACCCCAAAATGCAAATTTGTTTTACACAATCCTACTAAACGGGAAATCAACAGCCGAGTGGGAAAAATAAGAAGGGGAAGAAACGTGAGGGAAACCAAAACAAGCCTAAACTCATGAAAAATGTTGATGAGGGCAAGACGGATAAGAAGAAGGTGAACTTTCCCTGTAGTTTGTTCCAGTGAGATCACTTAACTCATCAATTCCCTCTCATTGATAAAGCTTAGAAGTTTCTCAAAACCCAACAACAGGCTATTCTGAAGGATCCTTTTCCCTAAGGGAGGAATGCAACTTATGTTTCTAATGTAGCTCAGGGCACATTAGGTGCCCTGACCAAAATTATATCAAGATGGTACGATCTATTACCTTTCTCCAAACAAGAAATAAAAATTATGAGACAAAGGCTCCTAAGAAGGGTAAGTCTGAACATGGTGAAACCTTGAACCCTCTCACAATAGAGAAAAGTGCTAATCCAATGCCCAAAATACCAAAAGGAATATTTAAAAAGGAATTTCACAACCCAAAATCTAGGTCTGCTTCTAATTGCTCTGTAGTGGAATATTTGGCCCAAACCCCTTGTGTGATTTCTGTGTTGGAAGTGCTTCAGAGTTGTCTGCTCAGTGGGATGCCCTTTTAGTAGCTTTAGGAAGCATGGATTCTTCGAGTTTGATGGAAAAGTTCAATCTATCAGATGTCAATATCCGCCTATCGTATCATGTGGCCCTGTGAGTAGATGTCTTTCATTGTGGTAAGACCATTAGGCGTATAGTTGTGGATCAGAGTGCGTCCACATGTGTTATGTCTCTTGCTTGTTGGAAGGCTTTAGGTTCCCCGGAACTAGTTCCATCGAACACCTTGCTTACTACTTTCGACGGGATGTCTTTCCACCTGCATGGTATCCTACCAGCTTTTGAGATTAAGTTGGTAGGGAAAATGGTGTCTGTTGAAGTGGAGGTGATTGATGCTCCATTGGACTATAACTTTCTTCTGGGGAGAAGCTGGACTTATGCTATGTGCGTGATTGGATCGGTTGTCCTTTGAGTAGTAGTTTTTCCACATGAAGGAAATTTGGTTACTATTGACCAACTCAATTTCGCTCGAAGGGGTCATTTGGAAACAAAGGATTCCACTGTACCATTGGTTTATCAGGTCAAACCAGCTACAGAGAGCTTAGGGGCTGGAATGTATTCATCATGGACACGATAGATCCTACTTCCTTCCAAAGCTAAGTAGAATGGAAAATTAGGAGTTCCATGTGAGACTGGTAGATGATGTTGATCTATCAATCAATCCCTTTCCAAGGGAGGGAATTTTTTCTGAGGGGAATATGGAAAATATTTGTGTAACCTTTCCTATCAACATCTCTGCAAACCCCCACGTCATCGAAAATGTACATATTGGTGCAAGATTCTCTCCTGAGGAGATTGCTATCTATATTGCCTTATTTAAGGAGTTTCACGGCGTGTTTTCTTGGTAATATAAGGAGATTCCAAGAATATATCCACCGATTTTTGAACATGAAATACGAACCTATCATGATGCTAAACCGGTTCGACAAAAGCTTACACCTGTTAACCCGCGTAAGGCAGAAGCCGTTAAGGCTAAAGTGGAACAACTGCTAAAAGCTAGTTTCATCTACCTGATTGCTTTGATGGAATGGGTATCCAATCCTGTTCCTGTTGATAACAAATAATGGATGATATGCGTATGTACATATTTTCGTGATTTGAGCAAGGCATGTCCCAAGGACAATTACCCTACAACTTTTATAGATCAAATAATTGATGCTTGTATGGGGAGTGAAGTTTTTTTGTTTATGGATGGTTTTTCTGAGTACAATCAAATCCAAATTAATTTGGAAGACCAACATAAAACGGATTTTATTTGTCCATGGGGTACCTTCGCGTATAGAAAAATTCCCTTTGGATTGAAAAATCCAGGGGCTACCTTTCAGCGAGCAATGAATTTTTCCTTCCATGACATTAAGAACATTGTCAAGCTATACCTAGATGATTTTCTTGTTCATTCTCATAAAAGGATGGATCATCCAGATCATCTTTGCTTTTTTATCGAACGATGTAGACATTACAAAATACGCTTGAATCCCCACAAGTGTGTTTTCTACGTCGATTCAGGATGGCTAATCGGGTTCATAGTTTGAAACAAAAGTATTCAGGACCTAGGTGGATCCTTTGAAAGTAGAGGCCATTGTAAATCTACCTCCTCCTCATTCTATCAGGCAACTTCAAAGCCTACAAGGAAAGTCTAACTTCCTTCAACGTTTTATCGTTAATTATGCCAAGATAAATAAAGGTTTCATGCACTTGTTAAAGCAGGACACTCCATTTGTATGGGATGAAACCGCACAAATTGCTTTCGAGGCATTGAAGAAAGCTTTGTGGTTGGCTCCTTTGTTACGCCCACTAGATTACTCTCAAGATTTTATAGTGTATCTGGCTGCATTGGAATCAATCGTTGGGGTATCATTAGTCTAAGAAGATGACAAGATCCAAGAGCATGTTTTCTATTACCTTAGTTGCACATTGGATGGTACTGAACTTCGATACTCCCACGTTGAGAAGTTGGCTTTAGCAGCTGTTTATGCTATGCAGAGGTTACATCACTACATCTTGCTGAGGACCACAACAGTAGTGGCAAATGTTAATCCCTTTCAGTATGTTTTTTCCCAACACATAATTAGGGGAAAATTCCATAAATGGATAGTCATTCTCGAAGAGTTTGACTTGGATTTTCAGTCTGCCAAATCTAAAAAGTCTTTAGTTTTTGCAAAACTTATTGCAGAATTTCCAACGGAAGAGAATGTAGCGGTTGAAGAAGAGTCCTTCCTAGATGAGTACATTTTTCTTATTTCAACCTCTGGTCCTTGGTATGGATATATATTCATCTATCTCCAGACTTCGAAGTGTCATGCATCCTTCTCAAGGGAAGAGCAGCGTAAACTATGCATACATGCGAAAAACTACCTTATCATCAGGGATACTTTGTACCATAGAGGGGTAGACTTTGTTTTGTGTCTGTGCCTCACCCACGAGGAGGTCAAGAATGTCTTGAATGATTCCCATAGCAGAGCATGTGGGGGTCATTTATCTAGGTTAGCAATGACCCAAAATATTTTGCATGTCGATTATTTCTAGCCCATGATCTTTAAAGATTGTGTGGAGGTTGTGAAGAGCTGTCATCCATGTCATCTCTACACCAGGAAAATACGGTCACATTATTCTCCTTTGTTTCCCATCATCATGGTGGGACCCTTCACTAAGTGGGGAGTACATTACATGACATGAAACCCAGTTTCGACTGGGGGCACAAATATATCATTGTCGTTGTTGATTACTTCACCAAGTGGGAAGAGGCAATTCCTACCTTCAGGGCTGATGACGAAACTGTAGATTTTTTCCTATTCAACTAGATTATCACTCGCTTCAGAATTCTAGAGGAGATTGTCACTGACCATGGAAGTCATTTCTAGAATAGCTTGATGACTGAATTTTCTACTATGCTAGGGTTTAAGCAAGATCACGTGTCTTCCTTCTACCTGTAAGTGAATGGTCATGTCGAGGTAGTCAATAAGACCTTAAATACCATTCTTAAGCATACTATCAACACATCCCAGGTCAAATTGGCACATTATGCTATATCCTGCACTTTTGGAATACTGGACCAATTTTAAAACTTCCATGGGGTTTTCACCTTTCCAACTCGTTCACGGGGTGGAAGCAGTTACCTCGGTTGAGTGTGAAATTCCATCACTTAAAATTGTTGTTCATGTACTCCCAGACAATACTGAATTAGAAGAACATTTGCTACATTTGGAACATCTAGATGAATGACGCAGATATGTGTTAACAACAAATGAAACTCATGAAAATAGGGTTAAAAACCAATATGATAAATCAATAAAGCCTAGAATTTTCTCTGAGGGGAGCTTGTCTTGCTCTGGGTTCAGGACAAAGAACCCCTAAGAGCAGGAATATTCAAGTCCATGTGCTTAGGACCCTACATTATGTTGAAGGTATTAAAAAAGGGGGCATATGAGTTAACTGATTTTGATGGAAATAAGCTAGCTAAGCCTGGAAATGGGCTCTACCTAAAGAAGTGCTATGCCTAGGCTTAGTGTTTTTTCTTGTATTTTTATTATATGTATTTTTATGTACAATAGTTAGTTGGTTAGTGTTTCTTATATCAATTGGTGATTTTTACAGATGTTAGCTGAGTGGTTCGTAGGTTTTACGGATGGTGCTAGTCATCATACTTGTAACCTAGATTCAGCCGTATGGGTCATTTATTCACTCTCGGGACAACTAGTTGCCTCCGGAGGTGCTTACCTAGGTCCTGCTACCAATAATGTGGCAGAATACAGGGATGTTATTGAGTTATTATGGAATTCCTTGTCACATGGTATCACCCAGTTGGAAGTCAGACTTGACTCTCAACTCGTAGTTTCCAATCTCAATGGAGCTTATCAGGTACGAAACCCTACCTTGTTATGTCAGTTTTTGTAGGTTAGATTACTTGAAAGAAATTTCGATTATATTTCATTTAATCACATTCCACGTAATGAAAATACATTAACTGATGCATATGCAAACTATATTCTATATTGGCACTTAACACACATTTTGTAAAATATATGTAATAGATACATTTGGAACACATGTAAATAACCAGGGAATATATGTGTGTGTGTGTGTGTGTGTGTAAAAATATGTCCATATATAGGCCGATTTTTTATCCTAAGATCCAATCACAACTGTGAAAATATACAAAAATATGGATCGCAATTCATAAAATTCTTATAGATATAGGCCCGATCGCCTGCATCACTAGCATCACCAGCATCATCAGCTTCTTCAGCTGCAGTAGCCTCTTCATCTTCTATATACATTAGAACAACCCTAGCTACCCTCCTCATGAGGCATATCCAAGTAGGTGGAATCCCTACAACAAATTCTTGCATGATAGCAGGAATCTGCTCAATCTGTATAGTCAGTACTCTTTGGGTCAGCCTGGCCATCTTTCCCTCGAGTGCCCTCATCAAACCCTGGTCTTAACTTGCTACAAGCCGTACATACATCCTGGGATGCCCATTAAGGAGGATAGGTCCAACATATGCATTTTAAACATTAAAATTGATTAAAAATAATTATACATATGTATATAATTTTATGACAAAATTCATAAAAATTTAAAAATATTAAAAAGAAAAATACCTAGCTCTCCCCATATTCCTCTAGGCAGGAGGACAAGATCATTATCTCCTCGAAAGTATAAACCTACATAAGGAAACTGCTCAAGTGTTGGTAACTGACATCCCCACCACACATAGAATTCATCATTGTATACACCCTGGACTAATCCTCCACCACCTTAGCGAAGGAAGACTTCTCCCCACCCGATCATTCTAGGATGACGAGGGGAGAAAGCTGGAAGTGGTACCGCAGGGCTAATAGTGAGCACTCTCTCAAAGAAGAATGCCACTAATATACTCGAATACCCAAAATTATTGCAACGTCCTCTCTTAAAGTCAGAGAGTTGTTTCTTAATAATCGGGATCATACCCGAACACCAATCGAACACGATTCTTCTGTAAACACTCCACTACCACCCTCATTTGTGTCTGAGTGGCGAGATGTAATGATGAAGATCCCACAATCTGTGTTGTTGTACTTACCACTACCTATAGTGGGAAGTTGGAAATATGAACAATTGGGATGCATGATCCTTTTTTCTGACTCCCAAGCATGGAGTAGGTGTCCACATAGTCTTGGACACTCATGGGGTCACCACCCCTGCTAGTACCTTCGAGGTTCACAGGAAAATCCCTGCGAGACAACCCCGTGATGAAATACATGTCTTCCACAATTATCTCTAAGATCTCACCTTGAAGATAAAAATACCTACGGTGATGATCCCAATAGGTAATCAAATGGTAAAGCACGCGAAAATTGGCCTGCATTGGAGATGTGTAGAAGAAATTTAGTAACCCACTTTGTCGTAATGCATGCACAGTGGGGGCATCATGGAGGGCATAACTGTCCATATGCTCATGTTCTTTTTCCCTCCATTGTAAAACCATGGTTGAACCTGCCCATTTGACCATTAGTAAACATTAGAATCAATTAAATTATTTTAGTTTTGGCCATAATTTAAAAAAAATCCTATGTTACGCAGTACACGTGACTGTCTTTTAGACAGGTCACGTGTCACATGCGATTTGCCTTCGAGCATGTCATATGTACAACGTGTGTACGTGACTGTATAATTCACCTACCCACGTGTACTGTGCAACCTCCCTATGGAAGGCCCAAAACATGAAAATTTGCATGAAAATGAAAATTAAAACGGTTGGATGCAAGAGAGGAGAAAGCTAGCTAACCTGACACTTGAGGAATTTGAAATCGTCCACCGGTTTGTCTGTGTTGAGCAATCCAAGTCATAGGTAAAATATTTCTAAATTGGGTAAAAACATGAAATGGTATGCTTTAATTCTATTTTTGAACTATATATAGAAAATAATTTCAATTTTTGGGTTTCTAGCCTATAGTTTGAAAACTATTTTTATAATTGAACTAATACCATGTTCTTTTTCCTAATGCAATAGGTTCGAAGTCTGTTAAAAGTTGTGATCTGCTCATATAGGGTAGGATTTGGTTCTTTCATATGTCATTATGCATCTATACCTTCTCTGATCTTAACCCTGGGATTACTTCTTTGACCACAAACTATGGTGTTTAACCATTTTTACCTTGTCTACATCACTGTTCTTCCGTGGATAGAGCCTCCCTTCCATGAGTAACCTAGTTTAGAACACTTTGTCGTATTTTGGTACTCATGTTGCATTTGTCATAGGTTTAGGGGAGCCTTCTTAGCTAATTTTCATGCCAAATTGAACCTCATTTTGGTCTCTTTTTACAAGCTATCCCTTTTTATAAGGCTCCCCGCCCTTATAGAGTTTCTTTAGGCCCGGGTCTAACTCCTCAAAATATACTTAACTGCTGAGTAAACTTGTCCATTCAAGATCGTTAAGAATATGTGAATGGGCATCCACATTGGTGGTAGGTTATCGCTTTTTCGTACCATGTGGAATAATACGAAAAAGGAACACTCTCTTTTCTTCGGAATTGAGAAGAGTATTCTCAAGCATAGGTTTATCGCTTTTCCAAACCTGAGGGGCTAAATTTACGGAAAAGGAGCACCTAGTATCAGCTTAGTTTTCTCTTTTTTGTGCTTTGGACCTAAACATGAAAAAGATTTCGAGCATACTTTATGTCTTTTTCATGCTCGTTAAACCTGAAAGAACAAAGCATCAAGTTTACTATTGGGAGCCCCATTTTTCGTACTCAAATGGATCTTTTCGAGTGATCCTTCCTTCCTTCACACTCATAAAACTCATGCTATATGATGCTTTTAAAGGGGCATTGGGTAGGTGGTAATTTAACCTTTTTTGGACCTTCCTGACTAAGTACGGAAAATGTGCTCCGTACTTCTTCAGAATCTAAGACAGTTATTATGTGGTTTGTTTTATACTTTTCCAGCCTTAGGAGACTAAATTGGATGAAAAAGCACGCCCTTGGAGTCTTCTTTGGAGTTTTCAGACTCTCAAAATATGAAAACACCAATGAGCATGTACTATTTTGGACTCATAAAATCCATGAATCCGTGACTTTATCAAGCATTATTCTCTCCCCTCTTCAATCTTGTCAAGAATGAAGAGAGACCTGAGTTGACTTTCATGGACTCATTAAAATTTAATAGGAAAGATAAGGAATAAGCACTCTCTTTAGGTTATAAACAGTGGCATCATGTCATCCTTGAACATAGCACTATCTAAACTTTTTGATACTCATGTTTTAGTTTACACGTTCAGCTCAACTATCACTTCGAGTCTTTACTCCTCCACTTGTCCTCTATACATGGGGAGTCTGATCATGTCTCCTACATGAAAGATAAGTCTAGTTGTCCTATATGCAAGTTAAAATCTTCCTTGGGTCATGTCTGTGTCATGCTCACTATTCAAGGATTTATCCATTCATCTAACTATTATCATGATTCCATCATTATCCTATCTGAGTATTACTTGTGTCTACCTTCTTGTTTCCAGTTCCTAGTCACTCTTGTGATCTGTTGGAGGATCTATTGCCTTCCTCATCATAGTATGGTTTCTCATCATTACTTCCTGAAGACAAAGACTTGGAGCTTTAAAAATGGTACCTTAGTATTCATTATCATCATTGGTGTATTCCTTTTCTTCAGTTTTCAGTTTCACTCATTATCTGACATTTTGTTGAGTCTCTTCCATGTTCGACTTCAACACATCTATTCACATGGTAGGGATTGTACTGGTTCCTTTGGATTTTGATGAAGACATTAAGTTCACACTTATAACCTAAATTGCGCAAGATTATGTTATGATCAGTTACACAACTTCCAGTTTTTTGAAGACTCGTCATTGTATATTGTGGATTCGATCCACCTTTGTAATATGCGTGGTCTTGTACACATATCATATGATGTAATCAAATATTGTAAAGGAGCTGTTGTTTCATTGTATTGAACATGGAATCCTCAGATATGATTTTTTATATGACATTGATATGCATTTGTTTCAAGTACTTCCTTTTCTTCCTTGGACACTTGAGTTCTCCAAGATTAAAATATTGGAATGTATTTCGGTCATCGCTTCCCTCTGACCTCATAAATTAGGGGGAATCTGTTATCAACCAAAATGGCAATTCTCCATCCGACTACTGACATTAATATGTCACGACACAAAAGGAAAACAGGATTGAAGTTTCCCAAACACTATATATGTGCATGACCATTGATACATAAAATCCATATCAGCTTAAGACATTTTTGTTTGGATATTAGGGATGCGTACGTGACTATTTTCATTGCAACCCGTGTGTCATATGCTACTATTTGCACTGCAACCCGCCTGTACCTTGAACATGCGACTTTCCTTAAGGAAAGGAGGGTGTCACATGTGCCTTTCCTATATACATACTCACGTGTACCTTAATTCAATGATAAAATATATAAATCACGATTAGTCAAGATTAGTTGAGCCTTATTCAATAATTATCTCAACTATCTCGACCATCCTAACCTTCAAAACCTCTCTATTTCCGCATGTATAAATAGAGGGCATGGGATGGGGCTAATCGATCATTCTTAGAAGATAAAGTTATTCTGGTGGTACACCTTTGGACCTCTTGGAGCAGCAAAACTCATTGTCCTCAGTTTGCATAGGAGTCCTTGTTTCAGAAGCTGGGTTGTAATCTCACCATTTTCTGTGTATGAATAAAGAAAGTTCTTCTTCCAATCTTTGTATTGTTGCTTTCTCATGTATGATGGATTATGAATGATTTCAATTATCTTATTATGATTATGCATTTCACTAACCATTAATATGTGTGTGTGTGTGTGTGTGAGAGAGAGAGAGAGAGAGAGAGAGAGAGAGATTGCTGGAATAATTTGTTTTTTGCAGGAGAAATGGAGAAGCCCTGGAAGATTTGAAGAATATTGAAAGAGGAGAAGACCAAGCATGGATCAATCATCATAAACTGGGTAAGTCAAGCCTCCTTCATATTCCTATTTCATTTTCTAGATAAGCCGATTGTCTGCAAGTGTCTTAGTAAGTTGATAACCCCAGAGACCCTAGGTTAGAAGGGTGCATTGTCCTAAACAAAAAAAGGTGTCTTCATCTTGGAGTTTGGAAATTCATGTGGAGTCCCTTCGTACCTTACTCATAAATGGTACCGTGGTTTGGTTCTCCCATTTTAGGGGAAATGGTAATAAGGCAACTAATAGTTTAAACAACCTTGGTGTGTACATGCATAAGGAGGTCAGGGCTACGGCTTGGGCTATGATTCTAGATGTGACGGATCATGACCGATGTAAAGATTTAGCGCAGTAGGGCAGAACTAGTCTCTAGATGGAGGTCTGGAAAAGCCACAAATCTTGTGCGAAATCATCCGAGCACATGGCGCCTGATGGAGATGATCCTTGATTTTCTATCATGACTAGGATCTCCATTCATAAATGATGGTATGGGAATAAGTTTTCATTCAGTTGATGGTGGAAGGTACGAATTCATATCATGTCCGTAGAGGGAAACATTAAGTGCATTAATGGTAAGATCAATTCACGATATTTGGATGGGATAATAGCAATCATTTTGTGGAGGGTGATCATCATGGTACGACATTGGTTCTGACTATATAGTTGAATGCAGGGTGGCGAGGTGAATGACAGATTGGCACTGTGTGTTTTATCTCCTTTTTCCTGTCTTAACCATATGAGATTGTAGATGTGTGTTATCTGGCTATCCATGGCGGGGAATAAGAGAAAAGGAAAAAGGCTGAGTGTTCAACTAGATTCCCATGAGAGGGTGTCGCGAGCCCAACATCAAGTGTTGTAGGAATCCCATATTTTTGAACTGGAATTACCTCAAGAAATTTAGAATCGAATTACTAAAACTGAGAACATATTGTGGAAAGAGTTTGATAACTAGAAGCTGAAGAAGGAATGTAAAAAGGTTGAATATTGGATCTTGGACCTGGGTCACGCGGTGGGGCAAGTAAGTTTATATGAAAAAATTATGGCTTTATACTAGGTAATGAAAATCCTGGTTGGTCGGGCTGATTGGGACCTTCAATCTATGGACATGGGAGGTTCATTCCCAGACCCATGGAAATGTTCCATATCGACGTCAGTCTAGCATGTCGAAGAAAAAGCTTATTTTTTTATTTCCTACATGGGCTTTCAGTTCCCATCTTCACCTCTGCCAAGGGCCCCGAAACCTGACTTCGAGGGCACCAGTAAAGGCGGGGGGAAAGATTTGTCTTATATCTTATTGTAAGGTTTGCTTCTACAGAGCATGGACTGGTCTAAGTCTCTGTCCTATCTTGTTTTTCTCTGTTTTGCTGGTTGTAAAGGTTTTAAGGATCCTTTTAAATTTCCTTTATGTTTATGCGTTCTACTTTACAAAGGGTTGTCTGGTCCAACCTAGTCTTTTTATTATACATTTATACTTGGCGTTATGTTGGGAAGTGTATTATTTGTCTATTGAATATTGGAATCTTTGAAGAACTGGTTTTTTTAGAGGCCTGTCATTATGCGCTCGACTTGGCCTTGTTGGATTATAAAATTATGGGGTTTTTTGCATCTGTAATGATGGGTTGGTGGGTTGGGCGTCTATGGGTTCATGCATCTGTTATTCTGAGCTGGTGGATTTTGAGTCTATCGGTATGGGAAGCTTTTTTGTGGAAGCTTTTTCTGGATGATGGGATCTTGTGGGTCTCGGTATCCTTTTTAGTGGAAATTTCTTTCTTCTTGAAAGGTTTAAGTGTAGGGTATGATCATCAACGTTGTTCTATGGCTTTGTAATCTGTTTTGTAAGGACTCTCTGTTAATATAATGTGAATACTTGACTTACAAAAAAAACATTGGGAAGTTGGGACAATGGGGATACATATATATAGTTTGAGATAATGCAAATGGAACAAATAGTCTCAAAATTATATGGTTGTAACACATATATGTAGAATGAGTTAGAAAGTATAGTTATCTATTTGTATGTTAGACTTGAAATAGAGAATTTGTGTTTGGAAATCATTGTTGTAATGTTTATAGGAGAATTAGCAATGGGTTGAAAAGTATCATTGAAATGCTTATATACATTCTTGAAAAAAGGGAAGAAAATTTGAATTAATATCTTTAATGAATTGTAGATATCGCCTTAATATTTAGGCAAATGATTTTTGTTACAATCAAGTCTGTATAGATGCACTCTTTGTAATGCCATATTATGGTATAAAGGAAAGTTGAGATAGATAATTGCATTTGTACATTGTAAAAGTTTTAATTGACATGGGGAAGTATCGATAAGGTAGATATTTTTAAAAAAGAACGCCAAGTGAGACCCTGCATTAATTGGTCTCTACATATGGTATCATTTATGATTGTAATTGGGTTGAGGGTTTGGTTTAAAAATATTATTTGCCTTAATATCAATAGTATTTCCATATATGAATTTTAATGGTGGGAAAGTTTGGGTAAGGGTATACTTTTATTCCATAGAGATGTTTTGATGTGTGACTCAAATGGACATAATTGGAATCTATGGGTTTCCCAAAATAAAAGAAAAATTATTAATTAGAACTTGAGTCTTGGTGCATCAACAGATAGGCTTTACATTAGCTTCAAGACAAAGTTATCTAAAAGAGGGAAAATTCTATTTTACGGGGTTAGATGTAGAGAGAAAAGTGTTGAATAAGAATAAATTTGATACTTTTCTAAATAACAAGAGAATGATAAATTTTAACATGACAAGACACCAAGGGCCCTTTTCTCGAGACTTCGACAAACAATCGATAGGATGAAACAAATTCAAAAAAAATTAAAAATGAGATATCGATGTGACCACCATGATGAGTTGAACTCAAGGACATTGATTTTGCATGATGGAAACACCATTTAAGAGAAATAAGGACCACAAAATTGATTTTAACCATGTTATGGAAACAAGGAAATGAAACTCAATAAATCTGTCGAAAGGGTCAATTGAAGATGGTTTTCTCAAACGAAGTATGGAGAATATCCATGCAAGAAGATGAATTCATTTATGATAACACCTTGACATGGTGGATATTAACGACAACTAGTGCTCGAGACAGGAGTCAAGGAGGCTATAACAATACATACAATGCGACTTGTAAATCTTGTTGAAGGGGTCATATGAAAATGAGAGGAATGAAATAATGTAAAGACATGATGATCTCCTTAACTTTGGAATAATGATACCAAAGAAATGACTAGGAAATTAAATTTAATACCATAATCTAAGTCACTAAAAACTCGACATGTTCGAATCATATATAAATTGAGAGTCAATTCTAATATCTTTGGGTTTGGGAGAAGCCTTATGAGAGTGGTGAGTGACTTAGCGATTGATTTTTGACTATATAATAGACGTTATTGATTTGAAAATTCGTAATTTAACTACCAATCTACATTTTATTGAGGATTGTATACCTTCTCTCCTTCAAAGAGAGAATTGAAAAATAGATTTGAATTCTTACTTACCTTTGAATGTGCTAAATGTTGATTGATTATTCATACGAAACACCTTGTGTTGAAATATTGTAACTTCAAAGGATATTCTAAATGTATTTTACTAATGTAACCAGATGGAGATGATGATTATTCCTATGTGGGGATGTTAATATTGTAATTGGTCATCATAGAGTCATGAGGTAAATCCTACATTGTAAGTCGGGTCATTAGTAACCTAATGAATAATATAATATACTATTTTGAGTCTTTCTAGGTGAATTCAACCTAGAAAGTTTAGTGGGGCCGACTTGTTTAGGGTAAAAGTCAGTTGGCTCAATGTGTATAAATAGAGGAGATTTGCTACTCATTATAACATGGACTCACTCACTTGAGTAGCGCATAGGAGAGAGGGAGCGAGAGGGAGTGCGCGCGCGAGAGAGAGAGAGAGAGAGAGAGGGAGGGAGGGAGAGCAAGAGGGATAGAGAGCGAGAGGGAGAGGGAGAGGGAGGGAGAGCGAGCGAGTGAGAGAGAGAGAGAGGGGGAGAGTTAGAGAGGGAGGGAGGGAGAGAGAGAGAGAGAGAGGGGGGGGGGGGAGGGGGGGAGAGAGAGAGATCAATCTGCAAGGAGGAGAATACATGTTTTTTGGGTTTTATGTTTTGTTGGGTTTTCTTCCCCTTGAGGGTTTCCTAGGATAAATACTGTGTCTATCTTGTGATTGTGTTTCTTTCAGTTATTTTGCATATGTTGCTATTTTGAATTTGAATTGAACACTAATGATATCTAGCATATAATATGAAATATTAACATGGTATCAGAGCTATCCTAAATAGGATATCTTTTAGAAAGTGAAACTCTCTCTCCTCCCTCTCCAAAATAAATTAAGGTTTTTGCAAAATTTGGATTTTGGAATATTTGCTTGCATATAAATTTGTGCCTCCCTAAAGCACATCTATAGAGCCCAGGATAGAATTTTTTGGGTGGTTGAATTTCTGTAACGAACATAAAAATAATATTAAATAACTAATAATAAAACATAATTAACTATAATATTGAAAGGACATGACCTTTCAAGTCACAACTCCCCAAGCCTTATTTAAATAGGCGGGTCATCAACCATTGAAATTATCCATTATCTTATATATACAACCATTAATATACATTTGCTCTATGGCTTATCGATATTCCACATATTTTGGTGATTATTGTGTGAGCGAAATTATTGTTTGCTTCATGTGGTATCAGAGTCAGCCCTTTCTCAGGCTTATGCCCATTTTGACTTTTAGCCAAAATTTCAGATTTTATTTGAGTAATTTCAGAATTTCTCTGTACACTTGGTCTTTGACCAGTCTTGGCTTCGGGCCATTTCCAGATTTCAAATTAAAAAAAATATACATATGAATATTATTATTAAAAAAAAAAAAATCTTTGAAAAATCCTGCAACAAATTTGAATTGAAAATTAAAAAAAAAAACAAAATCTGGGCTGCATCATCCTCCACATCGCATCTCCCTCAAGCTACTGCGCCACCTCCCTTCACCGCTCCACTCCACACTCGCCTGACCCTCGCTGCCTTCATTTCCGTGTGCTCCCACCTGAGTGCCCTCCCTCCCACACTGCCCCCGCGCACCCTCATCACTACGCAGCTCCACCTCGCACTGCTCTGCGTTTCCCACGCCATCGCCTCCCATCCTTACGCTCCACGCTCCCATCAGCTCGATCCTCCTCTTCATGCAACCATATCCTCCGCGCTCATCTCTCCCCGACCGCTTCATTCCCCATTGCGTGCCTTGCATCCCCTCGTCGCCTCACCTTCGCTGCACATCTCCCACGCTGCCCTCTCAGTCTTCACCTCTGCATGCCATCTCCACATCTGTTGTCTCCCTTCACCCTCGTGCAGCGCCCCCACGCTACTGCCCACATCCACCAAAGTCCTCCAGCCGCAACCGTATCCACTGCTTGCTCCGATCCGCTCCTACCACCGCCTGATCCCTCAACTCCTTTCCTTCCACCTGCAGAGTTCCCACACCATTCCACCACCGCACTCCATGTCCTCCCTGCTTACCCGTGCACAAAGCTCCACGCTCTCTTGCGATCTCCCTCCCCAGTCCAACTTGACTCGTTGTGCGTCCCCACAAATCGACCATCATCTATTCGCTGCCCCTCCAGCCCAGTCCCTCAACTTCTCTCCTACCCGCTCGTAGTGCCAACGCCACACCAAACCTTCCTTCCGCCATTTCCTTTCACTCCACAAAACCCTAATTTAAAAAATATATAAAATTAAAATAAATAAATATTAAACGTCATAATATTATAATATTGTTTAAATAATTTAATATTTGGAAAAAAAAACTATATACTAAACTATATATAGTTTATAAAAATATTAATAATAATATTATTAATTATATAATTAATAATTATTATTATAAAAAGAAGGAAGAAGGAAAAAAGAAAATAAATACAAAGAAACAATATTATTATTTTATTGAAATAATAATTATTTTTTGAAAAAAAAGAGAGGGTTATTTAACCTAACGAGAAAAAGACCAAGTATCGTTGAAGAAGTAGCCAAAAGAAAAAGAAAAAGAAAAAGAAATCGAAGACTATCTATAGTCCAGACGACCATCTAGTGTAAAAGAAATCCAAGACCATAGAAACTGGTTTACGACTACAAATAGAGAAATTAGAAGCCAAGTTAAAACATTATCAAAGAGACAATGAAGAGTTACGAGACATAAATATGAAATCAGAAATGTTAATTAAATTACATAAGATGCAAAAAGAGCGCAATGAAAAAATAATTTCCGACCAGAACAATCATATAGAAAAATTGTTGGTCAAAATCAAAAAATTAAAAGACGAAAGTGATTTCAATTAGAGACTAACAAATCAAGATATAAAGAAAGAAATAAATGATTACGAAGTAGAAACAATACGCTTGAACAAAATCGTTAACAACAAGAATGAAGAACTAATGCACATACGACAAAAATTAACAGATCAATAATCAATGGTCGACCAGTATCGACAACAGATAAAAGTTCTTCAACAACAAAATAGCGATTCTAAAAAAGAACACAAGCTGGAGATCGCAAAGAGTAATAAAATAATATCCAACAATTCTAAAGAAATTTTCAGATTAAGAAATCACAACAAAACCATGATTACAAAAATCAAAAAATTGAAAAACAACAGCAAGAGGGGACAATCCAGTGAATACCTAGAAGAGAAATTACTAGAAAAGCAAGAAGAAAACCAGTGTTTAAATAATAGTAATCAGGAACTACATAACCAAATCAAGGAGCTAGAAATTGAAAAAAAATTGCAAGAGGAAAGAATCGAAAGAATTCCAATTCATGAACAATCTACTAGAGAACCAAGAAGCACAATCGAGGAAAATGCATCCAAAAATCAAATTGAAAAGGTGAAGACAGTCCTCGTCACAGTCCAAAGGAAAGAAGAACAAACAAAACCTATACCTTACAGACATCCTAATTATAATCGTCATTTTGACCAACGACAGGGTCAAAATGAATATTCACAGAAGATTTATGTGGATATGCGAAAATATCCACATACTAAGCAACAATCGAAACAGATCGTTCCACAAAAAGATCTCAGAGCTCCGATAAAAATAGATCTGGGATGGACCACAGGAGATGCTATGCGACAATTCTCTTGGGGAATCCGTAATTCATATCGGCTCATCTCCTCAAATGTTGGAAATACAAAGGGGAAAGAATCATAAAATGACAGATTAAAATAAATCAGACATTAATGTCAAATACATCTTTGAGGACAAAGATTCCCTTAAGGGGAAGGTAATGTAACGAACATAAAAATAATATTAAATAACTAATAATAAAACATAATTAACTATAATATTGAAAGGACATGACCTTTCAAGTCACAACTCCCCAAGCCTTATTTAAATAGGCGGGTCATCAACCATTGAAATTATCCATTATCTTATATATACAACCATTAATATACATTTGCTCTATGGCTTATCCGATATTCCAGATATTTTGGTGATTATTGTGTGAGCGAAATTATTGTTCACTTCAATTTCCAGGAAAGCTAAATCCTAGTTTTTCCATGAACCAAAAAACTGCAGAAAAATAGAACGAGAAATTATATAGAGCTGCAACCTCGCAAGTAGGATTTGAAGGATGGATATTTGGAATCTCCATAAATTAGTTGTACCAACCAACTCTCCTCATTCAAGTGCATATCCTCGTAAAGTCAGCATTTCATTTTGATAAATTTTATTTTTTAGTGACCTCCTGGACAGGATGGCCCAAAGAACTAATCTTGAGGACAAGCTGGAAGGAATAGAAAACTTCCTCTCTTGGTGGTATAGGATTAGTCTTATTCTGAAAGAGAATGGTCTTTAGAAGTACATCAAGAATGAAGTTTCATAACCAACAGAAGTTGAATCTAAGGATAATCATGAATAAGACATAATTAAGGCAATGAGGATCATTGTTGACTCTATCAAAGATCACTTGATCTCTCAAGTGTCATCTAAGAAGACACCAAAGAAAAATATATGATGCTCCAGAATGTATGAACGAAATAACATCAACAAAAAGATGAATTTGAGAGCATAACTAAAGGGCACCAAGATGAGGAAAGGAGAATCAATTCAAGATTAATTCATTCATGAGGATGAACTAGTTATGACAGGTCTCAATGGTCTTACTAACCCTTGGGACTCATTCATACACACTATGTGTGCTAGAAAGGAAAGTATGAATTTTGACATAGTATGGGATGATTGCATTCAAGAATAAGCTAGAGTAGCCAATATAGAATCTCTACTTAGGGAAGATGATCAGGCTCTATCCATCCATACTAAAGGAAGAAAACAATGAAACTTCAAGAAGGGTAATCATAAATATTCAAAGAATAAGTTTCAAAAGAAGAAGAACGATTACTCAAAGTATCAATGGTACAAATTTTATAAGATAGGAAACCTTTCCAGAGAGTGTCCATCACCAAATAAGAATGAAAAAAACAAAAGAAATCATGCTCATCTAGTTGGAGATGAGGAATAATAAGAAATACCTCTAAAGAGACTAACTAGAGAAGAAGATGTAGAAGAATATGTACTATTATCTGCACTCTCTGGGTCTGTAACACCTGGAGAAGATACATGGCTTATTGATAGTGGTTCTTCAAAGCACGTGGCTGGGAAGAAGCAAACTCTTTCAAGACTTGAAGAAAAGAAGTATCCTCAGAAAGTATCATTAGGAGATGGCTATTAATATCCCATCAAAGGTTTTGGTGAAAAAGCTAGTGGTTTGACTCTGAGACTTCCATGAAGATGAAGGAAGTATTGTATGTACTAGGTTTGAAAAAGAACTCACTTCCCATCTTTTCTATAGATAAGAAAGGATATAGAGTTGCTTTTACAAGTACTTATGTGGTCCAAAGGAAAGACACTTGAATATGTTGTAGTCATTGGTGAAGAAGAAGGAGGACTGTACAAACTCAAAGGACATCCAGAAACAGTCCTTGTCCATGAGACTACCAGCTCAAGTGAATTGTGGAATAGGAGGATTTCTCACATCAACTACAAAGCACTGCCCTATGTGAGCAAGGCGATAACAAGGTTACCATATCTAAGGATTGATCACGAGGAAACTTGCAAAGGATGTGCAGGAGGAAAAAACACCAATAATCCCTTTATTAAAAGTGAAAAAAAAGACTAAAGGTACATTAGAACTAATTCATTATGATGTATGTGGTCTTATGCCCTCCATATCATTAAGTGGATATGAATATTATGTTACATTTATCGATGATTATTCAAGAAATACTTGGATATAATTCTTAAAGAACAAAAGTGAAGTGTTTGTGAAATTCAAGGAATTCAAATCCTTGATAGAGAACCACTCAAAAAGACGAATCAAGACACTAAGATCGAATAATGGTGGAGAATACACTTCAAAGGAATTTGAAGCATTCAGTAAGGAGGAAGGAATCAAGAGGGAACTAAATAATCCCTATAATCCCCAACATAATGGTGTTGCAGAAAGAAAGAATAGAACTATTATGGAAGTAGTGAAAACAATTATTCATGACCAATACCACCCCATGAACATATGGGATGAAGTAGAAAGAACAACCATGTACGGTGAAAAATATATTATCTCACAATGATCTTGGATTCAATATTCATGAAGAAATGTATATAGGAAAGAAACCTGAAGTGATCCATCTCAATATATTTGGATGCCAAGTATATGTCCATATTATGAAAGAGAAGAGAACCAATTTGGATCCTTCTGGAAAGAAGGGAATATTTGTTAGATAATGTGAACTCTCTAAAGCCTTCAAGATATATGTTTCATAATTCCATCATATTGATATTAGTATGGATGTAACATTTGATGAAGAGTTATCTCTTAAGAAAACAAAATATGTTAGCTTGAAGAAGTGCATGAAGAGGGTGTACCTCCAAAAATGGTAGAAGTTGAACCCTCTCCTGAAATAGTAGCATTTGAATATCATGATATGTTAGAACCTCAAGAACTCCCTACTATGGATATGTCTCGAAAGATAAAATCTTCTTGGGTAATAGAAATCATACAAGAAGAAGAGAGATATGGAGCTCCAAAAGGCTCGACAATAACAAGCAAAATATCAAAGCCATATTCAAGTTATGTAGATTTGATGTGTGATCTTGTAGATCAAGAACCGACCAGCTATGAAGAAGCTGCACAAAAGAAAGAATGGGTTGAAACAATAGCTAAGAATATAATTCAATAATGAAGAATGATGTTAGGGATATAATACCCAAAACCAAAAAACAAGAGTGTGGTATCTTCGAAATGGATCTCCAAAATAAAACATGTTGTTGATGGAAGTATTGAATAGTACAAGGCAATATTTTTGTCTAGAGAATTCTCTGAGAAAGAAGGGATTGATTATGAAGAGATATTTTCTTCAGTAGAAAGGTACACTTCCATCAAAACCATCATGGAACTTGCTTCCATGATGAAATGGGATCTACACCAGATGGATGTAAAGACAACCTTCCTTAATGGTATGATTGGGGAATAGGTTTACATCGAAAAACCACAAGGATTTGAAGTCAAAGACAAAGTGACTCATGTATGTAAGTTGAAAAAGGATTTGTATGGAATGAAGCAAGCTCCTATAGCTTGCTATGGTAGAATAGATTGCTTCTTGACAAGCTTGGGATTTACCAAGAGTAAAGTTGATCCTAACCTTTACATGAAGGTTATGGATGATGAACCTATCATACTATTATTGTATGTGGATGCTCTATTTCTGACAGGAAATGAGAAACAGATCACATATTGCAAGAAGAAGCTAGATAAATAATTTGAGATGAAAGATCTTGAATTGATGCATTATCTCCTCAGGCTGGAAGTGTGGTAGAGTTCAGAAGGAATATTTCTAAACTAGGGAAAGTATGCATAAGAAATCTTGAAAATATTTGATATGTTGGATTGTAAATCCATGGACACCAACCTAAAATTGTTATCTTATGAGTCATCAGAGTTAGTGGATATGACTCAGTACAGATAGATCATTGGGTCATTAATGTATCTGATGAACAAAAGGCCATGTATATTCTTTGTTGTGAAAAAATTAAGTCATTATCTATTTAAACCTAGACATGTTCACTTGATAGCTGCAAAGGATGTGATGAGGTACGTAAAAGGTACGATAGATTTGGGACTTTACTATGGTAGAGATCATGACTACAAATTGTATGGATATACAGATTCATATTGGGAAGGAAATTCCATAGACATAAAGAGCACATCAAGTGGATTTTATTATCTGGGATCCTCCATGATCTCATGGTTTAGTAAGAAACAATCCAATGTTTTTCTCAGGTTAGCTGAAGCAGAGTACATAGAAGCTTTCTTTGCTAGTTCTGAAGTGATATGGCTTCAGAAAACGATGTCAGGACTATTTGACATAGATTTGGACACCACAATGATTCTTTGTGACAACCAGAGTTGCATAAATATGACAGCGAATCTGGTGTTCCATGATAAATTGAAGCACATAGAAATCCGGTATTTTTATATAAGGGAGATGGTACAAAAGGGAGCTATAAATATCCAGTATATCCAGTATTGTATGGGATCCTCCATGATCTCTTGGTTTAGTAAGAAACAATCGAGTGTTGCTCTCAGGTTAGCTGAAGCAGAGTACATAGCAACTTGCTCTGCTAGTTGTGAAGCGATATGGCTTAGGAAAATGATGTCAGGACTCTTTGACATAGATTTGGACACCACAATGATTCTTTGTGACAACCATAGTTGCATAAATATGACAGAGAATATGGTGTTCCATGATAAATTGAATCACATAGAAATCCGGTATTTTTATATAAGGGATATGGTACAAAAGGGAGCTATAAATATCCAGTATGTGACTACTGATGAGAAATATTTTTATGTACTGACCATGCCTCTATCTTGATTAAAGTTTGAATATTTTTGTGATAATATTGGTGTGGTTTGAAAATAATTTCCTAGCAAGGAGGAACAATGATGGTGACTACACGTGATGAAATGGACTCTCTTCAAAAGTAGGAACAAAGTGAAAGATACAGACAACCCTCGGAAAGGAAGAGTAGGTCGAAGATATGAACCCTCCTCGAACAATGGGGGAGCAGGTTGATAATATGGATCCTCCTAGGAAATGGGGAGTGATGATAAGAATGACATCGATGATGGATGACAGTGATGCTGGAAAGGTCCAACATTCACTTGTGGACAAGAGTATTCTTTCTTGAGGATTGCATGTATAACACTTTCTTCATGAGAGTGGTCCTTAATAAGGATGGCCCTACAGCTATTACTCTCACATGGATAGTACCGAAATTTAGTATTGGATACCATAGAATTACACTTGCTTAGGATAGGTCATAGAATCAGTAGAAAGGATGCTCTACAATGAGTCCTTACAGATGACTGGGATGACATTTACATGCAGTTGAGATATGCTTTGCAGACATTACTCGTGTATGGATAATATACCTACATTTATTTGTATATGCCATAGAATAACACTCACTTAGGAGTTCTCCTATCCTTAGTGGCAAGGATTCCCTAAGATGATTCCTCATGGACAACGTAGTATAATACTCACTTGAGAGTGGTCCTAGCCTCAGTGGATGAGGATGTTCTACGATAAGGGAAAACACATAGGTGCGGCCGATATATGCTCTGTAGACAATACTCTTTTATGGAGAGTATGCCTAAATTCACATGTAGATATTGTAGTATAACAATTACTCAAGAATGCTCCTCACTTTGAAGCTGAGGATGCACTACAATGAATCCTCATGGACGACAGGATCGACATCTAGGTGTGGTCAAGATCTATAGGCTATCCTCATTAAGGGGGAGTAGATTGATGGAGGATTGCATCATCCTTAGACCTATGTCCTAGATTGATATGGATTTATCATCCTGCAAAGATTTCATGTGTACTGCAAGTAGCGTGGTGGCGAAGGATCAAGAAGAAGGAAGTACGACTGCAAAGGATCAAGAAGATTGAAGTGTTGCTGCTACAAAGGATTGAAATTATTGAAGTGTTGCTGCTACGAAGGATCAAGAAGAACAAAGTAATGTTACAAAGGATAAAATATTGAAGTGCTATAAAGGATCAAAGATTGAAATGTTGTAAAGGATCGAAGATTGAATTTCTACCACAAGGTATCAAGAAGATCGAAGTGCCACTACGATGGATCGAAATATCAAAGTATTGTTGCAAAAGCATCAAGTGATCATGTGATGTATAAGATGAAAACATTGAAGAGTAACTATTCCAGTTACTAATGACTATTGAAAACTTCCTATGATGTATATATGTATTACCTTGATATTGCTAAAGAAATTGTCTCTTGATTCTCCTACAGTTTATGATGATGTTGTTAGTAGAATAACCTTCTCGTTAAGGGGGAGTGTTGAAATATTGTAACTTCAAAGGATATTCTAAATGTATTTTACTAATGTAACCCAAGGGATATGTTATTATTACTCCATCGGGATGTTACGCCTCCATTGTAAGTCGGGTCATTAGTATCCTAATGATTAATATAATATACTGTTTTGAGACTTCCTAGGTGAAGTCAAACAAGGAATTTTAGTGGGTCCGACTTGTTTAGGGTGAAATCTACAAGGAGGAGAATACATGCTTTTGGGTTTTATCTTATACATCTTATACAGAGGAATGTTTTTTAGGTTTTCTTCCCCTTGAGGGTTTCCCAGGATAAATATCCGATGTCTATCTTGTGATTGTGTTTCTTTCAGTGATCCTGCGTATGCTATTGTTGTGAATTTGAATTGAACAATAATGATATTTATTCTAGCATATGAAATATTATTGGGTATTCACATGCATATCCATATGTATGTGGGTCATATTAAATCATTATAAAACACTTATCAGCAAAGAAAGGGTCCTTAACAGAAAGGGAAGTCTCAAATCCAGATCTAGTCCTCCTAGAATCACTAGGATTCCCAGCTAGTTCCCCAGCTTCTTGGATTGTATTTGATTCCACTATGGCCTTGTGGGGATATTTGGATATGCAATTAAATCAGCATTATCATACATATCAGGATAAAAAATTTCATTAGTTCCTTCACTTACAACCAAATATGGAGGAGGTGAGGAGGACTCTCCAATTTCTGTTGCTACCATAGGATCTTCTTCAAACTAAACACTCCTTTCAATGAAGGATTTTTGAGTGCTCATGTTAATGATATTGTACACTTTAGAATATTCAGAATATCCAACAGATAGGAACTCTTGTCTTTGGGGTTCTGAATCCCTCCTTTTATCTAATGGAATTCTAGCCCATGGGTGATTCCATGAAGATGGGTAACACTTTTTGGCCAAATTTGGCGATGAAAACCTGATTTTTTACTCATGTGCTAGATAGAAGCCCTCAAAACGCATATATGCCATGTGAATTTTGACTTGCAGTAAGAAAACAAATTGTAGAATATTATGTTGGATTCATAGTGATTTTTTTTTTAAATATTCCGATGTCATTTAATGTGTGAATTTTTGCATTTAATGAACTGTGTGACCTTAAAAATTTGAAGAAGCTAATAAGTGGCTCATGTCCACGTAGAGTAATTCAATCTTGCATTAATAATTTTAAAAAAATACATATATGAGCATGATCTACATAAAATGCAGTGTGATGTGCATATTTTTTTGTTAATTTTTTTTGCATTATACAATTATTTATTATTTTTTGAAAGTGACCACATTCGATTTCAGCATCGTTTTAAACACATATTTGTCCACGTAAAGGAATTTTTTCTATTTTTTCAAAAATTGAAAAACCAAAGATACCCTTTTGAAGAGGACACGTCGATATGTGATGTGTGCATTTTTAAGAATTTTTTGGCTGTGTATTTTTAACTCTGCAGATTTTTCTTTCAGCTGCTTCGAATTTGCAGTGTGGTTTTCTAAGTATAAGTTTTAGAAGTAATTAAAAAATAAATATCATATGAATGCCAAAATGCGTGTATGATACGTCAATGGACAGAATATTCGTTGGTGAATCTATCGGTATCAACTCCGCTCAGTTATGTGCTAGGAATGGCAGGTTTTACACCTCTGCAAGGCACAGTAAATTTTCCATTTGTTTGAATGAGGGCTAAGTCTGTTTTTTTAAGCCCTCGACCGAGGTATATAAATACCTCGATCGAGGTATTTAAATACCTCGACCGAGGGTTTGTAAAGCCCGTAATACCTCGGTCAAGGGCTTGATAAAACCTCGATCGAGATATTAAGACCTCGGTCGAGGGCTTAACAAGCCCTCGACCGAAGTGCGTTTTTCTGTTTTTGCCGAAATGCGCTTGCCAAAAAGTGTTACCCAGGTCCGTGGATTCACCCCCATGCTTTTGAGCCAAAAATCCTGAAATGAGACACATCTAGTCTGTGCCCACTCCAAGATTTGAAAGGAGTAAATCCATCAATTTACTTGTGAGGAACCCTATTTGGATGTTGGATTCACATTTTATAGCTTAATCCCAAAAAATTGGTGGAAAATTCTTAGACTCCAACATACAAGTAGCCATCTCCTTGAGGCTTATATTCTTCCTGTCATCCACACCATTATGTTGAGGTGTGTAGGGAATAAAGTGTTGCATATGGATACCTACATATTAAAAATAATTAATGAAATTAGACATGACATATTCACCACCATTACCAGATTTGAGTATCTTTAGTTTCCTCCTAGAATGCTTTTCATCCAAGGCCTTATAAACCTTGAAGTGGAAAAAATTCCAGACTTGAGTTTAAGGAAGTAAACCCAATAGTACCTAGAAAATTCATCTATGAAGGTTAATACATACTTGGATTGACTCATGGAAATATGAGGGAAGGGACCAAGAATGTCATTGTGGATGATCTCAAGACGTGTTGAGGTTCGCTCATGACTGAGTCCCTCATACTTATGCTCTGGATGTTTTCCTAGAATGCAACCTTGACAGACTCCTTTGGAAAAAATTATCTTTGGTAATCCTGAAACCATATCTTTTTCACAAATATGAAAGGTACTTATAGTTTAGATGACCGAACCTCTCATGCCAAATTTTACTTGCTTCATTGGCATGGGTGAGGAAAGCAGAGGGGTTAGAGAAAGGCATGAAGTGTGAGAACGTATAGACTTTAAAACTATGATTTGAAAAATCTTTAGCAATGACTCTACCATTCTCAATATCAAAGACTTCAACTTCATTGATAGGTCTCAACGAAAAAGAAGACGAAATTACAAACCTGAAATTCACTGTAAAAATATTATTATTAGAAATTACAAAATTAAAGGATACGAAGGACATTCATAAAATTTTAAAAAAAAACAATCAAGAGTTGAAAATAAATTATCAAAAAAGAATGAAGAAGGTTTCCTCATTAATAATCTTAATCACAAATTCTTAGAACAAATCATAAGTTTAAAATAAGAAAAGTCAAATAATTGTGACTTTTTAGTTAAGGGTCAAGCTTCGAGTCATCAAGATGTTAGAATTCAGTGTAATCAATAATATTAAAAGAATAAGGATCATAAGAAATATATTGACAAAACTATTTCAGATAAATGCAAAGAGATTAACAGTTTAAATTATCACAATTAAATTTTGCTCACAGGAATAAAGAAACTAAAACATAAGGACCAAGGAATTTCTTAAAATATAAATTTGTAGATAAAGGGACCTCAATAAACCCTCAACATAAGGACTCAAAACTCAAAATCAAAGTGATGTTACAAAGGAATTTTAATTAGAGAATGCGCATCCAAAAATTAAAACGAATCAGAGTGACATTACATTAAAGGAAGATTCATTGGTGAATGAACATCCATAAATCAAGTTGAAGCCACAATTAAGTGACATGTAAACATCCCATATTTAGTGAAGTTTGAAGTTCCATCACTCACTAATAATATAGACATCCTCACACTAGTCAATACACGAATTTCAAATTCCAACTTTTCGACTCAAGTACATGATTAAAATTTTAAACCAAATATTATGAAAGATTAATGTATCACATTGGATCCCCAATTACAGGAAATAAAACACACAAAAATAAACATACAAATGCCAACAATGTTCTCATATATCACAACATTTGAACATCTTTACATCTAAGAAACAACATCAAAGAAGATCAAACCAAGACTCTTTTCATTAGACAATTCCAAAGAGGATTCATTTACGGTGGATTGATCCTTATTTGATGCAAAAATATTTTTCAAGGCTTAGAAAAAGATATCGTTTCATGTCATTGACCTTGTTATCACTCCAGGAAACTCCTCTAGGTTGTAGCTTGAGGATTCCTGGTAACTTAAATATTTTCATGGTTTTCTAAGTGGATCAAGTCAGGTGACCTATAAACCTCACACTCTCAAGACATGCATGAAACTCAATCAGGGATAAGGCTTCTAATTACCATTGTTCAGAGGTTGACAATATGGTGCAGAGATGGAGAATTTATCATGCTAGCATATCCATACATAAAATAGATATATATAAATGGCTAATCATGACAAGGAAAGAACTTATAATTCAAATCACATCAATATTCCAATAGGGTGACAACTATCAGACATTAATTAACCTAAATAACACATTCAAGCATAAGCACGGAATAGACAGAAAATGGAAGCTGAACATATGATAACAAAAGAGCTTATATTAGGTCATGAGCAATATGAGAAGCTTGACAATAGCAACGGTCTACAAGTCCCCGAAGTCAAACCCTTTCAATCAAATAAGTATTAGGCTTTATAGCCTTTACAAAAATATTCAGATCCTGAAAAATTGGATCTGATTTACTAAAAATAGACAAAATAATTGTTTTTGCATAATCAGGTCAAAAAACCCTAATTTAACTACTAGTCTAACTATCTGTAGAATTCGTTCACTATTTGAACCTTCTGATAACTAAAGTAAGTACTGGTAATAACTGCCACTGGTCATCTGCTGTTTAAGTCATTGTTTCACTTTGACAGTTGAGTATTGGTGACCTTTTCTACTGTTATGTCACAACAAAACTGAAGCATACCTTCCCTGATGTTTTCTTCAGCGTTCTTCATCTTTATACTTTTCCCTTGAGCCATCCATGTTCACCCAAAACTGGTCATGTGTGTCAAAAATCGATCCTATGCCTCTATCTTCTTTCGGTGGTTAAGAGGCCAAAATATCAGAACAGTTAGTTGTCAAAAGCAATGTTTTCAGTGGCTAATGAACTGCCTCAATGTTCACCTAAGCCACCGAAAGCCCTGTTCTTCAAAAATTCTTAGGCTGCCTCCAAAGTTGTTCTTTCCAGTCTATCTGCTTAGCTTTCTTCTTCAGTAGGCTCTATGCTAGGAGGGTTAACAACAACCTAGCTTGCTTATGGAGGCTTAAGGCTAACTGCAGCTTCAGCTAGGGTTTCCAATGTGAGGTGGCAATTAGGGTTTAGCTTGGCCTCCTTCATCTATATTTTCCGAAGACTAATCATCCTATACAATCTTGTGTTATCCTTCAAGTAACTTGTATTTAGTCTCTTTAGGAAAAAATACCTTTCTCTCTACTCTAGGTAAGATTTATGTAGTAGCTTGTTCCTACTGGTCAATGTAGCATTATTCCTCTTTATCTCTCTAACCAAAATTTCCATCTTATATACTTGCCTCAACAACTGATTTATCTTTGAGTCTTGGGCTTGCTAGAGGAAGCCTTCTCTGCTGGTTCATCTTGCTCTTTTGCTGTAGGTGATGGTAGTTCTTCAATCTCTTCTACAACCTACAAAGCTAGGTCTACACCTTCCTCTTGTTCCTCTTCTGAATCTGAGCAGGGCAGGTTCAAAATGTTTTCACTGTGTGTTGTAAATTCCTGGCCCTTTTCATTGAAATCCAAGTTTCTTTTGACCTTCTTGGCTTTGGAAGAGGAAGGGGGCTATTCTGCTGCTACTGGGGATATATCCCTTCTCTTTCTTTTCCCACTTCTTGGTGTGCTGGACTTCTTAGCAGGAGACTTCCCCTTTTCTTCTGGTTGAAGGCCTGTTTCAAAACCATTCCAAAATAATAAATAAGGCCATGCCATATTCCTCCTCTTCAGCAATTCTGGGATCAGAAGTTGGATAAGACCATGATGAGACAGTCATCCAGCAATCTTGGTTGGCTGGGCCTTCACCTGGTGTGCCATCTTTGCCAAGCTCAGGTGTAAGTAAAAAGGAAAATTCAGTGGGTTTCTCCCTGTGAAGTGGTTCATCAATTTAAAATGGTAAATCATAGCTCTATCATATCTCCCTTCACATGTTATGTAGACCACAATGGCCTTCAACAGTTGCTACCACCTTTCTTCTAGCCAGAAGGATGGTACACTTTTCTTGCACACCACCTCCTTATGTTCAGGCTTTAGGTAAGATCTGAACTCTACATATTTTGGTATGGTAGTCTTAAACCACTTCTCTCCTGTGCTAGGGAGTTCACTTACTTTAGTAATTAGGGTTTCATCTATCAAGAATTCTTCTTTGCCTATGACTGCCTTGGAGCCATCAAAAGAGAGGGAAAATTTCTCACCCACCTGCTGGTGTGAACCTTGAATCTTCTCACAAAACCTATAGCAGCCATCATCCTTGAAAAATTGATAGACTTCTAGATGTGCCTCCAGGTAGATGATGTCTCCCAACTCTTTCCTGAGAGCAGGTTCTCCCTTATTCATCTTGTTGAATGCCACACCTGGGTACCTGCAACAAATAAATTCAAGTTATGTAGGATAGTGTTTTAGCAGGCTAATTATCAGAGATGGCTTTCTGGTGGAGAGAAATGCTGAGGTCAAGGGTGGAATGTACTAGAGATTTGGCACTAATTATGAGGGATTTCAACTTCATGATTGATGCTTAGGTCAAAGGGTGATGGCTCTTGTTTGATCTTTTCGAGACCCCTGCCCAACAATTATGTTAAAATCAACCCTGGATACTCATTTGTCTTTTTTGCAATTCGTGGACATATGGAGAGAGAAGGAGGGTTTCATCACATCAGTCATTATCAGTTTCAAATAACAAACTCCTTACTCATTTCCTCACGTAGTTATGCAACCTTTTGTCGTTCGGTGGTTTATCACGCCCTTTATTGATTGTTATTTTGCTGATGGGGTCTAATTTGATAGATTTATAACTGTTTCTCTCTTTTACCTTTTAGATGTTTAACCCCCTTCATGAATTTGTCTGCTAGCCACCAAAAACAAGGCTTTCGATGGCTAATGAAATGCTGACCATTTTTCCCAAGCCACTGAAACCGTTTTCCCAATGTCGCAGTGAAACTCAGCTTTCAACGAATAGTGGTCGCTCCGAATATCCCTTTTAACCACTGAAAGCCCGTCCTTTTGATGGTTAATGAAACATCAGAGCTTTCACCTAAGCCACTGAAACCACTTTTTCCCCACACCTTTTTGCCTGCTTTTGGTGGTTAACACCCTTCTTGGACTCTTCACTAAGCTGTCGAAAGCAACACTTTTTGGTGGTTAATGAGTTTTTTAAATCTCGCCTAAGCCACTGAAAGTGCTTTCACCATTTACTTGACTGGTCCTGCTTTTGGTGGTTAACCTTTATCCTACGTTACACTGTTAGCTGCCAAAACAAATCTTTTTGGTGGCTAATGAGCTGTAAAGAACCCTGCCTAAGCCTGAAAGCTAAAACTTCTAATTTCTTCAACCATAGCACAAACAGAGACCTTCAAATTGTTAGTTATCTTTAAATCTTTCATGACATGACTCAGATTCTTCATACTATCAAAATAAATTTATTTTGGGAGATAACATCTGGCTCCTATTTGGGGATGGGAACCTCCCTGTGAGGTCCCAAGAACCGCATACCAAAATGCCTTTCCTTGAAAACAACTAAAAACTTAACACTATCATTTACTGTTCCATTGGGCATGGAGTTTATTCTGTAAGCAAAAACAACCTACTCGCTACTAATTTACAATAACAAGGCCTCAAAGCCTCAAATAAAGTAAAGTTTCAAAAAACACCCATTCACTATGCCATCAAACACCTCTTCTCCTTCCAAATTCTACAATTTGAAGATGTTATTGTTCTGTACCTGAGCTATCACAAAAGAACCAATCCACAAAGAGTCAAACTTTCCATGTTTTCCCTTGTCTTTCCTGACAGTATTCCACTTGAGGACCCAATATCCAACCTGAAAGTGGTCTACTTTTTCCCTTTTTCCAGACATGACCTTTATCATCTGTTGATGGGATTCTGATTTTCCTATCATTGTTCCCTAACTTGCTGCAACTCCACCAATATCACAATATCTTTTGGTTCATCTTCCTCTTCCTGAAAGAATTTTGCCACTGGCAGAATGAGCTGAATGAGAAAAATGGCCTTAGTACCATAAACTAATTTGAATGGAAAAGTCCCGATAGATCTTTTGTCTGTTACCCTATCAACCCATAAAGCAAACTTAAGCTTAGAATCCTAGCATTTCTAATTTGTGTCCAATAATTTTCTGATGATCCTGACTAGACTCTTGTTGGATGACTCAGCCAGGCCATTTCCTTGAGGATAATAGGATTTGGAATGCACTAGCTGAATGCCCATCGACTCACAAATTCTAACCAATGCCCCGGATTTGAAATATGGTGTATTATCAGTTACTAACCTTACTAAGCAGCCAAACCTGCTAAATATATTCTCATATAAAAACTTCACGATGACCTGATGAGTGGCATTCCTGGTGGGTACTGCCTCTATCCACTTGGTAAAGTAGTCTGTGGCTACTAGGATCCATTTATGCTACCAACTGGAAGATGGATTTATTTCACCTATGAAATCCATACCCCATTTCTAGAAAGGCCCATTCACTACAATAGGCATAAGGGGCAAGGATCTGAGCTGCTGCTTCCCTATAAATCTTTGGCACTGGTCACAGGCCCTTACAAAAGTACATACATCAGCAAAAAGGACTAGCCAATAGTACCCTACCCTCAGGATCTTGTGGGCTGTGGTCTTCCAATAATGATGGCCCCCACATGTGCTGGAATGAAAGTGATGCATGACCTGATCTTATTCTTCTTTATCTAGACATCTCAACAAAACCACAGACATATCTTTCCAGTACAGCAGTTTATCAACTATGCAAAATTTAACAGACTTTAGTTTAAGAGCTTGTGCTTGATTAGGAGTGAGACCAGGAGGAACTTCTAATTTCTGCAGAAAATGAATAATACCTGAGTACCACTCACATGAAGACAGGTTTTTAGCCACTGGTTGAATGTCATTTTGATCCTGAACTACTTCTCCTACTACTACAGTTTGCAATTTTGTTGAATTGACACAAGTGAAGTTTATCCCCATTAGTTCACAGTTTTCTTTAGCCATGAGTTTTTCCAGACCTAGTCCCTTTACTAGCTTAGTGGGCTTCACCTCTATATCAAACTCAATGAGCTTGGCTATCCATTTATCTCTCTTTCCATCAATGTCAGGCTGAGTCAAAACATCCTTCACAACAACTAAAGGGACATAGGCCAGAATGTTTGCATGGAGAATGTAAATCCAAAAGGTCTTCAATGACTTTATGAGAGCATAAGTCTATTTCTCAATTGGATCATACTTCAGCTCAGCATCTCTCAAGGTTTTTCTGAAGAATGCAATTGGATGGTCAAGACCCTCATCATCTTTTTGTAACAACACAACTGCCACTATATCATAGGATGCCAAGGAGAAGATATAAAAATTCTTGGTATAGTCCAGACTAATTAGGGTTGGGGTCTCCATGATATCCTTCTTGATGTCTTAGAAAGAGATTCTTTCTTAGTCAGTCCATTTTATTTGTGCATCCTTTTTCAGCATGGCTGTTATGTGCTTTACCAGCTCAGAGAAATTAGGGATGAACCTCTTGACAAACTTTATCTTACCCAAAAGGGACTGAATATCCTTTTTTGACCTCAATATGGATAGCTTCTAGATTGCTTCCACCCTTACCGAATCAATATTTACACCTTCAGCTAAGACTATGTGACCTAGGAGTTTCCCCTCACTAAGTGAAAACTAGGACTTCTTAGGGTTGAGTGATATTCCAAACCTCCTGTACTTTAGAAATACCCTCCTCAAATGCTACAAATGGTCATGATAGCTATTAGAGTAAACAGTTGGGTCATCCAAGTATATCAACACAAATTTATCTTTCAAACCTAAAAAAGCTAGGTCCATGGCTCTTTGAAAAGTAGCCCCAACATTCATCAGCCCAAATGGCATTTTAGCATACATGAAAGTGCCCCAGGGGGTGGTAAAAGTAGTATTCTCTTGGTCATTAGGGTGCACAACAATTTGGTTGTATCCAAAGAAGCCATCCAGGAATGACATGACACTAGCCCCTGAGACTCTTTGCAACTGGTGTTCCATCTTGGGAAGTGGATAGTTGTCTTTTTTGGAACATTTGTTCAAGTTTCTAAAATCCACACACAACCTGATTTCCCCATTATTCTTCCTTACCACCACTAGGTTTGCAATCCACTTGGAATACCTGAGGGGGGTTATAATTTTGGCTTTGAGGAGCTTATGGATTTCTTTTTCAATTACAGGTAGTAGGAGAGGACTGATGGATCTTAGCTTATGCTTAAAAGGGATGGTTTCCTTCTCCGAATTAATCCTATGCTGGATGATATTGGTGTCATAGGTTTTTAGGTCACTGTACTCCCAGGCAAAGATATCAGCAAATTATTTTATCAGGCTGCAAAATTTGGACCTCTGATCAGCAGTCAACTCAGTGGACAGATTTATCAATTTTGGATGGCTTTGGCTACCTATGTTTTTCTCTTGGACAGCAAGGTCTTGCTCCTTTTTGGAATGCTTGAAATGGATGTCATTATGATCAAAAATCTCTTCTAGAGGTACTATACCCCGAGGTATATAATTGCTGGGTAATTGGACAATATTCTGATCAGCTACTTTATCTTTCAACTTGCGCTGTTGGGATTCCTCCGTGTTCAGGTTTTCCTTATCTATATGTATATCAAAGAATTAATCTACTAGCTGAAGGAATTTACTAAGCTCATCATCATTCTCAAATACCTTCCAAAATTTTACATTATCTAGCAAGGAAGGTCTATACTTGACCTTAACATCATAGCTGAGCTTAGGAGTCAAAGGAGGAACAAACAGACTTGCAGAGACAGCTGGGGAATCAGCCAGGTGATTCAAAGCCCTAGGTATATATGACAGTTCAAAAAACATAAAGGAGTCTCTGAGTTTCCATACCTTGTCCCTATAGGCCTTCAGTCTGACATTTTTTGCTTGGAAAGTGTTGTTGACCTATTGTATAATAAGGTTTGCATCTCCAAAGATTCTCATGCACATGATCCCAATCTCCTTGGCAACTTTAACTCCTAGCATCAAGGCTTCATATTTTTCTATATTGTTAGTGGTTTTAAAGTCAAGCTTATAAGACAGATGAATATTCTCTTTGGATGGAGAGATCAATACTACACCTGCACCTAGTGAGCTTTGAGTGCTAGCCCCATCAAAATACATGTTCCAAACTGATGTGGTCACTTCTTTGGGCTTCTGATAGGTGGGCTTGGTAAGTTGGACTGGTGTTTGCTGAGAATCATCTATTTGCAGAATGCATGACCCCAATTTTAGTGTCTACTGCATAGATGGGGTGGTTCATTGAATTCCTTTCATTGCTTATGATGTCGGCAAGCTGATTTTCTCTGTAAAGCCTCTTGGTCTCCCCTCCAAACATGGGGATTGTGGCATATGTAAGGTCCATCTGAAGGGTGCCCCCTAGCCTTTTAATCCATGATCGAGACAGCAAGAGACTGAATTTGGGAGGGATATCAGCCACTATAATGTCCATCATGATGCTTTTTGAAGGTAGATGAGATAGGTTTACAACAAGGTCTTTGATGAGGCCCAGGCACTTGACCTTTCTGGAGTCAAAGGAGAACAAATCATGGTAGGGCTTTGTAATGCTGAGACCAAGCTCATCCATCACAGCTTTTGGCATTAGGTTATGGGAAGCTCCTGAGTCCAACAGATAGTTATGAAGGACTTTATCATGGATATTCAAGGATATGTAGAAAGGTGGTCATGAATCCTTTAGGTCTTTGATCATAGGGCCTAGGGTTACAATAGGTTTGTCATCTTGTAGATTTACAAAGTGAGTATCAAGATGTACCTTTGGCTGAAGAGAATTCAGTATGGAATACTTGAATGCATCATTTTTCATTAGCTCAATTATTGGGAAAGGGATCTTTAATTTCTGAATCTCTTACTCAAGGTTGAAAGAATAATGTAGTCTATCAGGAAACCTTACCTCATGTACTGGAGCTTTGAGTTGGACATGGTCAAGGCTTGATGAAGGTGCTGGTTTTTGCAATGATTTGGAAATGATAGCCATTTTCTTTGGTAAAACTGTAGCCTGATCAGCTGGTGCAGTAGGCTGTTTGACAGGAACAAAATTATTCTTAAGAGGAGCAACTAGCCTGGACCTTAGATTATAACCCCCTTGACCATCATCCTGATATACTGCTTCTTCACTAATATTCTCATCAATTAGGGCTTCCTCATATTCTGCCTGTGTCAGAAAAGAATATTCAACTTCATCTTTCATTCAATGGATGTGTTCTTCAGCCTCTCCTTCTTCCTCAATGAACTCTTGCTCTTCTTCTAGTACAACATTATGAAATGGAGCTCTGATTCCCTGATCCTCCCCGTGATTACTTTCCCTTCTGAGGATTTGAACTGGGGGTTTGCCTCTTCTATAAGGGATAAAATTAGGGTTTTGAGGAACAAAATCACTTGGCCCTTTACCTCTCACAGGTATATGTCCTCGATACTTTAGCTTAGACATTTTAGTATTTAGGTTATCTAACAGTTTCGCCATTTTGTCAATCTTTTTCTCTGATGAAGAAGCCCCACTAAGGTCTGCTAGATGCTTCTTCCTGTCTATCTTTCCTTTGACCTTCTGAGATGCCACAATGTTAGATTCTACCTCTAGGGCAGCATCCTGCATGAGTGACAAGGAGGCAGGCCTCCTTTCTTTGAGAAGCAGGCAGAAATCTGCATCAAAGGCATTTGCATAAGTTATCTTGGCTGAGGTATCAGTGCGCTTTATTTCAGTGGGGATCTTTTTGTACATATTGTTGAACCTCTTGGTGAAGTTGGAGACAGACTCCCCATTTTATCTTTTCAAGTTGCTAAACTCTATGATATAATAGAGGTGGTCTCTCCTCTCTCCCCAATGTTTTATAAAGATTTCATCTAGGGCTTCAATGCCTACTACTGATCCAGTAGGTAGTTCTTTGAACCATTTCCTAGCCCGACCATCTAGGCTTTGTACAAAATCCCTAGTCCACACATCTTCCTGTTCTATATTAGTGTTCTTAGCATAACTGTAAAATGCCTCTAGATGATCTTCAGCTATGAAATATCCCTCTCTTGTAAACTTAGGCATGTACTTGAGGTAGTCTCCAGTCGGCATGGCCAAGAAAGGGTTAGGCAAATTCAGGGGGGCATACCTAGCTACCAGGATCCTTTCCATTTTGGTCAATTGAGGGGAATCCATATTCGAAATGGATATGGAAAGGGTGTAGGAAGGTAGTATTGATGTAGGTTGTAGCTGAGAAGGTGGTGGTGGTAAACTTATCCCAGTGGAGTCACTAGGGATTGGATCTTCACAAGCAGCAGTGCTTGAAGATTCCCAAACCCTAAATTTTTTGATGTATTTATAAATTCCTAAGAATTAAGTGTTTCAACAGAAGAAATAATAGCAGAAATATTTCTTGAAATACCTGATGTAGCTTCCTTTGCAGCACTTTTGGTCTGCCTTAGTGAAGCCCTAGCTCTTCTCAGAATCTCTTCTGGATCTGAAACCGGTGTTGTTGGTGGCCCTTGAGGGTTTTCTCTAGTACTTTGTCTTCTTGAAGCCACCTTATTTCAATGGATTTTCTAGATAGATGATTACAACTATAATAGTGTCCAAGCTTTTTCTATCATCAAATCAAGGAACTATGTCGTCTCCCAGAAAAGTTGAGCTTCAGTCTCCTCTCCCCGACAACAGCGCCAATTTGTTATCACTCCAGGAAACTACTCTAGGTTGTAGCTCGAGGATGCCTGGTAACTTAAATATTTTTATGGTTTTCCAAGTGGATCAAGTTAGGTGACCTATAAACCTCACACTCTCAATACATGCATGAAACTCAATCAGGGATAAGGCTTCTAATTACCACTGTTCATAGGTTGACAATATGGTGCAGAGATGGAGAACTTATCTTGCTGGAAGAGCCATACATAAAAAAGAGATATATAAATGGCTAATCATGACAAGGAAAGCACTTATAATTCAAATCACATCAATATGCCAATAGGGTGAAAGCTATGAGACATTAATTAACTTGAATAAAACCTGAATAACACATTTAAGCATCAGCACAGAATAGACAAAAAATGGAACCTAAACATATGAGAAAAACAGAGCTTATATTAGGTCATGAGCAATATGAGAAGCTTGGAAATAGCAATGGTCTACAAGTCCCTGAAGTCGAACCCTTTCAATCAAATAATTCTTAGGCTTTATAGCCTCTACAAAAATATTCAGATCCTAAAAAATTGGATCTAATTTAGTAAAAATAGACAAAATAACTGTTTTTGCATAATCAGGTCAAAAAACCCTAATTTAACTACTAGTCTAACTATCTGTAGAATTCGTTCACTATTTGAACCTTCTGATAACTAAAGTAAGTACTGGCAATACCTGCCACTGGTCTTCTGCTGGTTAAGTCATTGTTTCACTTTGAAAGTTGAGTGTTGGTGACCTTTTCTACTGTTATGTCACAGCAAAACTGAATCATACCTTTCCTAATGTTTTCTTCAACGTCCTTCATCTTTATACTTTGTCCCTGAGCTATCCATATTCACCCAAAACTAGTCTTGCGTGTCAAAAATCGATCCTATGCCTCTGTCTGATTTCAGTGGTTAAGAGGCCAAAATATTGGAATGGTTAGCTGCTAAAAGAGAAGCTTTTGGTGGCTAATGAACTGCCTCAGTGTTTGCCTAAGCCACCGAAAGCTCTGTTCTTAAAAAATACTTAGGCTGCCTCCAAAATTGTTCTTTCCAGTCTGTCTGCTTAGATTTCTTCTTCAGCAGGCTCCATGCTAGGAGCGTTAACAATAGCCTGGATTGCTTCTAGAGGCCGAAGGATAACTAAAGCTTTATCTAGGGTTCCCAATGTGAGGTGGTTGCTAGGGTTTAGCTTGGCCTCCTTCATCTGTAGTTTCTGAAGACTAATCATCCTATACAGTCTTGTGTTATCCTTCAAGTACCTTTTATTTAGTCTATTTAGGAAAATATATCTTTCTCTCTTCTCTAGGTAAGATTTATGCAATAGCTTGTTCCTACTGGTCAATGTAGCATTATTCCTCTTTATCTCTCTGACCAAAATTTCCATCTCATATACTTGCCTCAGCAACTGATTTATCTTTTGATTCTTGGGCTTGCTAGAGAAATCCTTCTCTACTGGTTCATCTTGCTCTTTTGGTGTAGGTGATGGTAGTTCTTCAATCTCTTCTACAACCTACAAAGTTAGGTTTGCACCTTCCTCTTGTTCCTCTTCCGAATCTGAGTAGGGTAGGTTCAAAATTTTCTCACTATGTGTTGTAACTTCCTGGCTCTTTTCACTGAAATCCAAGTTTATTTTGACCTTCTTGGCTTTGGAAGAGGAAGGGGGTTGTTCTGCTGCTACTAGGGATATAGCCCTTCTCTTTATTTTCCCACTTCTTGGTGTGTTGGACTTCTTAGCAGGAGACTTCCCCTTTTCTTCTAGGTGAAGGCCTATTTCAAAACCATTCCAAAATAAGATTAAAGGCCATTCCATATTCCTCCTCTTCAGCAATTCTTGGATCAGAAGTTGGATAAGACCATGATGAGATAGTCTTCCAGCAATCTTGGTTGGCTAGGCCTTCACTTGGTGTGCCATCTTTACCAAACTCTTGTGTAAGTAAAAAGGAAAATTCAGTGGGATTCTCCCTGTGAAGTGGTTCATCAATTTAAAATGGTAAATCATAGCTGTGTTGTATCTCCCTTCACATGTTATGTAGACCACAATGGCCTTCAACAATTGCTACCACCTTTCTTCTATCCAAGAGGATGGTACATTTTTCTTCCACACCACCTCCCTATGTTCAGGATTTAGGTAAGATCTGAACTCTACATATTTTGGTATGGTAGTGTTAAACCACTTCTCTCCTGTGCTAGGAAGTTCAATTACTTTAGTAATTAGGGTTTCATCTATCAGGAATTCTTCTTTTCCTATGACTGCCTTGGAGCCATCAAAAGAGAGGGAAAATGCCTCAGCCACTTGCTGGTGTGAACCTTGAATCTTCTCACAAAACCTATAGCAGCCAGCATCCTTGAAAAATTGACAGACTTCTGGATGTGCCTCCAGGTAGCTGATGTCTCCCAACTCCTGCCTGAGAGCAGGTCCTCCCTTATTCATCTTGCTGAATGCCACTCCCGGGTACCTGCAACAAATAAATTCAAGTTCTGTAGGATAGTGTTTTAGCAAGCTGCTTATTAGAGATGGCTTTTTGGTGGAGATAAATGCTAAGGTTGATGGTGTAATGTACTGAAGATTTGGCACTAATTATTAGGGATTTCAACTTCATGATTGATGCTTAGGTAAAAGGGTGATGGATCTTGTTTGATCTTTTCAAGACCCATGCCCAGCAATTATGTTAAAATCAACCCTGGATACTCATTTGTCTTTTTTGCAGTTCAATGGACAGATGGAGGGAGAAGGAGGGTTTCATCACATCAGTCATTATCCGTTTCAAATAATGAACTCCTTACTCATTTCCTCACATAGTTATGTAGCCTCCTGTCCTTTCAGTGGTTTATCATGCCCTTTACTGACTGTTATTTTGTTGACAGGGTCTGATTTGATAGAATTCTAATCGTTTCTCTCTTTTACCTTTTCAGTGGTTAACCCCCTTCATGAATTTGTCTGCTAGCTGCCAAAAACAAGGCTTTCAGTGGTTAATGAAATGCTGACCCTTTCGCCCAAGCCATCGAAACCGGTTTCCCAATGTCATGGTGAAACTAAGCTTTTGGCGGATAGTGGTCACTCCGAATATCCCTTTTACCGCCGAAACCCCATCCTTTTGGTGGCTAATGAAACGTCAAAGCTTTATCCTAAGCCACCAAAATCTCTTTTTTCCCAATGCCTTTTTTCGTACTTTCGGTGGTTAACGCCCTTCTTGGACTGTTCACTAAGCTACCGAAAGCAACACTTTTCGGTGGCTAATGAGTTTTTGAAATCTCACCTAAGCCACTGAAAGTGCATTCACCATTTACTCGACCAGGCCCGCTTTCAGTGGTTAACCTTTATCCTATGTTACACTGTTAGATGCCAAAACAAATCTTTTCGGTGGCTAATGAGCTATAAAGAACCCCACCTAAGCCATTGAAAGCTAAAACTTACAGTTTCTTCAACCATAGCACAAACAGAGACCTTAAAATTGTTAGTCATTTTTAAATCTTTCATGACATGACTCGAATTCTTCATACCATCAAAATAAATTTATTTTGGGAGATAACAAACCTTATTACATATGTGAATATTTTACAAAGATTTTTTATTTTATCAAGCACTATCTTGATACCACACTTAGAGGACAAAGCACTTTCAAAGAGGGAATACTTGTAATATATATAACGTATATTACTAGTATTTAATAATTATCAATTATATATTGTAATAAGTACTTTTGTGGTTCAATATCCTATATAATATTATCATGTTATTATTAATTGTTTCACACTTTACCCAGGGGATGTGACTTATCACTTATGTGTATTATATATACACCAACTGTATTTGAGGAGGGATATGAAATATAATGTAATTAATTATGAATATATAAGAATGATTTATCTTTCTATGCAATTTTTTTTTTTTTTTGATGTTACTAGTCAAGTAACACATTAGGTTCCTTTCAATTTCATGAGCATAAAACAATGGTGACCTTCTTGGACACTTGTATTCTAAGAATTTAAAGATAAAGCATCAACTATTTGATGACCTTGTTTGGATTAATATTTACTATCATACTTAAAAGTATTCCGTGTAAAAAAAATAGATTCTAATGAACCACTTGAACTGAGATTCTAATTTCATGAATAGTTCTACACAACTTTTGGTTACTCTCCATTTCTATTAAGTTTTAAATTGTGTAGAAGGAATAATGCAAATAATAGTGACAAAAATAACACCTATTATAACCAAAATAAGCATTTCCAAACAACTTTAACCCTTAGTAAATACATCCTCTTAGAAACTTCATTATATACTTAAACATTCAAACCTTGGAAATCAATATTGCAACATCTAGTAGTGCATATGGAGAATAAATACTTTTTACTTATAAAATATAGATTTAAAACCATGTGATAGTTAACTACTTATGATTAAACAAATACTTTATAATTACAAAATATTTCCAATAATAAAGAGAATAAAAGACAAGGAATTACGACAAACAAAATCCTTCCATGAATTCTAAGGACAATTTTTACAATCGTTTAGACTAGAAAAGGTCATCACTCAAATGCATACCGTGACCAATAAGATCAAACAAATAATCCTTTATTAAAGTATTACTTATCAATACAAGGAAATGATCATGTCACTTTGATAGCATGAGCATTCTTCTAGGGTATCCAATGAATCTAATGTGTCTAACCAACACAACATAAACAATGAAAAATGGGAAAAGAATGGCAATGCTTAGCTAAAATGAGAACAATCAAATGAGAGTCCCATATAGTATATTTTCAAATAAGAAGCTAATACAATAAAATACATCCATAATTTATTAATTTGTAGTATACCCCACATAAATCTATTAAATGGATGTTCTAGGTCGAAAAAATGACATTAAAGTTGTTAAAGATCACAACTACCACTTTGAAAGGCTTAATCAAACTCTTTTTCAGAAGAAAAATAGATGTTCCTTGATATTCATTAAGAATCAAAGGTAACTTGTACAAAACCATGACATAAATATCACTTAAAAGCTGAAAAAGAGAGAAGGAACCACAACCTTTTCCATGAAGAGAAACCATGCCAGTCTCCCTAAAAGTGACCTACCAAGAATATCCACTGAGAGAACATAAAGAACCCAACAAGATATTCCAAGGAAGCACTAGAGGTGAGCAGTAATATCTCCAACCCCATGGGGATCACTAAAAAAAGAATACATCCCCAAAATTTACTGACAAAAGGAGGATTTGAAAGCCCCTACTCAGAAATCATATATGGGTATGCCACTAAAACATAAAAAACTCTTAAAATATTTGAATCATTCCTCCCCTAATGATTTCTCCTTCATAAAGTTCTGAGAAGGAGAGAAGGGAAGACTTCAAAGAAAGTGCTTCCGTATATAAACAATCTTCACTCTTATTGTGCTCCCTATAGACATGGAGAAAATAAAGAGAAAGAAAGGTAGATAAACGGATATCCACACACATAAAGAGAAGGAATACCCATTGCACCCACAATGTATAACAAATCCCAGAGAGGCATCATCTCATCCTAGGTGTTGGTGCTAGGTCCACAACCCAATTTAAAAATAAAGGAATCTGACTGATTTATATAAAGAAAAAATCCTGCTCTACCAATATTGGTAGCTAAAGATCAATCGAAAACCCCAGAAGGATAGTAGATGTTCGGAGGAGAACCAATAACCAATGTGCTTCTATTTTGTACAAGCCATAGGGTAGGTTGAAACATGTTCCATAATTATGATGCAGATAGGGACAATTTTCAGAGTTATGTCCTCAAAGATACAAAAGTTGTGACATAACCATATGTTCCAGATGAAAAAAAGGGTAAATAGAGACAGTCCCTATTCTGCTTAAACCACATATTAATGTTCTCCAAAAGAGAAGTCTCTATCCATTGGAAGACCAAATTATACTTCAAACAGAGAGATTCTCTCACAGCCTATGAAAAGGAGCAAGAGACAAATAAATGGTTCACATTATCCTCATTTGACATGCATAAACAACATCTTTTAGGACTGGACTAGCCCTTTTTTAACAAATTTTACCAAGTAATAATGCGTTTATCCGAGCCAAGCCACAAAAACTCTTTATTTTAATCGGAATTTTCTAGGACCATAGTTGTATATGAAGTCATACATGTTATTTCTATAATTTGGAGGATGTCATAAGATCATATGCAATATTGGTCGTGACCTCACTGATCATAACATTGTGCATCCAAAGAATGGAATCTTGGTCATCAAAAAGTTTTATACCCCCATGGGATAAGCCATTTATGAAAAGGGTCCATTCATTTTTCTAGTTTCCACCCGGATCCAGATCATCTGTGGTAAATCAATAGGAGTGTGCTGAAAATACTTCTTCCCCGTTGCAAGCATAATTGAGTGAGATGATGCTAAAATCCATGATATAAACCCGCAACTCTTCCAAAATTATAATAGATTAGTTCATCCCTTAGATAGGGTCAATGCCCAATTTTGTACTATTTCCATTACCTACTTTCTAATCCAGCTTGCAACTTTACCAAGAGAGAGTCTGGATGAAACCATTACAGAAAAGAGAGGTGACATGCACAGTGAACCATTTCCTTCTCAACCAACCTTCAATTGACATATTTTTGACCTATTTTTTACAAATCACTTTATTCCAAATACTCGTCCCTTTCAAAACCATCCACAGACTCTTGAGTCTGAGTGCCACACCAAACCATTATAGGTTTTTTATGTTCCATCCACCATAGTCATAAGGCCTCGAGATTGTATTCCAGTCCACTAAGTGCATCCTACGCTTATGAGTCGTGTTTCCCCATATAAAGGATAACATGCTTTGATGAATTCTATTTAGGATAGACTTGGGAATTATAGCCAGAGAAAACCAGTAAACAACTATACCAGACAGAACATACAGAATAAGAATCATCCTTCTGCCCCAATGATAAGAATGCGAGGGACCAATGACTAATTCTCTTCTCAATTTTTTTTAGGATCCATCTCCAATCATTGACAACATAACCTAGTGGCTTAAGGAAATACCCCAGATATTTAAAACCAAGATCAATTGGTTCCATTTTGTAGCGCAATAACATTGAGGTTCCCTTATAGACTTCCTCGTCAACATCATTAAAAATAAAATAATATTTTTCCACACTGATGCTTATACCAGATGTTGAGTGAAAAAATTCCAACCTTTCCTTATATTAAGTCCATTCTTCCATAGATCCCATTATGAACAACACCACACCGTACACGAAGAGTAGATGAGTTATGGCTAGAGACCTGGATATCTTAACCCCATTAATCATACCCTTACACTTGTAATCATTGATGAGTAGGTTGAGCCTTCAATTACTAAAAGAAAGAGAAGGGGAGACAGAGGGAATCATTGATGAATGTTTCTAGTTGCATCAAAAAAAATATGAAGGAGAGCCATTTACCAAAATCGAGAAATTGGAAGAGACTGCACAACCCATGATCCAATTAACCCCATCCAGAGGAATACCAATTTGCAATAGTACAAGGCTTGGGAAATTCCAATTCACCTTGTCGAATACTTTGAAAAGACCCAATTTAAGAACCAAGGCCTTCATCGTTTTAGCTTTAATGGAGTGTAATATTTCCTATGTAATGCCCACCGGTTCAAGTATTTTCCTATTCTTCAGAAAGATATACTGCTCTATCGAGATAGCCTTGTCCAATAGGGGTTTGAGATGATAAGCTATGATTTTCTAAATAAGCTTGTCAATCAAGTTGCACAAAGAGATAGGAAGAAAGTCAACAAAGGTTTGAGTATTTTCACACTTCAGAATGAGAGTTTAAAAAGTAGAATTGAGAGAAGATAAAACCCTCCCCTCTTTTCTATATTGTTCAAGAACCCTCAATAAGTCCTCACCCACCAACTCGAAGAACCACAGGAAAAATTCTACATGCCACCCATCAAGACCGGGGATTTTATCCTTTTTAAAACCTTTTAAATTTTCCTCCACCTTGGATAAAGATACTTATGAACAAAAATTGAAAGAATCCTCTGCTGATAAAAACGAAGGGTAAAGATTGATCACCTTTAGTTGATCCTAAATAAGATATTTACAATCATCCTTTAAAATAGAGGAAAAGTAAAATTCCCCCAAAGTTTTGAGATGTGCTCCATCATTAACCATCTCACCATCATCATTCTTTAATTCCCAGATGGCATTGAAGCTCCTTCTTTTGGATGCAACATTGTGAAAAAAAATTATATTGTTGTCCCCATGTTTAATCCAGTTTGTCCTACATTTCAATTTCTCGATCAGAGCCTCATGAGCTAAATACTTTTCTTTTCATCTCTTCAGAGTTGATAAACAAAGGGAACTATCCTTTGAAAGTATACCCAAGGGGTATTACTCAAAGAGATTTTGAATCTCTGCCTCAATATTAACAAGGTCCTTTCCCCTCTTCCAAAGTTGCTTATTTTCCTATCCTTTCACCACTCCTTTAAGTCTTTTAATATTGAAGACAAGTAGAGACATATCACCATTGACTGCTAAGGGTGCCTTGATAGCCAATAATTTCCCACTATCTGTGTGAATTCTTCCTCCAGTAACCAAGAATGATTAAGTTTAAAAGGATATGTGTGCATAAAGGAAAGATCATCCCATTCCATGCAGATCAGAAAGTGATCAGGAATTTTCGAGGGATGGGACCATGTTCTAGAGTCTGTGAAAGAGAGGTAGCAAATGGTTAGAAGCCAAAAAACGATCCAGTATTTTGTTAATGTCCTCAATCCCAACACAACTATTACACCAGGTTGGTCATGAAAAAGAAGGGGAAATATCAACTAGTTTGGTACTAACCAAAAGTTGTGAAAAGAAAGAATCCAAACTGTCGATGCGTGCCTTGAAGCCCCAAATAGCAACATCAGAAAGTGTAAAATTAAGGTCCCCTGTAATAAGAAGATTGGGAAGATCAAAAATACCCCCTGCAACAACATTATTCCAAAAAAAATTCCTATTTAGATACATACCATAGCAATTGAGCACAAAAAGTTCAAAGTCGAGACCCTTGAATCTCATTTTAAAAAAATCTCTGCGCAAGAGATAAAGGATTTACATTCAGAAACTAGAGTGTTCCACCCCATTAATAACCCACATCGAACAGCTAGAGGGTTCCACCCCATTAATAGCACAAAACTCCCAACCAGGTTTAAGTTTAGAAAATGAAAGGAGAGCTTGGTAGTGATCACACATCATTTCTTGAAAAAATATAAGATCCGGATTTAAGTCCACAAGAAGAGACCGAAGGGATTTTAATTTGGTAAGCCCTCCAAACCCACATATATTCAAGGAGAGGATCTTCATGAGGAAACCCTAACAGTGGGTGAAATTGCTCTAATCACTCTATAAGAGGAGAGACTAAGTGAGAGAAAATAGGCCCTGACCGCATCCTTGATCCTAACTGATATAGGGGTATAAGGTTTCGAGCTTCCCGTGACCTCGACTAACAAAGTTGATTTAGGATTCGTTGTCCTATGGATAGTGGCATTCTCAAAACTGATAGAATAAAGGGGGAGAGTAGAGGGGGAGAGGGAGGTTTTTTCAGAGAAAATGGAAAGAGAAATCAAGAGGGTCGAATTAGCAAAGGAGGGAAAATCCAGTGGGATTTTAGGCCTGATAACGCAAGAGGGAACACTCAGAAAAGGAGGAAATTCATCCCTAAAAAAAAGGGGCTTCAACACTAGACAAAGGAGGAGATTTGGAGACCATGGGATCCAATGTAGGAGGTAAAACATCATCGAAAAAGCTTGAGTATGAAATGCAAAAAAAATCCACACAAGGAAGGAAAGAAGCACTTTCGGGGGCCAAGAGAGTAGAGTCAACCTGTTCTAAAGAAGGAGTGACCAAGCATGACATACAAGCATCACTCACAAAGGTTGGCCCACCTCGATCATACAGAAGACCATGAGCCACCAAGGGTGAAACATAATTAACCTTGTTGAAGCTAGCTAAATTCTCCACATATTCGATAAAGAGTAGTTCACCTTTCATTAAATCTTCATAATTAGTGGGTGAGACAGAGACATACATACTTTCAAGTGTTGAATAAAGAGGGCCCTAAATGGATGTGTCTGAAATAGGAGGAGAATGAGAATGATGAACCACCTTAACATTTTCCCTCAAATAGGTCGACCATGCAGAAGAGAGGGGCACAAGCATCTCAGGTGACCCGTATCATGGAAAAAGTTGCATCAAAACAAAACATTAAGGTAATCAAGCTTCTAGATGATAATCGTTTCGTTGCAGATAATGTATATATCTACCAAACGACCACGTGAGACATCAAGTTCAACTAGGACTCGAGCCATTCGTTTCTCAAATTTGTGAATACAATTATCCTCTGCAGCCCCAAAGCGACCAAAGGATTTTGTGATACTCACCAGAATATCTTTGTTTCAAAATGGCAAGGGGAGTGCCAGAAGAAGAACCCATAAGTGGTGCTTGATAACACGCTAGTAAAGCAGATCAAAACTGGTGTGCCAATGACTGAGCACTAGAGATCCATTTCCAATAGTCCAAAGGGATCCAAGGATTAACAAAGCATCCTTGTTATCCAGAAAAACAAAGACCAACCACCTATTTTCCAAGAGATTGGTAGTCACAACGTAGTCAAGTAAAGGCTTCCAATGAAACGTAGCATAGTCCACCCACTCACCTTTATTCATACTACAGTATCATCAAACTCCCCACCAGGGATCTACGACAAAGGGTTTCCACTTTATCCATGTACACATCCATGCCCAGAACAAATTTGTGCTTTGCTTCGAGAGCCTTAATAGCTTTAGATTTCCATCGAGATAGAAAGGAGGAAGGCATGTGTCTCTACAAATTCCCAGAACCCCCCCCCCCAAAGAAGTATTCAATTCAAGATCCATAAATCCCAAAAGGAAGAAGACCCCAAAACAAGCAGAGCCGAAAAATCAATCAGCGAACCCTAAAACGAGATAAAAAACAAGGAAACAAATCCCTAAAACCATCAACACAAGAAGGCATCAATAATACCCATAAACCAAATCCAAAGCAATAAGAAACACCCTTTAGCGAGTAGAACCTCAAAAAAAACCAAACAAAAGAAGCCAACAAAGACCAATGACCAAATACCGAAGATATTGCGTTAGCTAGAAAGGATCCTAACAGACAATTCAAGACAAAAAACAATAGAAAACATATAATAAAAACAATACCTTTAGGAGCTACCTTCTGAAGCCACGAAGAGACACCTTCCAAAAGTCAACCTTAAACCCCAAGAAACCCTAAGAATTGGTACCCTGAAAGCATAAAACATAGAGCTCCTGACAGCGTAAATTACAACATAAAGAATGGGCATGCAACAAGGCAACTAACAACCAGGGAAAGAAAATGAGAAGACGTGAAAACCTGCGTTGCAAATGTTACTTCCCACTTTTCTAAAACATGGTTAGTACTAAGTCCTCCGCTGGGAGGATGGAATCCATGTTAAAAAATAAAAAATACAATAGAAGGTAAACTCAATAGGTGCCCCCACTTTCAGAAATATAACAGTTCACAACCGAGGAAAAAAATAACCGACAAAGGAAAGTGCAGTCTGTCAGTCAGGGACACCCCATCTCTGGAAAGAGAGAAACACCACACCAAGGAGGGGGCATCATTCAAGATAGGAACAAGACCACCATGTCAGAATCAAACCCTAATACATTGCTCCTTCGGACCCTTCATTAAGAAGAATCATTGTTATGAAATCCATATTTATGAAAGGAAATGTATGCAACATGTGAACTAAAACAACCCTAAAGAAACTATATGGGAAATCACATTGACTTATATGGATGAAAATAATACTTGTAATACGAAGAATGTGAAGAAACTAAATAGGGATGCTCCTTAGTGCTTCTTTTCTTGAATGATTATTTTGCATTATAGTTATTCCATAATGTATTTGTTGTATTCTGACATTTATCAAGGGTTATGTCATTTTGTGTCATTTTTCCAATGATTTTGGTGCATTGTGTTGGGAACCTAATCCATATGGTTAGGCATATTGTTTTATTATATTTAATATTCACATTAATGAGAGAAAATGTGAATAGTCATTGGGATTCTAAGAGACACATTGGAATTTGGAAACCAAGGGTCATTCTCATATTTTTTGTATGTGCATACATTAATGAAAGAATGAGCTTTGACGGTAGCTCTCTTTGTCTTTGTGGTGCTTCATCTTCTATATTTGGGTTTTTGTTTAGAAAATATAATTATCTTCCCTATTGAACACTTAAAAATAGTATTAGATCCCTTAGTTATGAGGGCATAGAGAGAGTTAGGATGGTTTTCCAAAGCATGCTATTCATGAGAATTTTTTTCTTGTTGGGTGAATTTATTTACCTAGTTTAATCCCTTGTTGGGAAAATTAAAGAGGAGGCTAAATTGATTTTTAGGAAGACTAATTTCTAGGAGGATTTTCAAGTTTGAAGAAGAATCCATGAAGAAATAAAACTATAAATTCATAAAATCCAAGGAGAAAATGTGGTTGCGAAGGAATTTTCTTGTTTTTTGGAGCCATAACTAGTAAAATTGATATTTCTCCTTCAATATTTATTCGTTTTCAATTATTTAAATTGTATTGGAGAGTAGATTGGGAACATCACATAAAGGATATTTTTATATTTTCAATATTCATATATAATTTTTATATAGTAATCCCATAAGAACTGGATTTTGTACAATCAAAATATGCAGTCACTAAAATGCATATTATGGCCATGATACTTAACAGATTTGAGAAAGTAATACAATATCGTTGGAAATATATTTTATATACAAGTGAAGTCCCTCAAATAAGAGTTGTATAAATCAACATTGAAAGATAAAAAAATCACTAAAAAATCCTCACAGGACATGAGGAATGAACGTTTCGAGTTAAAACACATTTTTCTTAGCATATATAGACACACAATATAGGTAACAAGGGGACAATATCATTTTACAAAAAAAAGAAAGGTGGGTGATATGATGTAAGGTATATCATAGGGAACAATATTTATTATATAGAGAGAGAGTGTGTGTTTAACCCACCTAGAACTAAAAATATTTTATTGTGAAAAGACATTACTTTAAAAGTTATTGTAAAGTATTACGTTGTTGACCAAGGATTGTCAAAAATTACTATAATTGAATATTTTATTATTAAATAATTAAAAGAAGAGACACATATCCAAAGAATACTGTTGAAGAGTGTTCACTGAACCACTAGGAGGAATGATCTGGTGTAGAAGGAAAAAATGACAAATGGCAGAAACAACATTCACTTTCTAGCTGTTGTAGGAGGAAAATTCCCTATAATTGCGGTCATGTTCCCAAGAAAGGGGGAAATCAGAAGGTAGCTCATTTAATTGCAAAACTAACCCAAAGACCTAGGAAATCTTATATATACCATCAAATTAGAAGGAGGCTCACCACTATTCTGGAGAAGAGAACTTGTTGATTTGTTGGAAAATGAAAAGTTAGGCACACAAGAGAAAATTTGATGAGGGGAAAGCTAGAAGGAATTGCTAAGAGACTTATCTGCAAGTGTGACTTCTAAGTCACAGAGAATACTGAATAGGATTATACACAGTATCTTCATCCTGGTGGTTCAGTGAATAGGCTCGGGGGTCCTAAAGCAAGTGATCTTAGCTTCTTCTAGGAGACGGTTGGGAGGAGCATTTTTCTTTGGGTGTTTGTCCCCTTCGAAAGTTAACAGGTTCTGTAATGTTCTGAATTTATTACCTTTAATTTATTTTATATTTTTTTCTGAAGTATTTTTATGTTTGTTAAAATATTCCCAATACTGTTATTGTTTTGAAGTAAGAAAGAAAGTTTATTTCCTGTAAATTATCAGTTATTGAATGCTACAATTTACACAGAATTTTCATAGTAGAATTAGTAGGGTGTCTTATATTTCTTATTTAGAAACAGTACCATATTTTTATATATAGTTTTATTTGATAATAAATTGTATACATAGATAACTAATAATTAGTATTATTGGAAATTTTCTTATAAATCCACACAGAAGTAATGAGGGTTTTAAACAGAATCTATCCTAGTTTTAACCTAATAATGAATTCTTTTTACAGATAGGGCTTATCATAACTAAACACCATAAATTTATTAATCTACCAAAACAATAGATCTAGGTTTGAAACCCTTAAGAATTTAGTAATCTACTCAATATAAAGAATTACACAGCTGAAAGGCATTTTACTCATCATCAAACTCACATAGCCGAAAGGCTCAATGTTTTCTTTATTTACCTAGGATACGATTTACATACAGACAAGAGGCTTATCACTTTCTTCCAATAATCAATTTAGAGTTAAAACTTTTCAGAGAAAGATTTTAAGTTGTGGTTGTATACAAATCCTTTCTCATAAACTTAAATAATATAACCAGTTTACAGAATGATAAAATAAATAGAATATCATTATATACACAAGTAGCATCGAAAGTTATCGAAGGATTTGTAAAACAAAATATCATATAGAACATAGCTGGAATTAATAAACGATTCAAATAATATACAAAGCAATTTGATTAAACTATACACAGAGTAGCACCAAGAGGGCTTTGAAGTTTTAAAACAAAACTATAGTAATAGTTTGCCATAAACCCTGACAAAATTTACAGTAATTTCTCAAGCAACTGCACTACATTTCTCCCTACAGACTCCACGGTCTATAAGAAAAAGGAAATTAGAATTATAAATTTGTCTAAAATAAACCCTAGCTTTATTCTGAAGGTTTTCTAAAGCAGCTAATTTATCCCTATCATCAATGACACAAAGGCAAAAACACAGATTGTTTAACATCAATAGAAAAGCACGTATAAACCCTATAACAGCTAAACAAATCCAGACCAAAAAGAGAAAATGATGTTGCAGGTTTCTTTGCACACCATCAAAGACCGTAGTGTTAAGGATTCTAGGTCTTACCAAAAACCTTAGACACTGGTTACCCTCAACTTAAGTTTTCTTCAAGCCAAGAAGCTTCCATTGAACTACCTATAAATCAAACAAAACAAAGATTAAGAGTCTGACTCTACGACGCTATAAAATTAAAATGTAAAAAACTGAAAAGTTCCATGTGAAGGATGCATCTTACCTTGTTAACTTTGTGAATAAAACCGAGGTGGGACGAGACTGTGTATCTACAAGCTTTTTATAAGAGTAACAAAGACAATGATGAGCACATTCACAGAGTCGAATGAAGGGTTAAGTATTGGAGGGGCCCATAAGGGCCAAGAAAGGCAGAGATCCTTGGCTCTGCCCACCAGTCCCATGACGCAGAGGAAGTTCACAATAAATTGAACCTCTATATTTTTTCTTTAGGTTTTAAACCCTCTTTTTTCACAATTGTAAAGCACCAAGAAACCCTCTCACATGGCACTTTAAAAGTTCATCTACCTCCACGTAAATCTTTGTGTTGATACCCATTTCTCTCTATAGTTTGATAGCATCTTCCTTTTGTTACCATATTTTTTCCTTATCATCACCATAGTGTTTGTGACTATGGACTTTTAATTGCTTAGGAATGCATAGAGTATAGGGATTTACCATATCTTCCTTTTGACACTTAGGTTAGCTAATATTTCATCAAAGGAACCTACTTTAATACAAAAATTACAATGCATTAGCTTACAAATAAGTTATGTAAGAACTTTAGCCAAGTAACCCTTGCATCGAATTAGGGTTTGCAGGAAAAGGGATTAAAAAAATTAAGCAAGATGAATCCATTGTTATGATAAAAACAACACAAGCACACAGCTGTAAATCATGACAGGAAGGAATAACTTATAAACACTTTTGAAAACAAGAAATTTATCATCAAGACCTAGAAACGATATCCTAGTGTAGTGATTAAATGAATTCATTTATGAAATGAACAGCTCTCAAATTGATAAGTCTTAGTTTTACAAAACTGTCTTTATAGGCTAAGTCCTAGTTTTAAATTGGAATGTAGAGTTTCCTTTATTTTTTTAAGGGCTATGTGAATTTAGAGTTAGGCCTTATGTTGATCTAAACCCTCAATAACATTTTTTTTTTACTTATGGGATTTTGGAGGTGTTACAGAGAGAAAGAAATTTTGAAAGGTTGATCATATGATGTAAGGTGGATCATAGGGAACAATATTGTCGAGAGAGAGAGAGGGAGGGAGGAATTTTAAAAGGTGAATCATATGATGTAAGGTGGATCATAGGGAACACTATTGTTGAGAGAGAGAGAGAGAGAGAGAGAGAGAGATGAGTGGAGGAGGGAGTTTGGGGGAGAGAAAATATAGCTATCGAGGGGGTTAAGGGTTTGGGGAGGATTAGGTAAGTTATACTGAAGGGGAGGTATTGATGAGGAGTGGGGGTTTGGGCTTAGAGGGAGAGAGAGATATTGTGGGTGTTTAGCGGTAAGGGTAGGTGGATTAGGAGGGATAAATATAGAGAGGGGGTTAATGGTGGGGAGATTAGAAGATGGGGGTTATAGAGAGAGGGGGGATTATGTAGAGAGAGGGATTGTCAGGAGTCGAGCTTCTTCTTGTGCACGTTATTTTCATATTCTAGAAAGAGATCAACCTCCTTCTTGAAAAAATTCCTTGAATGAATGAGTCCCATGATCTAAGGAGACCATTCAATGTAATCATTACAATTTCTACTTATTCGACATTCTCTTCAATCACTTCAAGTTGTTCTTTGAATCGAGCAACCCTTGTGAAGTAACACTGTATAGTCTCAAAGTTATGTATCTTCACATTCTTCAGTTGGTTACTCAAATTCATCTTCTGATTGATGTTATTTCCTTTGAACATCTTTGTCAAAGCATCATACACTTCCTTCGATGTCTTGAGACACATGGGGGATGAGGTGATCCTTAATATAATTTGCAATGATTCTCTTAGCCTTAATCATGTTTCTCTTATGAGCAGCCTTAGCCTCATCTCCATCTGGTTCTGGAACTTCTTTAGTGATAAACTTATCAAAGTCATTTTTTTCAAGGATTAGAGAGATTCTGTACTTCCAAGCTCGAAAGTTATCAGCCCCTCCAAGCTTGTCCTCAAGTTGAGTATGGTGAGTCATCTTTTCAAATAAGAATCTTAAATATCAAAGATTTAGATCTTACCGATTTGAGGTGTTCAACCTTGTTTCGAAGCTCGTTGACCTAGTGTTTGTCAGATAAACCCTAAATTTCAAAACTTAGAGTTTGGGAATGATGTTTGGATGGAAAGATGTGCCTCCTTGAGGCGAGTTTCTCAACTAGGTCATTTTCTGAAAACTGAGGTCGAAAGCCTCTGAAACTTGATGCCCTAGTTCCTCTCGGCACCAATGAAAGGGTAAAAAATGAAACTTCTCCAATTCTGAAACTACTTCCACCAAAAGATGCACCCTTCTGAGGAAAGTTATCCTAACCCTCATTTCTTGATGATTTGTGGAGAGAACACCTTAAACTAAGAAGCCCTAGTTTATGCAACTGCACAGTGCCTTCTTTCAAAGAGGCCCTGATACCATGTTAGTTTTTCTTAGATCTAATTAGTTTATCTAGGATATTTATATGAAAGAATAACAAGTACAACAAGATACATAAGATATAAAATATACACGAGACACAAATATTTTCACTGGGGAAACCAAAAAGGAGAAAACCCCGCAAACTTCCTCATAATCGTAAGATGATCAAAAGCAATTATAAAAAGCATTAAGTATCTATCTATCTCTCCTTCTCTCTCTCTCTCTCTCTCTCTCTCTCTCTCTCTTGTGCGAATTTGAGAGTGTGAGGTGTGTATAAATGAGTGAGAGTGCCTCCCTTTTATACCCTTTCAAGTCATTAACAAACAGAAGACTGAGGCTCACATGTCTTCCTTAATAGGTATGAGTTATCCCAGAGAGACTCCAAATACACATTACATGATGTTACACTGGGTATTATTTCCCCAACTTACAACAAAGGTTGTACCTCAAGGTCTAGACACCATTAATAAATCCCGCAAAGGTGTAAACACATCCCCAATAGGGGGTACAACAACATATAATGATAATACATATCAATATATCTTCCGAAATTACAAATACATTAAAAAATAAAAAATAAAATAATTAAAAAAATTATATTACCAAAACAAGAAGACCTTTTACCTCCACGCATCTTAAATGCTTCTCTTCTCCGTGGGAAGAGACACTTTAACTATCAACAGCCCCCTTCTCCATGCTTCTTCTCCACACGATCAAAAACCCCCTTGCCCACGCAATTAATAGATTCTGTAGTGAGTTGATTTCCTCTTCTCTCCACGGCGTCTTCTCCAGCATTGGCCCGGAGGGATTCCACACGTGGATCTCTCAATTTTTCTCCATGGGCGAGCTCTCCTCTTTAATAGTGAACCAACAGTGCTGCCTCATGGTCTCCAGGAAGCCACTTCGGCACACATTTCTCCAAAAAAACTCTTCCTCACGGTTCTCCACGAGTCAGTGACCGACTCTCTTCACTTTCCTCGTTCAGGAAACTTCCTTTCGTCCAAGAAGCAATAGATGTCTCTTCTTCACGCGGGTCTCTTCCATTGATGATGCAACACTTTTTCCACATGATGGTCTTTTCCTGATTTCTCCACACACAGGCTACGTGACCTTTTCTATACGTAGGTTTTCACCACAGGTTTTTCCACATCGCAGGTTGTGCTCCTCTATGCACAGGTGTTCACCGCAGGTTATCCACGCCTCCACTCCTTTAGTCTCTCCACATGATCACCACGATACACCATATTCCAGCAGCAGCAAACGATACGGAGTCAATCCACAGTCCACAACCAGCAGTGATAGTCTTCTCTCAGCGAGCAGTAGGCACCGATGGTCTTCTTCACAATTTACTCCGCAGTCCAGTCTTATGAATGTCTTTCTCCACTCATGGCTCTCATACCACTTGTTAAATGCTCATAGAGACAAATTGCACGAATAAACACCATTTATAAGGAGAAACATCCACGCAGGAAAAGTATTGAAGCCCATTAATGAAGAACGAGAGATTATATGATGAGCCTCAACCTCTAAGACTACCGATACCATTACGTATCCCAACCATGCACTATATATACTTCATGAAAGAAGTTACATGAATAAAACCGTTGTCGGTTATGCCCGATATGAAAAACTTCCCCTAAACACATTAGTTTAATTGTCATTTAACAGCTCACACATGTTACGATAGGATTTGTCATCTTTCTTTAAAATTTTAAAAAATAATACAGTAACATTATTTCATACATAACCCTAACAATTTATATTATAGATCACAAATATTAAGTTTTTTTCTGGGATAATAATAATGAACCATACTCAAAATAAATGTGTTCCACCAAATTATGTAATCTCAAATACATATTCCAATATTCTAACCACTTCGACCAAATTTTTACACTTCAAAAAAGTGATCATATTTAGTTTGGTCCTTTATAACGTGTCATATGTTCATATATTTGGTCATATATCATGTTTTGTACTCATATATTTTGTCAAGTAACAATTAATTACCAAAGTTGAATATAACCACTTTTTCAATCATGTAATCAATAACCGTTAATTTTCTACCCATAACTGCCAAAACTTTCCAAAAAAAATATATTAAACAATCACATAAAACAAAATATATTACACGTAAATATTGTCACCTAACCTAAATCCTCAAGTTTATATGCCAAAAACACCTTTCAATTCTTGGCCTAAAGACCTAAAGTCTAACAATGTATGTGGACATCAACGAGCCGCCAAACATTTTTTTTTTCATTGAAGCTACTGAGATTGGTCCTCACCCCCAAACTAACCAATAACTATATTTGTGAATTGAAGCATAAAAACCAAAAGCAACTGCCAACACAGCTATAGCCTATAGTGTATGTGTGGCGCCAAATCTCCCGTTGGATTCCCTTGAGCGGAGAACATGGACAAAAGTGGCAAAGGAGTGGGAAACCCTAAAAAAATAGCTCTATAGTGTTAGAGCCCGACAGGTTGCAACCCTCCCTACATAGAAACAACAAATTTATGCAAAACATAAAACAACATACAACAGTGCAGTTTCTTAGAGATGTAAATATTAGTTGAGTATGGAGAAGGAGACAAAGGTTGACGGTTTTGATACATCTAAATTGGGTTTCTACAAGCTTGTCTCTTTGTAAAAGGCAAGGGCAGTTATAGAGTCATAATCGCCATATTTCTTGTAGTAGACAGAAAAAATAAGATAACAGACTCCAAATATGTAAGAACAAGGAATCAAGAGAGAAATATCCGGCCTGGAATGTCAGGTTCATGACAATAATTACAATGAGCCGCAGAATGAGTTTCCTTGCATTGCATTATCCACCATCCCCGTCTCTGGATCAAGGTAGCACACCACTAGAGATCTACTCAGTTTGCACGAAAAAATATCTAGGGAGGGATTTCCATGGGTTTGTTCAGTGGCTCGAAATGAATTTGAATACGGAAATGAAATGGGATCATTGTGTTATCCAAATAGAGATCCAATCATGAGCTTTAGCGGTGATATTCTGGCGGTGCAGGGATCGGTTAATAACCTTGACTTTGCCAAGACCACATACAAATGCCAACAGGTTCCAGGTGAAATTTTATATTAAAAATAGTGTTTGAATTTACGTGCGAGTTTATTCATTAGAGTAATCATGTTGTGTTCAGAAATCCAAAGATGCTTCCTCAATATGGTTGGAACCATAGTGTGGAATTAGTTATTCCCATAAAAGACCAGATTTCCTCATCTCACCTTGCCAATGACCTTCATCTTGGTAAGGGGGCATACCTCTTCACTGAATCAGACGGTCGACTCTTAAAGAATCCGTGCAATGGGCTCCACCTCAAGAGAGTCTATGCCTGATATAACCACTATGAGTCCCTTATAGCGTAGTTTTTTTCCTTTTTTTTGTTTGCAACATTTTTACCACAAATCAAATACCCCCATTCAAGGGTAGCACCATCAGTTGCTAAATCAGAGTCACCTGGAACCTGTTCGAGACACCTCTCACACCTCTGGGCTCAAATTTCTATCTCCTTATGAGACCATCATCTCATGTTTAACAAATAAATTTTGTGACCGTTTCCGAGAAGCTACCTCAATTTACGAGCCACAGCATGGCGATGCAATTGTCCGTGAACCTGTACTTGTGTCACTCTTCCCTACCTCTATTCATGCGGTCTTTCAAGCCACCACCCTTTAAGGGTTACAATTTTTATTCTTGTCTTGTATTTTAACACATAGTTGTCTTCTTTATCCACTGCATTTTACGCGGACCTCTGGCCCATTGTACACAAAACAATTTATTTTTCTTATACATATTTGGCATATAAGTGCCCCGCACTTGCACTCACATCACATGTAGTCAATTCCATCCACTGCAAGTCACACACAGCTCTCCTGACCTCTGTTCGAGAGCCACCTCAGTTTGTGTGCCTCTGCCGCACCGACTCATGAGCCTTTCCTGTGATCTATCCCGCGCATGTATTGGTATGTTTGAAAGCCTTCTGCTCCAACCATACTACATGGATGACCTTTGGACCACTTTCCACCATCCCGACATGGGGCACCACAATCGGTTGACCATACTGGAGTTTCATTTAAGCTCTTTTCTGACTCCTAAAAACAATGAAAAGATAATCGAGCGCAGCTGCTTCCTTTCCCACTCGCTAAAGTATAGGAAAGGGCATCCACATCGTCTCGTTTACCTCCTTTTGTGGACCATGTAGACCATCAATTGAAAAGGACCACCTTGGCGTATTCAAGCCAAGACCATTCCCCTCTGCATACTTTTATGCTTTCTCGGGCATAGGGTGCCACACTTTACGAAAAAGCTCACCATGCGTTGTTGTTAAGCTCTTTTCTAGCCTTCTCATCAAGAAAATATTCAACGAGCAAACTTGGTTTCGTTCATGCTCATAAAAGTATTTGAATGACCATCCAATCAGTATAGGTTTAACCTTTTCCAGCCTGATTAGACTACCAACAGTAAAGAAGTCTCTCATCCGCTCCAGGATGGGCGAGCTCTCCTATGTATACTTTTATCCTTTTTTAGGCATAGGAGACTACCAACAAAATAGAGCCCCCACTGGAGTCTTCTTCGTGCTTTCAAACTCTCTAAAATTGAAAGCACCATCGAGCATTTACCTTCTTTGGCTCGCCAAAAATCCACGAGATCGTACCACAATGGTGTCCCGAGACACCACCCCACACAAAATAGTTTGGCAGCATTCCCCCTTTGGGTCGCCTTTGTTCAGAGTACTCTGCAATGTGTCTTTGTTGGATCCCATCAATATCAAAAGTGTCCACCTCCCCCAAGTATTTCCCATCTGCAATGACATTCCCAGTATTACAGCTATGATTCCATTCCCATGAGTCAGTTTCATTTGCTACCTGGTCCGCCCTGTCGTCATACTCTGAACAAAGGAAGTCTGAGTCTACCACACTCCCCCTGCCCCTGTTCAAATATTTCCTCCCCCTGCCCCCTCCATTTCGTGGGCCAGTCCGTAGATTTTCTCACACCTTTCAGTTATCTCCCTCACGCTCCTAGTCAAGGAAACATCATTTCCTTGACTAGGGGCAGGTCTCCCTCTATCGACGACAACACATATATTCCAGAGGATAGACCTAGAGGTCCTTGTATCCTGGTTTCATTAACCTCAATGATGAGTTCCTTGGACCACTTGAGAGGATTCCCTAGTGCCTCTCGGGATGGTTGTTTCTCACGTGCTCGACTCCAACTACATCATCGCACCGTTGAGATTCGTACAGGTTTTGGTTCGCACAGTACTTGGTTGAAGACCCTTGGATTTCATCTAACTCTAGCACATTGATGATTCTATTCGAGGGACATAAACAGGTTATGTCCCTTGTGATTTTTGGGTTGCATTGGAGATAGTGTTCAAAAACCCCAACAGTGATTCTATATAGATTTATGATTCATGCAGCATACTTGTACCATAGAGACTCTAACTCTCAATCAGTGAGTCCATACAGCTATGTACCATCCCAAATCCAGTAGGCCATCAGTCATGAAGATATAGCATTCCATGAGAATGCCATAGGTCCAATGTACCAGATCAGTATTGTATTCAGCCTCACATTGAGGCAACCATTATTGTACCATCAGTTGTATATGATCGGCTCTTGTATTTTAGAGCATATATCAAATTATTCTTTTGACATTGTCATGAGCATGGGGATGCCCGTCTTGTCCATATACATGTCACACATTATTTGTATCTCACCCATTTATAGGAACCATATTAATACAAAAACCAAAATCCACCATGCCCCAGCCTCGAAAGCACCACCTCTATGCAGCAAATCCTATGATGTCTGTTGTCCATAAGATGAGCTCCTTCCCTCACACATTAGGGGGCAATCTGTTAACTCGAAAAATCTCTCACTCAGCTCTACATGGCCTACACCACCCAAGGACACCCATGATTGACCCTCGTAACACCCCATTAGACCCCCACACCCTCAAAAAGGCTTAAGAATGAAGAAAAGGGCTTAAAAACCCCAAAAAGGAGCCTAAATAACTCTCCTAAGGGATAAAGCCTCCAAAAAGGGGCTAATGGGGTGTTACGAGGGTCGATCATGGGGCTAAAACCCCTTAAAGGAGCCTAAAACCCTAAAAGAAGCTAAAGTTAGGGTGGAAGGGGCTAAAAGCCCAAAAAAGAGGCTAAAGCCCTAACTAAGGGCTTAAAACCCTAAAAGTCCACAAGAAAGCTATAAAAGGATGGGTGGGGGTCACTCTGAAAACCCTCTCTTGCATACTTTTATGATGTTCATGGATGTCTTGAGACCTCTTTGCCTCTCAAGCTACCCACATCCCCCTCTCTTCTACTCATCTTCCCCATTGAGCCATAGCTCTTCCATTGCTGAGTGAGATAGGGAGGTGCTTCCAACCAGGGCATGGTGGCCCATTTCACCGAAGGAGAGGTATAACATCAATTTGTTTATGTATTTGCTTTATTAGTTTAGTTTTTTTCTGACCACCATTTGTTTGCAGGTTTGATTTCTAACATGTTTGCAGGTTTATTGTAGCTTAATAGTCATTTGCAGGTAGCCAAGGCAAAGCCCTAACCTTGTTTGTAGAGGGGCTCACGGCCATACTCTTTCTTGTTCTTTGCTTTCTTTCTGTTATGATTTTCTTTCTACATTTTCCACACGCAGAAACCTACCCTTCTGTCCTATAGACAGAAGGGAGCCAATCCTGCCCCTATAGCTAGGATAAATCCCTGCTACAGTAATTCTTCCAGAAGTAGAAAAAGAACTTGTATTTGACTGTTGCTGGTTATACTGTTGATTTCTTTTGTCAAGTAGGGAAAATATATTATGTATGATGGGGGCTTACTTAGATTTTAGCTAACTTAGTTGGTCTGATGGTTCTTTACAGGGTTTTTCAGGTGAGCATAAGTTCCAGTAAAAATAATAATAGTTATATTCAAGTCAAGAAGATACTTCTCTAGTATGTTTATGATGCTAGACTTAGAATGTTAAAATCCAGCTTGTCTCCATAAGAGGTAAGTTTTCTCTTCAATTTTTCTATCGAATCTCCATAATGACATTATAACAACCACCTATGCATGGGCTAAAATGCATAGACAAATACTATCAGAAGATATCAAATTCCCTAGATGATTATGATTCAACTTCTAATGAATGTTTGTATTCCTATTTACAGTCATTGTAATTTAGAGTTTAGATGGAAAGAAATTCAGTTCACCTCTTAATGCTTAAATCACTCCATACTTTTTGGTGTCTATCACAAATATCTTCATTACAGGGTTTATACACAATATTCTCACAATACTAACCAAATTACTTTTACTTTTAACTATTTACTCCTTACTAAGTTGCTAGAATTTCACTGAAACTCTGAAAATAGTCTAAGGACTGTATTTACTATCATTCCCAAAACTCAAATTATTAAAAAAATCGGATCATGAATCTCTTTCTAGCTAAAGAATTCTTCCTTATTACTTTTACAGTTTTTACCTTCATACTAGTGGATTTAGTAAAACTTTGATATAGGTTTGTGGATTAACATTATAAAGTTTGATACTAAACATGAGTCTTTTTAACTATGTTCTAGCACACATGGTTAATAAAAAGACTTATCTTAACTTGACTTATCCTAAAAGATGCTTTCTATCTTAAACATTGAAAACTCCATGGTAAAATATATATTTGACAATCATAGAAAAATGCATAGTTAAAATGATTACAGGGTTTTTTATTATAATTATTTGTTGGAGATTGGAACCATCCTCCACTATTGACTTGCACCCTTGATTGGCAAATTATTTTGGTGGACACATGGGATGGTCTTAACCACGATATTGTTGACTTAAAATAACTAAACCCTACCCCAAATCATTTCACAGAGCGAGGGTTTTTTGTCTGGTGCGACCGAGATGTGGGCTCATGGTCGTCAATACTCTCAGTTGACTTCTTGGTTTTCCAAACCTTTGTGAGCTAGGACTTGTGAGATGTGAAGATTGGTTTTTGAATGTTTTAAGACTGTTGTGGAGAACATATGTGTGTAGAAAAAATACTTTTCTTCAACGATTCAAGGACTAACTTGGGTTTTTAAGACAGAAAACAGTGGACAAAGTTTTAAGCCATGAGCTTCTTCATTCTGGTTAGAGTATCGCTTTTTTTCCTTGGAAGTCATGACTCAGGTTTTTACAATTGCATTTGGTGTAGTAACTTTTGAAACAACATCCTCCAAGGTGCCATCAAATTTTCCCAAGCCTTTGCATTATTGACTGCTACCAAGGAAAACGCTAGCAGGTAATGGCTTGCTCTTGTCTTTTTCTTTTGTAAAAAGGAAATTTTAATATTTTTATTAAAAGATTTTAAGGCATTAAAAAAATGGTGGCTCTGTTCAAGTTCTCCTCACAGCTCTGTAGGTGGGAAAATCGATCTTGTTCCATCAACTTCCAACTATGCGGACTCTGGTAAGCCCTAGTTGCAAATGAGGGTTTTCTCCTACATTTGATGTGGTGGTTGAAGGATAAGGATACTTGCTGCTAAAAATAACTCGGCCTGGGTTTTTACTTGTTAATTTGTTCTACATGTTGTTTTGTTTTGTAAAGAAAACCCTAAGGGTAAATATGTGCAAGTTCTTGAAGACTAAAGCAACCGTGATAAAAGGGTTTTAATGGCAGTGCCTTTACAACCTGGACGATGTAAATTTCTTTTGCTTTCCTATTAGAACTCAGCTCTAAACCAAGACAAGGCTGTTCGACCTCTGTCTGGTTAATTAAGTTTTTAAATGGATTTTAAGTGGTGAAGACAAAAACTGTTTACTCAGTTGAAACTTGTAAAAAGATATAGGGTTTTCTACTTGTAAGGAAAATAATGCTTATGGTTTTATTTTACTGTTTTGTATAATTAAACTTTGATAGGCCTGAGCCTCGACTTATAATTATAAAGGCCATAAGCCATTACTTCTTATTTGATTTAGTTTTTATCAAATTGTTATAGTGCCATTTTAATTTAATATCATGTAATTTGTTGATTGCATGGGCAGACCCGGGTTTACTATAATCAACCAACAACACCCCTAACTCACAGGCCCTTTCGGCGACAGACCGCAAGGCGGCCTGAAGTCTCACCTGAAGTGAATCTAATGGGTTGGCCAAGGACTCAAGCATCTTGGACCAGGTTCTGTGGCAGTCCTACTGGTGGCTCGCAGCTCTTCTAGCTGCAAGATCTCCCTCGGTGTATGAGCGTCGCACAACCTCTTGCTCACACCGCGCAATCCCGTCGTTGCGCAGCTCTTCTAGCCGCAGCGTCTCTACCCTTGCGCGCGTCACGCGGGTTCTTCTCTCTTCGCACGACTTCTTCCTTCTCACAATAGTCCCAATCTCACCGCATCGCCGCGCATCGTGCGACACGAAACGCCTGTTCAACGCTAAGTCCTCAACCCACGGACTCGCGCACCGCAGCTCCTCTTCCTGTGCAGTATCGCCTGCTTGCGATACCCTCCAACCGCGGTTTAGCGCACTTAGCATTGTTCATGTCGACGCGCATGACCTAATACCCAGACTGTCTTACTGTGATTAATTAACTATCTAGGGCAAGCACAAGTAACCCTTATACGACGTGCCAAGGATTTCAACTTATATATATTTCTGCAGTGCTGTACTAAACAACTCATTCATACATCAACTGTAAGAAAATTGCATAACATAATCAGATAGATGCAGCAAATAAACAAAATATGCAAATCAATCACTGAACACGGGATTTTAACGTGGTTCACCCCCAGGATGGGAGTTACGTCCACAGAACTGTGTTTTCTCTATTATAGCTTAAGGGAAGGCAAACACAGTTCTGCTGCGCCTCAAATGCAGCTCAAGATATTCTCTCTTAGATCTTTCTTCTCTACCTTTATGCTGTCTCTCTTACAACATACTCTTCCCTCTCAGTCGATCCCTGCGGATCGTTACATGCATGCTCTACAAGCCAGCTACTGGTTTTAGTAAGATTGCTACTGCTAGAACCAGAACCAGAGCTCGGCTTTTACAACAGTCTACTTATCCTTATTGCCTATTTCAATCACAACTATCTCTCTATCTAACCAATTGGCTAACTGACTGACTAGCTAACCCTTTACAATACAAAATATTTTTTTATATAGGCAGCCTGAAGGTCGTGCCATTACAACACTGTGGGCTTGTCCCAACAGTAACCCAAACCCTAATTAGTGACAGTCGGTCCTCTCTATCCTTGAGGTAGTTGCTTCCCATCACACCACAGCTCTCTGCAGTCTTCCATGCTTCCCGGCACTGATCATGGGTACTATGCACCGCTTCACTACTTTCTGTCCTTCACCTTCAATGCTTGAGCCTCTTTGCTCCTTCTTCCTTATGAGGGTCGCTGAGCCCTTCTGTCTTCCGCCGCTGCCTTCAATGCAGTGGGTGAGCTCTCCCTTCTCGGCCGCTCAGGTACCGTTGCCTTTCTTTGACTTCTGCATCTCAAAAAGTCACGGTTTCCGGCTCTGCTCTCCAGCTGGAAACGTGCTACGGCGTCGTAGCTCCGTCTTATCCTCTTTGTGCCAAACCTTATCTCTCAGCCAAAACTAGCAGCTTCTTCTGTAGCTACGGGACCCTGCTCCAATAGTCCCCTAACACTTACTTGTGGCTCGTCCTCGAGCCACCTGGAACGGGCTTCTCCTGCTGCAGCTTCTCCTGCTGTAGCTTCTCCTTCACCTCCTGCGAAGTCTTCTGCAACTTCTGCCAAAGTCCTTCGACTTCGTTCTTCATTACCTCGACACGTTCTCTTGGAATTTCGGTAACTTAGTTCACTGGGCTCTCTTATCCTTTCTGCCCATAGTCACGGTTTCGCTCTCTTCGCTCTTTCTTCTCTATGAGCGCTCTAGTGTTTGAGAAGTGTTCCACAGATATCCTTTCCTTTTTATCTGGCTTAGAACTTTTATCACAAGGAAAATCTGTATCTTCCAGCCTTCTCAAACATTTCCTTCCATCTAGAGCCTCATGGATGGAGAAGAAGCAACCCATGAACTCCGCTCCGAGAACAAGCCTGTGTCCTCGTTATGGAAGTCTCCCCTCTACTGGGTTTGCAGTCTTCTTCCACTTCTCTTCTCTTCGAAGTGGTCCAGATCCACATGCTGCCTCTGACCCTCAGGTTTCTGTTTCAGTACCTTCGCAATCTTTCATGCTTTTCTTAGCTGATCAGATAGGTCAGTGATTTTCTCCCGTTGCTTTCTTTTTCTCATTTTTACCTTTCTCCTAGCGGGAGATTTCTTCTCATCATTCTTCTGCTCTGATTTCTTTTTCTCATTTTTACCTTTCTCCTAGCGGGAGATTTCTTCTCATCATTCTTCTGCTCTGCTTTCTTATCTTCAGTGATCAGCTCGGTGTTCTTCTTCTCCTTAGCAGAGACTTTGGTGACAACTTCTACTTCTGGCGCTTGACTCTTCATCCTTAGCGACTGTCTAACTTGTGCTGTCTCTAATTTCACAACCTTGGGTGGCGTCGTCATGGCGAACGCACGGCCAGTACGTTCTTTCTAAACTTTACTTCTATAGGTTCGGCCTCAGTCAGAATCCGCTTGGCTCAATACTCTGGGCGTGCAGTGGCTTCGAACTCTGGAAGTCACTGTACTCTACAACTTAATTGGCTCTGCACAGGGGACACTTAGCACTGCCTTGCATAGCTCTCGAGATTTGGCAACTGTACCCTTCCTACTTGAAATATGTCTGCTTTTATGCCGAAGGCATACTACCGGACGCAACGGTCCTCCTGGGTCAACCCCGTTGGTCATCATAATTACTTGGACGAGACCCTACCCGTCATTCTGATCTGTCATAATTGTTGAGATCTGATCACGTGTCCCTCAAAGCGTGCATATCCAGGCACCGGTGTCGTCGGAGATTTACCAAATCTGGAAAAATTTATTATACTGCTGCCAAATCTACGGTAGGGGATACCGGTCATTTCTTCATTAACTACCTGTTTGATAGTGACTTGACTAGCCCATTATCGATTGCAAACTGGGTACGTGGCAGGGGGAAACATCTTACTGCTACGATGCAACTCCGCATCACATGTGCGAACAAACAGTGTTAAAAAAAAAATTATTTATTTATATTTTTTTTTGACTCCTCATTCTTCATTCTTAGAAAATTTCTACCGGTGCAGACTCATTCCAAGTGCGATGCCTCCTTTCAACTACACTGGACATCTGCACCATTGCGGCTGGTTTAAGCTAGGGCTGAGAAGCGAGGTGGCTATCACTATAGAGTTTAAGCCTACTGCCGTTGATCCATGTGGGAAAAAGCTCCCCGTTCAGCTGGCTGAGCTGAACGGCACCTCCCTCTGTGACTTGCTGTATCTGAAATGGCCCTAGCCAATGTGTCTTAAAATTCCCTGGGAACTTGATGAATTTGTTGTCATAGAGGAGCACCAGGTCTCCGGTCTGGAAAGTCTTATTCTTAATGTGTCTTTCATGCCAAGCTTTTTCTCGGGCCTTCTACACTCTCTGATGGAATCCGGCGATGAACCTGTCTTCTTCTAAGGCAAGCAGCTGTGCTAGCCTTGCTTCGACTGTGTCTGTATCAGTCATCTCAGTAATCTGAGCGATTCTTAAGCTGGGAAGAATATACTCCATAGGCATAACAGCCTCTTGTCCATATACCAAGCTGAAAGGTGTGTGTCCCGTAAGTTTCTTGCATGTGGTTCTGTATGCCCATAAGACAGCGTTAACTCTGAGGTCCCAATCATTCCTTTGGCTATTGCAGATCTTAGTAAGAGCATTTTCTAAAATCTTATTGAAGGCCTCCACTATACCATTAGCCTGCGGGTGGTAGGGATTGCTCTTATGGTGCTGGATCTGGAATTCTTCTGTTAATGCCTCAATAGTACTATTCAAGAAATGTGTACCTTGGTCGCTCATCAAAATTACTGGGCATCCAAACCTGCTGATGATGTTTTCAAAAAGGAACTGTGCAGCTGTAGCAGCATCACAATTTCTTACTGCTTTGGCCTCTGCCCATCTGGTGAGGTACTCTATTCCAGTGATAATATATCTTGCACCAGTGCGCTTCCCTGGTGGGTTGATTGGACCCACAAAATCTATAGCCCATTTGTCAAATGCGCGCAACGTGACCTACAGTCGCAGCGGCATTTCATCGCGTCGCAAGGGTTTTCCTACCCTTTGGCAGATATCGCAGCATCTGCAAAAGTCCTTGGTGTCTTTGTGCAATGTAGGCCACCATAATCCTGCCTCCAGGATTTTCTGCGCAGTTGGTTTTCCAGCGAAATGACCTCCTGCGGTTCCTGAATGAGCCTCTTTGATAATAGCGTCTTTTTCGTGCGGCATCACGCATCTGCGTAGAACTTCATCCAGGCCTAACTTGTATAGGCATCTTGCAATGAGGGTGAAGTCTGCTGCCTTAACAACCAACTGTTTCTTTTGCTGCTTAGTAAACTCATCAAGTGCTACTCCTGTGGTGAGGAATTGAATAATGTCGGCATAGTACTCATCTGCAATCTGTATGGAAAACAACGGCGCATCTGGCAGGTTGTCTTCTAGGTTGCTGGGCTCTTCTCCTGAGTCTAACCGTGACAGATGATCCAGTCCTGCATTCAGTCTTCCTGGTTTCACAATGATTTCAAAATCATACTCCTGGAAGAGGAGTAACCATCTGCAGATTCTCTCCCCTAACACTGGTTTATTGACTAGGTACTTCAATGCGGAATGGTCAGTAAACATTTTAAATGAGGCACCCAATAGATAGTGCCTGAACTTCTGCAGCGCATATACCATAGCTAAGCCCTCCCTTTCTGTTGTGGTGTAGTTCTTTTCCGCTGTTGATAGCTTTCTGCTGGAATATGCGATGGGATGGTCAAGATCCCCTTCTCCTGGCTGGGTCAAGATGACTCCTAATGCGATGCCGATGCATCCACATGTACATGGAAAGGCTTAGTCCAGTCCGGAAATACTAGGATGGGTGCTGTAACCATCTTCTCCTTAAGTATGTCTAGACTCTGCTGGCATTCCTCGTTCCATAGGAATTTTACATCCTTCTTGAGCAATTTCTCCATCGGCGCTGTAATCTTTGCGTAGCCCTTGATGAACTTTCTATAATACCCGGTATGACCAAGTACTGTCCTCAGTTGCTTGACTGAGTTAGGTGCTGGAAGGTTTACAATGATAGCGATCTTGGCAGGGTCTGCCATCAAGCCTTGTCTGCAAACAATATGACCCAACAAGATACCAAATGGTGCACAGAATATACATTTTTTCAAGTTTAGAGAAATCTGGTACTGCCTACATTTCTCTAACATCAGTCTTAGATCGCCTATGTGCTTATCGATTAACCCAAATACAGTCCAATCATCAAAATATACTTCCAAGAATTTATGAATGTATTCTTTAAATACAGCAACTACTACTCTAGAAAATATAGCTGGTGCATTCTTAAGACCAAAGGGAATTACCGTATACTGGAACGAGCCCCATTCTGTTGCAAAGGTGGTCTTAGATCGATCTTCTGGATGTATTCTGATCTGGTGGTAGCCTGAAAATCCATCAGTAAAGGAGTAGACCTCCTATCCTCCCACGTTGTCTAATACTTCATCAGTGAACGGTGTTGGAAATGGATCATGAAGTGATGCATCGTTGAGTTTTCACAGATCAACACAGATCCTAATGTCCCCTTTTGTTTTCTTCTCTTGCACTACCATAGGGCTAACCCATTCGCTTTCCTCTACTGGCTCAATGATGCCTTCTGCTAGCATTTTATCAATTTCGTCCTTTACTTTTTCTTTGTAGCGCGGATTCAATCTATATGGGCGTTGCTTAACTGGTCTAGCATCCTCCTTTAATGGTATCCTCATGACTCCCAGGTCTCCAACTATTCCCTTCATCTCTGTGAACTTGGTGGGAAATAGGTCCTGATAGTCATGTAGCAGATCTGCAATCTATCCGACTGTTTCATCATTCCAGTAGTCTCCAATAGAGGCAAACTTAGGTTCTGCGTCTGTGCCAATATTGATCTTTTTAATCTTGATGGGCTCGGTGATTGCTGGAATCTCTAACTGTGGTCCCTCCACATCGCGAGTCCCTTCTGATTCCGGAATGTTGGTGTGGCGAGGATCCTCATCCACCTCCTCTGATTCTGATGCAAAATTATAGCATTCCGACGCCTCTTCTAGCTGGATAGTCCACTCAGGTTGGACTGGTACTGAGATGGTGCGCTCCTCAAAAATATTTGTCTTGATTATGTCTAGGGCCTGAGCAACACTTGGATGTTCTAACTCAAACGCAAAGGTGAGTAGGAAGCTGTCTGTCATAGGTGACCATGTGGTTGTTCCCTTGCGCAGCTCAGTCTCTGTATACCAGTTCCTTGGAACTGTGTCCAATGTGTGAATGAATCTGTGAACCCATTCATCCTCTGGAATGTCCGACCAGTTCTCTTCACATGTCTGAATGTGTACCCTGGGGTCAGTTTCGCCTGTGTACTTGTGCTGAACATACTCTCTGTCGTCAGAAAATCTGATTGCCATCAGTCTTTTTATATTATCCCATGATGTGATATTCTCTTTATGCGCATACCACCATCTTGCAGGTGTGGCTCGAACTGCAAGGTCCATAGTTGCAATCCTCTACTCATGAGGAATTTGTTGCTCAAACTGTTCAAAAAAATCCTGGATATCCATCAGACCATGATATGATGGAGTCTCAGCGATCTCGGCGCCAATCCATCGCAGTGACTTACTGATAAACATACATCTGCGCGCTGAGACTTCGTAAAGTCTGTTCTGCCAGTTTTCTAGACCAACATCAGAATTCGATGCGCATGAGCTGTCGCATCGCCAACTAATGTTCCCTTCTGCAGTTGGATTGATGTAGTCATTCTAGTTCGCAGTCATCTGGTAGAGACTATCGATGTTATGTGCCTCTTCCTCTGCTCGGATAGGTTCAATATATCTAGGACCTTGGTAAGGATCCAGCGGTGCGATGACCCGGATCTGCGCATCCTCAAAGGTCATTTGTCTTTTCTTTAGGTCAATGACAGCTTTGCTGCCAATCGCCCAATCAATACTTAATAGTGCTGGATATGGTCGACTGTCACCAATGATTTCTATAACCTTGAATTCCACAAAAGTACGAACTCCGTCAATATCAACTGGCACCTGCAGTAGTCGACCCAATGGTGATACTCGCTGCTGATTAGCTAATCTCGAGTGGATAGGCGATAGGGCTAACTGAGGACTACCCATCTGTTCCCATGTATGCTTAGTTAGAACATTCACCTCTGATCCTAGATCTAATACAACCTCATCCATTTCAAACTCACCAATCTGCGCTGTGAATTTCATCTCTCTTCCTGTCCTTGTATGTCTCGTAATATTATGGACAGCGCGGTGTGCACTGCCCGAGAGAGAGGGTTGCTGACACTAATCTATCATGCGCTGTAGCTCACCGATAGCTTTATCATTTCTCAGGAGTTTCAAGCAGCTGTGCAGGAAGGCTTGTACACTTCCTGTCGATCCATCCTCGTCACATCTTCTCGATGTGGTATCCTGCTGTGCCTGCTCAGGGATATCGCTACAAGGTACTTGCTGCGGTACGCTCCTATATGTCGGTACCTGTGGTCCTGATAGTGTAGGTTCGTCAAAGGAAGCCTTGGCTTCATGAAAGGTCTCTTTATTCTGCTGTAGGTTGAGTGTTGTTTCTTTACTAGGAGCTCTGGGCACCCACCCCTGACTTGTGTTCTTTTCGGTCTCTTGCGATGTGCCACTGGTGGAAGCACCGCTCCGAGTCACAATATTGACTCTTGGTTCTGGTTCTGCCTGCTCAGCAACGATAAGTTGGATGTTCTGGTGTGCGGCTGGTTTAGGGTCTCTGATCTTAGCTATCAATATAGGACACTCTTCTATAGTATGATCATAATATTTGCAGTAGTTACAAGTAGTAGTGGCGTTCTGACAGTCCCTAGCATAGTGTCCTACGATTCCACAATTATAACAAGTGACCGGTCCACGACCTTGGCCAAAACCTCCTCCTCGGCCAAAGCCTTCTCCTCCTGCGAAGCCTCCTCCATGGCCTCGTCCTCTGAATCCTCCTACATGGCCTCCGTAAGCCTGATCCGGCTGTGGTCCTGTTGCTGGACCCTATGTGTCTGCTTGGACTCTGTACACATCATGTGTTCTTTCTGACATGAGATCATAAGCTCGGCAGTCTTGTTGGTCATGCCTGACGGATTTACAGAAGATACAATATAGGTTTTTAGGTGTTTGTACATACTTCTGAAGCAAAGGGCATTGTTGACATGGATGTCCTTGTGTTTTACATATTTCACACCATGGCCCTTATGTTCGTGGTAAGGGGTTAGGAGCCCCTGACGCTAAATATTTTGCAAATACTGGACAGTTGTCTTTACTGTGGCCCTGTGCTCTACACTTTATGCACCATATGACTTGCATAACCTCTTTCCCTTTTTTAAGTTCGTGTATCTGTAACGTGAGGTTGGCCAACTGGGTCTGTAGAGTTGTCATGCCTGTACTGGTTTCTGCTAAAGGTGAAGCCTCTAGTTTCATTGCCATCTCCAGCGCTTCATCTTGAGTAGTAATTTTATGCTGCATTAGTGGCATTCTGATATGAGGGAGCAGTGCTGCAATAAACCATTCCTTATGCTGCTCCGGCGCAAACTCAAAACTTACTTGGTCTATAAGAGCTTTGAATTTCTGGTCAAAGTCCCATACTGACTCTGATGGTAGCTGCTTAATATCCTTAAGCTCTGTAATGCACTGAGACTCAGACTTAGGTTTCTTAAACTCTTTAATCATGGCGTTCTTGACCTAGGCAAGCATCTTGGGTAATGTAGTATACTTTATGTACCATGTCAAGGATTTTTCTCTGAGTGTGGTGACCAACTGTAAAGTTTAAGGTTATCATCATTGATTGTTTTAATGGTCCAGATAGCTTCGCATAGGAACCAATGCTGTTCCGGGTCTTCTGCTCCTGTACCCTTAAAAATAGGTAGCTTCATGTCGTCTCCCATTCTATTTCTCTGTGGTGGGTTCTAACTGACTGGGGTACTACCACTCAGCGGTGTACGTGAAGGTGTTGTAGCAGGAGTAGGTACTAACTGTGAGCTACTAAATGGAGTACCTACGGGGTTATTCTGAGTCCCTGTCTGTTTCTGTGGAGTATAGGGGTGGTAAGGGATACCCCCATCTGGTTCTTCTGTGGTGCTAGGGCTCTGTTGTCTAATACTGTCTGAACTGTCTTCAAATACAGGAGAACTAAAATCTACTTTATACTTCTTTCCACTACGTGTTCGTCCAATGTCATCAAAATCACTTTCAAACTCTTGTGACATTACTATATTTACTTATTCATCTGAGACTAGATCCATTGTTCCTTTTTCATATAGCAGCATCTTAAGGGACAAGTTTAGAGATCTTAGGTACTTACCACGATATCCTCTGAAGAAGTATCGTTCAGCTGCGCTGAAGCTCTTTCTCTGGTCAACTGCAAATTCTGTAACAAAGCCTTCTAGCACACTTGTCAGCCAGAAGTCCACTGCTCTCGTAATCGGATTGTCGAGGTTCTGCACGGTCTGAATCAGCTCCGGTGTCCAGACAATGTTTCTTTTCTTCTTGAATGTATTCCTATCTATCAACTTAGATAACCAGTCGAAAAGCTCGTTTCCGTAGGTCACAAAAAATATAGCGTGTATGTCTGAAGCGATATGTTTTTCTAACCAGGCCTCTGTGCTCAGTTTAGGGCTTCGGTTTTCTTTCTTCATGAACTCCCTTAAGTCTGAATCCAGCCACTAGTGAAACTCTTCTCTAGCAGGATGCCAATAGAACATTAACTCCCAGTCATTTAAACCGGCAACGGAACCATTTGTTGATTGCATGGGCAGACCCGGGTTTACTATAATCAACCAACAACACCCCTAACTCACTGGCCCTTTCAGCGACAGACCGCAAGGCAGCCTGAAGTCTCACCCGAAGTGAATCTAATGGGTTGGCCAAGGACTCAAGCGTCTTGGACCAGGTTCTGTGGCAGTCCTACTGGTGGCTTGCAGCTCTTCTAGCTGCAAGATCTCCCTCAGTGTCTGAGCGTCGTGCAACCTCTTGCTCATGCTGCGCAATCCCATCGTCGCGCAGCTCTTCTAGCCGCAGCGTCTCTACCCTTGCGCGCGTCGCGCGGGTTCTTCTCTCTTCGCACGACTTCTTCCTTCTCACAATAGTCCCAATCTCACCGCATCGCCACGCACCGTGCGACACAAAACTCATGTTCAACGCTAAGTCCTCAACCCGTGGACTCGTGCACTGCAGCTCCTCTGCCTGTGCGGTATCGCCTTCTTGCGATACCCTCCAACCGCAGTTTAGCGCACTTAGCGTTGTTCGTGTCGACGCGCATGACCTGATACCCAGACTATCTTACTGTGATTAATTAACTATCTAGGGCAAGCACAAGTAACCCTTATACGACGTGCCAAGGATTTCAACTTATATATATTTCTGCAGTGTTGTACTAAACAACTCATTCATACATCAACTGTAAGCAAATTGCATAACATAATCAGATAGATGCAACAAATAAACACAATATGCAAATCAATCACTGAACACGAGATTTTAACGTGGTTCGCCCCCAGGATGGGAGTTACGTCCACAGAACTGTGTTTTCTCTATTATAGCTTAAGGGAAGGCAAACACAATTCTGTTGCGCCTCAAATGCAGCTCAAGATATTCTCTCTTAGATCTTTCTTCTCTACCTTTATGCTGTCTCTCTTACAACATAATCTTCCCTCTCAGTCGATCCCTGTGGATCGTTACATGCATGCTCTACAAGCCGGCTACTGGTTTTAGTAAGATTGCTACCGCTAGAACCAGAACCAGAGCTCGGCTTTTACAATAGTCTACTTATCCTTATTTCCTATTTCAATCACAACTGTCTCTCTATCTAACCAACTGGCTAACTGACTGACTAGGTAACCCTTTACAATACAAAATATTTTCTTATATAGGCAGCCCGAAGGTCGTGCCATTACAACACTGTGGGCCTGTCCCAACAGTAACCCAAACCCTAATTAGTGACAGTCGGTCCTCTCTGTCCTTGAGGTAGCCACTTCCCATCACACCACAGCTCTCTGCAGTCTTCCATGCTTCCCGGCACTGATCATGGGTACTATGCACTGCTTCACTACTTTCTGTCCTTCACCTTCAATGCTTGAGCCTCGTTGCTCCTTCTTCTTTATGAGGGTCGCTGAGCCCTCCTATTTTCCGCCGCTGCCTTCAATGTAGTGGGTGAGCTCTCCCTTCTCGGCCACTTAGGTACCGTTGCCTTTCTTTGACTTCCGCATCTCAAAAAGTCACAGTTTCCGGCTCTGCTCTCCAGCTGGAAACGTGCTACGGCGTCGTATCTTCGTCCTATCCTCTTTCCGCCAAAACTTATCTCTCCGCCAAAACTAGCAGCTTCTTCTGTAGCTGCGGGACCCTGCTCCAACATAATTTAAAATGATTTACAGTGCAATGTTTTATGGGAAATTTTTATTGTGTTAAAGAATAAATTTAGTACTCGGTTTTGCTCAGAAGGGTTAATATTTAAAATACCCTACAGTTCAGTAATATAATAAATTTTACATGATTCATTTTAACTCTGTTTTTCTATTTTACCTTCAGTGATTTTACAGCTGTTAAATTTTATTTTAAAAGTAAGTTTATGCAAGTTTGTAAATAGGATGGAACCTGTCTTTCGTAACCCTGGGTAAATTTCCTTGAGGTTTACAAAAGAAACATCTGTTTTTTAGTGCAAAAAGCAAATATGATCTTAGAATAAGTTACTATAATAACTTATATAATACTATCTAGTTCCGAACCCTAAGTGCTAGTTTGTTTACTATTCTTATGTTTATTTGTTTAACCTTGTCTATTGTGTTTATAATAAATATTAGTACTAATGATAGTTCTATGGTTAGTATGATTACTATATATATTCCTTTGTCTAATGTAGATAAATTCAATAGATAGAGTATGTACTGTTGTTTCTAAGGAATGAATCATATGCAAACTATAAAAGAAATTATTTACATTTTTCATTCAGAGTTAATAACGAATCATCACATCTACTTAATCAACCAGCTGTACTAGAGTACTTCCTATATAAGGCATGGAAAAATATAGTATGTTAATATATTTCTATTTACTTTTCATTTAGCATAATACTACTGTTTATAATCTACCTATCCCTAGCAAAACAATAACATGCATATATTTGAAAAACTAGTAAACATTTGCTGAAAACAATAAATAAATTATAACTAACCTGAACAAATAAAAACTTGTCAAATGATGAAGTGATAATAGCTTAAGGAGGTTGGTCCTCCCAACCAACTCCTGGAGAAAGATAAGTATGCACTTCCTCAGGACCCTCGAGCCTGTTTCCTAGTCCTCCAGGTAGAGTATTGGATGAAGGATGTATCCTTAAGACCTTCTGTCACCTGACTGGTCAAATTACAACAGTAATTCAATGCTTCTTATAGCAGTAAGAACTTCATCCTAACAGCTGCATAAGTTCAGTTCTCAGCAGTTAACCCCTCAAACTCACTTCAATCAGTCCCCTCCATTGAATTTCTCATGTGCACTTCATTCACACTGAATGATCACTTTTCTAGAAATGAGTCACCTCAGATGTCTTCAATGGGAAATTTTATAATAATGCCTAGGTCCTCTAGGTCAGTTTTTACTTAATGAACCACCTGCTCCAATTCCACTTTCTTAGGGAATCATAACCACAAATATAGGGAAGTTTCCACCTACAATAGTTAGAAGTAGTTTGAAGATGTTACCACTTGTCAGTATAATATCCACCTAGTCTCCTCCACAAAGTGACCAGTTAACACTCTTTTAACAGCTTCCCTAAGCTGTTGTCTCATCATTTATTTATTTATAAATAAAATATTTTGAAATACATTAATTATTCTTGACCCCACTTGGTCATCAATTACAAACTTAGCATAAAATATAACATAATGTTCCTCAATAACATTAAATTGTTTTCGCAAATTGGGGCATGTGACATACACACCTCCTTAATTTATAACATCATCCTCAATGTTATTTATTCCTCGTCCTCAGAGTTCCCTTGAAATAGAATTGGATATGCATCTTGCATATGACTTTCCAATTCCCAGGTGGATTCTTCTAGACTAAGGTGCTTCCATTGCACCTTCACTTGACCAATGGTGCAATTCTGAAGCGAGATCTCTCGCCTTTCGAGGATACAATCCGGTTCCACCAAAAGATCTCCTTCATGTTCCACCTGCACATCATTCCAATTAATAACATGAGTAGCATCATGTACATATTTTTTTAATACAGAAATATGAAAAACATTGTGAACTCTTATATTTGGTAGTAAAGATAAATGATATGCTACATGTCCTATCCTAGACAGTAATTCAAAAGGACCACAATCTCAAGGTGCTAGCTTAGCACAGCTACCCAACCTCAAAGAACTCTTTTTGGGTCTCACCTTAATAAAAACATGTTCACCCACATGGAACTCGTTTGGAGTTCGTTTAACGTCTACTTGGCTTTTCTGTCGATCTTGCGCAATTTTCAAATTACCTTGTACCTATTTTACAATTAACTCCATCTCTTTCAATAATTCAGGTCCTAATACTAACATGTCCACTGGATTACTCCAAGAGATGGGAGTATTGCATTTCCTTCCATACATAGTTTCAAAAGGTCTATACCTAGCTGAAGCTTGATAATTATTATTGTAAGCAAATTCTACCAGGTGTAAATAATCTTCCCATTTACCTGGTTGCTCTTTTACATACATTCTGAGTAGATCCTCTAATACCTGATTTACTCTTTCAGTCTGTCCATCAGTTTGAGGATGGAAAGAGGTACTAAAGTTTAACGTATTATTTAAGCCTTTAAACAAATATTTCCAAAAATTACCTGTAAATTTAGGGTCTCGGTCTGAAATTATCACCTTCGGTATTCCATGCAACCAAAAAAATTGTTTTAAAAAAATATCAACAATATTTACATCTTTATAAGTAGTTTTTACAGGTATAAAATGGGCTACTTTACTCAATTTATCAACCACTACCATTATTGAGTCATTTAAGTTCTTATTTCTAGGTAGTCCCGTCATAAAATCGAGGCTAATTATCTCCCATTTCTAGCTAGGAATAAGCAATGGCTGAAGTAGCCCAGCTGGATGCTAATGTTCAGTTTTTACTTGCTGACATTCGAAGCACCTAGCAATTTATTTTTCCAATTCATTTTCCATATTGGGCCAGAAACAATCCTTTCTTAACATGGTTATGGTTTTCTGATAACCCGGATTCCCTGAATAAGGAGTTTTATGAACTTCATTTAAAATTAACAGCTTAATCTTAGGTATATTGGGTACGTATAATCTATCTTTATACAACAATAATCCTTTTTCATTCAAATTGTACCCTGTACTTAGACTTTCTGTTCAATTTTCTTTTACTTTTGTTTGTAATTTTTGATAATTTTCATCTTGTTCTATCCCAGCTTCTAGCTGTTCTTCCAAGTCTATCTTATAGGTGTTGATAGCTCCTGTAAAATTCAGCTTTGCATTTCTACTTAATGCATCAGCAACCTTATTCTCCTTTCCTTTAATATGTTGAATTTCAAAATCGTATTCACTGAGAAAAGCTAGCCACCTAGCTTGCCTAGCATTCAAGTTAGGTTGGTCCAACATATATTTCAATCCTTTATTATCTGTCATTAGTATAAACTTTCTTCCTATTAAATGATGATGCCACATCTTTAAGGCATGTATGACAACAACTAATTCTAATTCATAGGTCGCATACTTTTTCTCATGAACCTTTAGCTTTCTAGACTCATAAGCAATGATGTGTCCTTCCTGAGTTAATACTCCACCTAAACCGTCATTGCATGCATCTGTACATACTATAAAATATTTATTAGGGTTAGCAATTCTTAGGATTGGTGCAATGGTTAATAATGTTTTTAACTTTTTAAAACTATCTTCACACTTTTTATTCCAATCAAATTTCTTGCCCTTTTTCTGCAAAGAGGTTATAGGATTTGCAATTCTTGAAAACCCTTCGATGAATCTCCGATAATAACCTGTAATCCCCATGAATGATCGGACATTAGTTATGTCTTTTGGGACTGGCCAATCTTCAATTGCCTTTGTCTTTTCAGGGTTGACATAAATTCCTTCTTTAGTCACCACATGACCTAAATACTGGATTTTATCTTTAAAGAAGTCACATTTACTAAATTATGCAAAACGTTGATGCTCTCGTAACTCTTGCAAGACCATTTTTAAGTGTTATTTATGTTCCTCTTCAGACTTTGAGTAAATTAAGATGTCGTCAATAAATATGACCACAAATTTATCCAGATATTTGTAGATTACATTATTCATTAGACACATAAAAACATCTGGGGCATTAGTAAGCCCGAATGGCATAACGACAAACTCATAATGTCCTTATCAAGTCCTAAAGGATGTTTTAAAGAAGTCTTCATCCTTGATTCGGACTTGGTGGTATCCAGATCGTAAATCAATCTTTGAAAACACCGTGGCTCCATGTAACTAATCAAACAGATCATCTATGTGAGGTAACAGGTATCTATTCTTGATAGTCATTTTATTTAGTGGACGATAATCTATACATAGTCGTGGAGTTCCATCCTTCTTCTTAACAAAGATGATAGGTGCCCCCCAGGGAGACACACTGGGTCTAATGTAATTCTTATCAATGAGTTCTTTTAACTGTGAATTAAGTTCATTTAATTCTAGTATATTCATCCGGTAAGGGGATTTTGAGCTAGGCACTGCACTAGGAACCAGCTCTATAGTAAAATCTAATTCCCGTTTCGGAGGCAGTCCCGGAATTTCTTCCAGAAATACATCTGAATATTCCCTTAGAATCGGAATATCTTCCAATTTTAATTTATCTCTATTGCTATTGTTTTCTCTTAAGCTACAAAGTAGAAATCTACCTTATGGTTGTTTTCCTAGGGATTCCCTTTACATTTATTAACTTTCCATCGCTATTTATGCAAGTGAAGGTTTTATCAAAGCAATTCAAGACCACCCTATGATGTTCTAACCAATCCATACCAATTAACATATCATATGAACCTAAAGGTAACACATTGAGCTTAATAGAGGTTTCAAACTGATCCATAGTTACTGCACAATTCTTAATAAATCTAATTACTTTTGTCTTTGCACCAATAGCTAGCTGAACTAACCAATATTTTACAAACTTTTATACTGAAAGCTTACACTTTTCTACTAAACTAGGACAAATATAGCTTAAACTAGCTCTTGGATCAATTAAAATAGACATATGTATTAGATTTATCTTACTTTCCACTTCCACCATGGAAGTTTGATAATCTTCTTGCCAGTTCTCTAATGTTGCGTTGATCTTGGACATTGTCCTTGCTAGATTACCAATAGTCATCTCCTCCTGTATTGTGTGTATGTTGCTAACAGTCTTCTTCCGATTGGGGAAAACTGATGCCTAATGCAGACCATTACATTCCCAACACTTTATGGGTTCCTTTCATTCAAAATTTTTTGTATGGTTACTGTGGTTGTTAGCAAATTCTTTATTCCTTTGATTATTTGGATTGGTCTGCGAATTACTTTTTTTCCCTTGGAAATTTTTACTAGGAAAATTTCTAGTGTTATTATTCTTAAAATTTCGATTAGGCACAAAATCTTTCTTTTTCTGTTCAAAGCTATTATTCTTTTTGGCCTTCGATTTGGTCATACTTTACTTTTTAGGATTCGGTTCATAACATAAATACGCTTTTCTCATTGCTTCTTCTAATGTTTTTGGATTGTCATACTCAATTATGTCCTTTATATGATATGTTAAATAGCTGAGAAACCGATGTACCTTAGGTTTTTCGTCCACAATATACGGCACATACCTGAGCAGACTTAGAAATTTACTATTTAGTTCTTTCATATTCATTGTTCCCAGTTTTAGCTCGTAAAATTCCTTAGCCCTTTCCTCATAATATTGTTCAGATAAAAATTTCTTCTTGAAATATTTCTGAAATGTACTCCAATTTATATTTTTCTCCCTTATACCTTTTACTCTTTTTAAGTCCGGCCACCATATATCTGCTTTTCCCGTAAGATTATAAATAGCCATCCTAGCCTTCAGTTGATTAGAGTAGTTATAATATTGGAAGTATTTCTTCATCTCGGACAGCCAGAATTCTGCTTCTTCCCCCTTTTCAGTTTCTCCATTAAAGGTTGGTCGCTTGATCTTCTTGAATTCCTGAGAGATTTATTCGTAACGTTTAAACTTTATCTTCCTAGTATGGTGATTATCTTCACTACTGTCACTAGTATAATGAAATTTTTGTTTATGTAAATCAGCATATACTTCAAAACATGAGCTACTTTCATTTTTAATTTGTTTAGTTTTTTTATCTTTATGCTGGTAACCCGTATCTTCAGACTCAATTCTTTTATCTTTTCCTTCAGTATGAAAACTTTCCATTAAAATCTGATTTAGCTCCTCCTGAGCTCTTAGAATCCTCTAATTTTCTTTCTTAACCGATTCAATCTATGTTTTTAGTTCCTTAATTGTTTTTAGTAGTTCGGAAGAAGTATTAGTTATCTCTTCTTGTATCGGTTCTTTTTGAAAATTATTTCATTCAGTATAAGGAGACTCCCCATCCGCATACTCTTCCAATCTATCCATACCTGTCATTAATTCAGAAACAAAATTCTCTGGATGTATCATTCAAAAGAAAACAACATCAACATGTTTATTTATATTTACTATTCCACATAAGAAAGTTGAGCATTCAGGCCTAGTGTTTGAACCTTGTGCTCTGATACCACATGTAATAACCCAAAAATTCGTAAAAATTCAATTTTTTTCATTTGACATAAGATGTCTAATATCACCGCTAAAGTACCACTAACGGTTAGCAGATAATAAAACAGTTTATGAAAGAAAAACAAAGTTGCTTCTTTATAAGATTTTGTATAATCTACAAGCATAACCTTCAAAGTTGTGTTAGTGTTGTTTTGACTTAGCAGTTGTAATTCTTCCAGAAGTAGAAAAAGAACTTGTATTTTACTGCTGCTAGTTATATTGTTGATTTCTTTTGTCAAGTAGGGAAAATCTCTTATGTGTGGTGGGGGATTACTTAGCTTTTAGCTAACTCTGTTGGACTAATGTTTATTTACAGGGTTTTTCAGGTGAGCGTAAGTTCCAGTAAAAATAATAATAGTTATATTCAAGTCAAGAAGATACTTCTCTAGTATGTTTATGATGCTAGACTTAGAATGTTAAAATGCAGCTTGTCTCCATATGAGGTAAGGTTGATCTTAAATTTTTCTGTCGAAACTCCATAATAACATTCTAACAGCCACCTATGCATGGGATAAAATGCATAAACAAATACTGTCAGAAGATATCAAATTCCCTAGATGATTATGATTCAACTTCTAATGAATGCTTGTATTCCTGTTTACAGTAATTGTAATTTAGAGTTTAGATGGAAAGAAATTCAGTTCACCTCTTGATGCTTAAATCACTCCATATTGTTTGGTTTCTATCACAAATATCTTCATTACAGGGTTTATACACAATATTCTCTCAATACTAACCAAATTACTTTTACTTTTAACTATTTACTCCTTGCTAAGTTGCTAGAATTTCACTGAAACTCCGAATATAGTCTAAGGACTATATTTACTATCATTCCCAAAACTCAAATTACTAAAATAATCGAATCATGAATCTCTTTCTAGCTGAATAATTCTTCCTTATTACTTTTACAGTTTTTACCTTCATACTATTGGATTTAGTAAAACTTTGATATAAGTTTGTTGATTAACATCATAAAGTTTGATACTAAAAATGAGTCCTTTTATCTATGTTCTAGCACACATGGTTAACAAAAAGACTTATCCTAAAATATGCTTTCTATCTTAAACATCGAAAAATCCATGGTAAAATATATAATTGACAATCATAGAAAAATGCATAGTTAAAATGATCATAGGGTTTTTTATTATAAATATTTGTTGTAGAATGGAACCGTCCTCCATTATTGACTTGCACCCTCGATTGGAAAATTATTTTGGTGGACATGTGGGATGGTCTTAACCATGAGATTGTTGAATTAAAATAACTAAACCCTACCCCAAATCATTTCACAGAGAGAGGGTTTTTTGTTTGGTGTGGACGAGCTGTGAGCTCATGGTCATCATTACTCTCAGTTGACTTCTCAGTTTTCCAAACCCTTGTGAGCTAGGACTCGTGAGATGTGAAGAATAGTTTTTGAGTGTTTTAAGACTACTGTGGAGAACATATGTGTGTAGAAAACTTGCTTTTCTCCAATGATTGAAGGACTAAGTTGGGTTTTTAAGACAGAAAACAGTGGACAGAGTTTTATGCCATGAGCTTCTTTGTTCTGGTTAGAGTATCGCTTGTTTTCCTTCAAATTCATGACTCACATTTTTACAATTGCATTTGGTGTAGTAAATTCTGAAACAACGTCCTCCAAGGTGCCATCGAATTTTCCCAAGGCTTTGCATTCTTGACTACTACCAAGGAAAATGCTAGCAGGTAACGACCTGCTCTTGTCTTTTTCTTTTGTAAAAAGGAAATTTTAATATTTTTAATAAAAGATTTTAAGCCATTAAAAAAATGGTGGCTCTATTCAGGTTCTCCTCACAGCTCTGTAAGTGGGAAAATCGAGCTTGTTCCATCAACTTCCAACCATGCAGGCTCTGGTAAGCCCCGGTTGCAAATGAGGGTTTTCTCCTGCATTTGATGTGGTGGTTGAAGCATAAGGATACTTGTTGCTAAAAAGAACTCGGCCTGGGTTTTTACTTGTTAATTTGTTCCACGTGTTGTTTTGTTTTGTAAAGAAAACCCTAAGGGTAAATATGTGCAAGTTCTTGAAGGATAAAGCATCCGTGATAAAAGGGTTTTAGTGACAGTGCCTTTATGGCCTAGATGATGTAAATTTCTTTTGCTTTCCTGTTAGAACTTAGCTCTAAGCCAAGATAAGGCTGTTCGACCTCTATCTGGTTAATTAAGTTTTTAAATGGATTTTAAATGGTGAAGACAAAGGCTATTTACTCAGTGGAAACTTGTAAAAATATATAGGGTTTTCTACTTGTAAGGAAAATAATGGTTATGGTTTTATTTTACTATTTTGTATAATTAAACTTTGACAAGCCTAAGCCTCGACTTATAATTATAAAGGCCATAAGCCATTACTTCTTATTTGATTTTGTTTCTATCAAATTGTTATAGTGCTATTTTAATTCAATATCATGTAATTTAAAATGAATTACCGTGCAATGTTTTATGGGAAGTTTTTACTGTGCTAAAGAGTAAAATTACTACTTGGTTTTGCTTGAAAGGGTTAATATTTAAAATACCCTACAGTTCTGTAATATAATAAATTTTACATGATTCATTTTAGCTCTGTTTTTCTATTTTACCTTCAGTGATTTTACTGCTGTTAAATTTTATTTTAAAAGTAAGTTTATGCAAGTTTGTGAATAGGTTGGAACCTGTCTTTCGTAACCCTAGGTAAATTTCCTTGAGTTTTACAGAAGAAACATATGTTTTTTAGTGTAGAAAGTAATATGATCTTGGAATAAGTTACTATAAGAACTTAGAGAATACTATCTAGTTCCAAACCCTAAGTGCTAGTTTGTTTACTGTTCTTAT